>CM046815.1:32021153-32621153 GCA_025617385.1 Murraya koenigii
AAGTAGAACAATTAAAAGGAGAAAAGTTGACTAATGCATGCGCAACACGTGGCGGCTCAGAAAGAGATATCAACATGCGAACCCAAGGAAACCGTTGGAAAATAACAAAGGTTATTTAAAATAATAAATGCTTATAGTTGCTGATTGTACTGTTAAACAAGATTTGTTGAAATAATAAATGCTTATAGGGGATTTCAAAGAAAAATTTAAAACAAAATTTGGCAATAAACCCGAAAAATGAAGCAAGTGATGCGGTGGTATATGTGTTAAAGTTAAAGGCGTGTTCTTATCTTGAAAAACAATCCCTAGCAGTGCACAACCACTATCATCCGAGAACTGCCTCACCGCATGCTCGCTTATGGGGAAATAGCTCTCGCGGTTTATGGGCATGAATTTGATCGAAAAATCCGAAAGTGAGAAGAAAGAAGAAACCGAAAAGCCACATCCTCTATCATCCGGGCAGCTGCTCGGGTTCGACGATTAGTCGACTTGGCTTCTCCTAAGAACGACCGGGCTCACACATTTATCTTGGTGACTCGTGAGAGTTGAAAGAAATCACAAGGTAGAGTGTTGTTTCGGCCAAGTAACGAACCCGGTAATCCAGAGAGCACCAAAGACGATTCCTGTAATTTGATTTATTTATTTACCCAAACGTGGAAACCGAGTAATCGTTAGAGCATCCGACCACTTTAGGGCTTTTGGTATTATAGTATTGAAATTTTTTTTTTGTTAATAACATATGTAAATTACTTTTTATTAGGGGTTAAATATATTTAATTAAGTTAGGAAGTCCATATAAATGATGAGTATAGTATTTGTATGGAAGTGTACTAAGACTCCTGACGTATAGTGTAATCACGATATGGAAAATGACTGATATGTTGATTGTCAGCTTCGTGAATTTTGTGATTAAAAGGACAGTGATGTGATAATAATAATGGAATAAAGGAACATAAATTTGGATGAAATCTAAGTGCAGTGGATGATTGTCTTGGAAGGGTAGATTGTTACAGTCCTTGCTTATTTTGCATTATAAGGGGTAGACATATGTAAGTGTAAACATGTAATGGTGGATTTTCAGCACATTGATAGTGTGGTTGTTGTGATGCATATAACACATTCGATTTTGTTCTGAAGTGCGAAATGAAGATTTGTCGCTTGTATGTATGTTGTTGTTGCTTATGTTGTGAAATAATTTTGGTCCGCTTTGCTTGTCGGGGTAATGATTCGTCACCATAGCATGGTGAGGGATTAATTTGGTGTCTAAAATCAGTATCTTTGTTTGATGACAAAGGCGATATTGATTATGGATTTGCCATATTTTATATTGAAGTTATTTATCATGCAGTTGAAATTGTTATCATTCCGTGAGGGTGGTGTGTAAGCATTCATTATTTAAATTTATTAACCCTCCTGCTTCAGCTTATGGATTTGTGATAAATATGCATGTTAATGTTATGATGAACCTTGTTTACAAGGATAACATATATTGTATAATAGTGGTGTATCTTGGTTGTTGGCATGAGTGAAACATTTAATTTACTTAATTTATGAAGTGTAGTTAGTATGAAAAATGAATAGCGAAATTTAGTAAACATGTAGCATCCGGGATATTCAAATTGTTATATACACATATGAAAGTGTAGATTTTGGTAATAAAATTAATATAATAAATTGCTATTGATCCTACTAGTGTGGAAATAAAATTAATACGTTATATGTGAATATTTGACAGGTTGGTTTTGGCTTCTAATGATGAAGAAATCACATGTCATGGTTCAAGATCCAATAGACTAAGAAGAGGGGCAATCATGGAGTCGAAGATAGGCTAAGTGCTTTACCCGATGCACTCCTATGCGACATTCTGAATTATCTTCCGACAAAATATGCCGTGGAAACCTGCATTCTTTCTTCAAGATGGAAGTGTGTATGGACTAATGTTCATAATCTATGCTTTGATGATAGGGTATGGGTACGACTCGCGCGCTTTGTCGGTGATGTGATGATTCGTTTTCGAACTTTATACGTAACGTGCTTGATCGAATCGAGGGGCAAAGATTAACAAGTTCTCTCGGCATCGTCCAAGGCACTCGCTTCGTCAGATAAAAGGTTGGATTTCGTCCGCAGTGATGCGTGATGTACGTGAGATTGAGTCAGATATGGGAGTTCAACACCGATTTGAGTTACCCGAGAGTATTTACAAATGCAAAACACTTGAAGTTCTAAACTAGATTCGGATTTTATCATCACCATTCCTAAGATGGACAATGTTTTCCAAGTGTGAAGATGCTTCGGTGTTACTTGAATATCCTCGACAACAACCTCGACTTGAGAAGCTATTTTCCATTTGCCCATCACTGAAGTTATCGGAGATCAAGGCTTATATGCGTGATGGTTGGCCTCGCACCGAACTTTATCATTACATCATCTACATCAAGAGTTTAGACTTGACAGCCTCGAAGAGGATTTTATAATTGGTGCCGAGCACAATGTGGTCATAACTGCCGCCTAATCTTGAACGCCTTGTACTTCATCACTGAAAGCTTGGGATCATATCACTGGTGGAACTAAATTCCATAATCAAGTCGTGTTAAATGTTTTCTTGTTGAATGGACAAGTGCCGATGCTAACCGTACTATACCCCTTCTCGAGGGTCTCGACAAAGACGAAGGTTCCGAGTCTATCCTCGGCATGATATATGTAAGTTATCTCGAACCTAATGAACGCTAGAAAAGTGAAATTGTAGTCTTACAATGTAACCGAGAAATGTTATTAGTTGATGTTAAGGCATTTGGATACTGTGTACAAATTTGTTTCACAATCGTAGTAAACTTGATATAGTAGAGAATTAACATTACGTAATTAAATTAAGAGCTTAGAAAATAATATTTGGTCATATGATATGTTAATAACATAAGTTTTAATGTTGATACTCGCATGTGCACTTCACTAAGTAAACGATAATTTATTTCCTTTATTTGCCGGTTTGACGCTTTTGGAAGTGAAGGTTGAGCAATATGGTCGGAAGTTCTTCCTATCATACTAAACAACTTGTCAAAGTTAGAACATTTGGTTATAGAAAAGGTGAGGAAATTATAAAGAATTGAAGTAAGTTGAATGTAAATTATTGTTTATGACCTTAATTTTATATGTTTTCGTATTATAGGATCGAATTCGTCGATGAAGAATTTGGTTGATTGAAGAAGACAATGTCGCTGAATGTTTGCGCCATAATGTTAAGAAAATTGAAGTAAAAGGATTAGAGGGTGACGTAAGATGAACTTCCACCGTCAAGTACTTGTTGAAGCATAGTGTCGTGTTGGATACAATGATCATTATTACAAAGTGGATATCGTGGAAAGAGACATTTGAAAACCTATGGCGTAAATCTGTTAAGCTATGAAAGAGGATGTGAGTCAACTCGAAATTAATGTGTTTTGAAGGCTTTGGGTAAGCTCGTTGGTTGTGAAAATAATTAATTTGTGTAACTACATGTGGGCAAAAACTCGCAACATATTTCCGTAATTTATGAGTTTCATTGAAATTGAAGACATATATATTATGGTCCATTATATAGATTGTCTTTAAGTTTATTTGGTCAATGAATGTCATTTCAAAACCAGATATGATTGGTAGATATGTTGATATTTTGGTGGACAAGTTGCTGAAATTTCATATTTTGTTATGTATGTTATGAATTATGGTTATCGAGGTTATCGAAGTCATTTGGGTCGATCGTTATTCTTCTCGTTATATCAAGCAACGATAATATTGTGTGGTTTATTTATTGTGTGTCGTATAAGCTATGGCAATATATGATCATTGACGTAATTAATATTCGAAAGCTAACATTGTAATGGGATTATATAGTATTCGGTATATTCGCTTGTGTTAACAACTATAAATGTACGTCGAAAATAAAATTAATTGTATAACTAAAAACGTTAGTTATAGTATTACCAACATATAATGTGAACTCCACTATATATTGTGTTTTGTTTAAATAAACCATATTACATGAACATAAGCAAATTATAATTAATCATAAGAGAAAATTGTTGCACATGATTGGACAATATGATGAGGGGTTCGTGGATTGAGTTTAACGCTTTCTCTGCTTGTTTCTATTGGTTTATAGTACATGTCAATGCGAAAATGACATTTGTTTTGAATACTATAGAACGATAATGTGATGAAGAAATAATTGAAAGCTAGAACATGGTAAGAGAGAGATATTCACGCCCACCGTAAATGATGGTACTACGAGTGTACATTTTATTTTTCCTATAGTCAAGTAGGTTAGAAACAAGACATTTGAAGTTAGTTATGACGTAACATACATAATTATGTAAAATAATGTTGCGATTTGTTAATGACTTGAAGATGGACGACCGTATGTGGAAGTGGATGTCTAGTATCATGGGCCCTCGCTTGTAATAGTATTGTCTCAGAATTTAAATATATTATTAAATTGAACGAAATATAATGTAAGGAAATTTCGTATAAGGTATATATGTAATTTAAAGATTTAACATATTGTTGGTGTGTTAGTAAGAAATAAAATTTAATCTTTAGACACTTCGACATGAATAAAGATAAAAAGTAGTTCAGAAATGTGTCGATACAATTGTCGCCGTGTAAATGATGTTCTATAGTATATACACATGTATCTTGGCATCAAAGATGTTTAATGGAATCAAAACCGAAAGTTAATCGAAGGAAATGTATGAGGTGGGTTGAGCTCATAAATTATATAGAAGTATAACATAAATTTATATATGTCACGCTTTGGACACTTAGATATAAGTACAAAATGAATAACTTACTCAAGATTGAAATAAGTTTGATCGCTCACTGTATCTTCAATCCGCCAACAAACCAACATGGATACAACTAGTGATATATGTCGATTAAATGAATGGTGAATGGAAATAATGAAGCAAAATATACGGGATGATGGAGTTAATATCATATATATGCAATGTAATATTCAAGTTTGCTAACGACAATGAAATATAATATGGAAGCATGGTGACAAAACCGAAGAAACTATTAATTTACAAGCACGTGTTTTAAGGAAGAAAATGAAACAATACGTTGGAACAAAACATGTAACTTTTCAAGCACCAAAAATTTGACATCAGAAGGTGTGATAATGAAAACACAACTCAAATAATCATTATATAACATAATAGTCAAATCGGTTAAACATAATATAAATTTAAAGTTATAATAAATCCAAAAGCAATAAGCTAATACATAAGATAGCTGACCGAATTACTAAAACCAGCTTGATACAAACCGCAACTTTTCCCATACAGTAGCAAAATATTAATGTAATTTGAAGGTCACGTATAATTTATAACAATCGCTGTCAAGTTGAGTTATTTATTCCGATGGTTAATGGAACTATGCAGGTATGAGAGGGTCGACTATATTATCCTTCAACATAGACACAGCAATCTTCCGCCTCGTATCAGGCCATCATGAGCAACCGAAATCGAAAGGAGATCCAAAGGCATAAGTACTCAATTATCTTCAAGACAAACACACCACAGTCCCCGGATTCGAAGTTGTCATTGGGCACGCCAGCAGTGACTCTAACGACATCATAAGTGGTCGTGGATACACGAAGTGTAGGACTGGTCTCGTGGAATCTCGGGCAAGCTATCAAGATTCGAGGTAACAATCGCGCAAGCGTACCAATGGATTGAACAACTTGTTTAAGTAGGTATAAGTTCTGCTAGAGGATCGTATATTGCAATCCCGCTGCTCGCAAAGCTAACTTCACTGCAACCCAATGCGCACCACCAAAGTCGATGGGCATATACACCTTCAACAGTGGAAAATAGGATACCGACCATGTGACATTATAGTCAATAAGTTCACTCTTAGTTGAGACAAAATTATCCGTAATGTTCAAGTACATTGAGGAGTAAACTATTAACATATTACTAATCAAATAAGAAATGCTTTTTGATGTCAAATTAAATGAATGGGAATAAATGTGTAAAAGGGTATGATGCTCGCCAATCTTCGTATAAGCAAATGTAAAAAGAATGAAATATGTTGGTAATTACTTGCATGTAAACAAAAACATGAAGTCCATTGGTCGGTGGAAAATATGTTAAATTATTTAGAGTAACAAGAAAAAAGACACATGTACCATGTACATTGTCAATTAAGAAACAAGAAGTTGGCAAAAAATTAGTTGACATCTACAATTGCATATTAATAGAGGAAGACATATTCAGGCGTATAAAAATTTTGTGCATTCGTAATGATGACATGATAGAACCTATGTAATCGTCGAATATCACAAACCAAGTTTTAACAATTATGTTAAGATTACTTGCTCGGTCAACAATGACCAAGGTCTTTCCCCATCATGAATCTATTAGTCGATATGGATCAAACTCAGATCCGTAGATCGGTCTCATGTGATGTTTGCATGTCCGTTCAAATGCCGTAAACACTTGCCTACAAAATAATTGCATCAAATCACTTTGCATCAACAGATGTACATGTTTCCGGTATAGGTTTTATAAATAATTTATAATGTTATATGCGATCTCTTTATTAGAGATAAGTTTGTCATGTAATACATATGAAATTTGTATTTGATTATTGTAAATCAAAGTGTTCCCAAACAGTATTTTCTTCCTTTTACATAAGTGTCTGTAATTTGCATATAACATGGAAGGTAGATCATGTCAAATGTCAATCATTTCGATCACTTTATAAAGTCAAATTAATTACCCTAAATTCAGCTTCGAGTCAAGTAATTACCCAAAATTCAGATCGATGCAAGTGCACCTCCGCTCCTCGCCAAACCGTAGAGTTGAACAGTACCGCTAACGAGCCTAAGGTAAACACTCATATGCTATAAATATTACGCTAATGACAAATGAACATTAGTTATAACTCGATGTTATGTGTAATGTCAAAATAAGTAAACTTGTATTAAAACTTACATCATTGGTCAACCAATCACCACTGGATCACCGATTCAAACCAATTACAATCAACGAATAGCACTTCTTCATAGAAATTCCTTACACTTAACCCTCGAAACCGAATGTCTATCAAGTTTTGGTATTCAGCCTTGTAGGTGGTCTATCAACTCCAGCTCTTCTACTTTTGTTGTCACCGCCGGTATAATCGCCGTAAAGGACCAATGATAGCTATCGGTACCGCAAGTCGATGCTTGTCTTGTACAACCCCATAATCCGCCTCCATTCGTGGTCTCTCGTGCAATCCCCTTGTTCTTCGAATTGTCAGTGCCACCGACATCGATATCAAATGGCCCCTTTCGTCATTGCCATCGAGAGCAACCGCAACCTCGCTAATGAGTGGGAGAAGTTAGTGTTCCTTGCAATATGTTTTGTGATGTCATCATCGTAATAACAAGAATGTATAATTTGTTCATTAATATTTCTTTGTTCCACTTAAAAACATAAGATTTGACTTAACCTCGCTTTAAACCAATGAATCATTTAATGTAGTGTACTATGTACAACACAACCTGTGACTTTTATTATAATGTTGTAGCATTACCTATTTCGTATATAATCGCTCAAGCCAATGTATTTACCAATTGATGTTTAACAAGGCACTGAACTTCGAGGTTATGACATACCTCATTAAGAACATTAGTGTCAGTAGGACCATCTTCATTCTCCATTGACATATGCCTTGCTTCTCGAAGTTCGTCCATCAATAGTTTGTAATGAATTTGCATCTCTTCAGCTATGTTATTCCTCAGGCGCCTAATTCCTGTCATTATCTCAACCTTAAGTTCTGATATCGCAGCAGACACCAAATATGACAACATATCGGTCTGTTGTTCTTGTCGTTGAAAGTTGATACCATCGCTGTCCTGTATATAAAAACGATAAATGATTTCATGGTTTGTGTTTACCACGTAAAGGACGTAAATTTTTTTTTAATTTATGCGCTTTAGGACGAATTTAACCGACTTGTTACATAAAAACATTGCAAATAACATTGTTGGAGAATGTTGAATTTGTTAATCTTATAAATGAGTTCATTTCTTATGAAATATATACAGTAAGGGACCATTTCAGTGACAGTTATCCGTTTGAAAGTTACACAATTTCTTTCTGGAAAAGGGTTTTTTTTTTTACCTTGACAGTGCATCCAATGAACTGGACCGGTTGAGCGGTGGTCTTTAAGTTGTATGAAACTCTTGTAATAGCCGCTATCTTTCTTCTCGTGATGCCGCTAATGTCACCGGTTCAAGATTGACGTGGCTACCGTTGTTGACATAAGATGATATCTAATTGTCGCCTCACTTGGTCGCATCCGGAATTCCATCCATTCATGCGCTGAACAATATCGTGAACCATCCGCCTTCCGTAATTGGCCAAGGATATTTACACATTCGTGATATCCATATCTCGCAAAAGGCAATAGGATAATTTATTACCGCTAGTGTGTACATCATTATTTAATAAAAGTCGCTTGAATGTAATTTCCTTTGTGAATTACCATTCCAGCTCGTATACTTTTATCTAAAACAACGTGTTCATGGCCTTACTTATGTGACTGAAATAAATCATTTTAATTATCTGCCCCATATACACTAAGACGATAGGCTACATTGGTTATTCATGACTTATGTATTAACCTTCATTGATGTCCAGCCTTAAAATATAAATTGCACTGTAAAGTAACATAAGAAATCACATATCGAGATTTATATCCAATTTTCCAAATGTGGATTCGTGTGTAATGGACTCGTCAAGTGTTAAAAAAACATAAGATGAATTTTATTTTATTTCTCCATATTATCAAATAAAGCATAAACTATTATCATAAAAAGCATGTAAATGTTTTGCATAGATGACTACATTAGCAAGACTTAGTGTGTAATCAACATTGAACAAAAAATTAACTTATCTCGTGTCCATGCGTTTAGTTGTGGAATTATATGTAGCAAAGATATACCGAAGTCAGCAAGTGGAAAACCTCGCAAGACATAAGTGTGCTTGGTTGGTCTTATATAAGTGGTTTTGGGTTTAATGTTTTCGCTGCCCATGCTTGCATGTTAAGATTAATCGAATCATATGTCGCCTTCCAAACCATTAAGCCCCATGGATAGTTATTAAACTTTGAGATATCCAACTCAAGTCGAACCCATCGTGGTGTCCACTATCGCATCATCCGGTAGTCCGAGCAAAGTCCGATGCAATAATAAGACCATTGCAAACCGTGATAGCAATATCATCTTCCCGAGCGGCACTAACTGTGTTAATGAATTCTTCTTCATATCGAACCAAATTCACGTGTCCGTCAAATCCCATCTTTGTGCAACTCCGAATATTGGGAGATACGTGGTCTTATCAATTTCAGCTTCTTCACCGGTCCCATCTTCGAGCCAAGAATAAGTGCAAACTCAGCTTTTGAAAACCTACATGGTCTGCCTCCAATAACAAACCACAACTCATCCCCGACATTTTCAGCTAATAGCTCACTAACAAGGACACTATGCAAGATTTTCCTTGAAAGTTAAATCACTGGTAGTGTAGGAAATGGCCAAAGCAAGTATCACGAAACAATGTTGTTTGTCTTGGGGTAAGCATTGTCCTTATCATTTGAATAATTGTAGAGTCGATCCACTTTCCACCGCTCAGGCAGTGAAATGGTGGGGGTATCTTGTACTTTAACCATATCTTTTGTGCTCTCCCCGAGAGCTTCTTGCTCAGTTTTTGACCTGCTTCAACTGTAACATTTCACATAACCAAAATTAGTTTATATATGTCCCATGACAATGGTATCAGTTGATTATCACACATGAAAGTGAAATATTATTATCTCACTTCCTATTTTGTATGTACAAATTCATATTGGTATTCCTCACCGCACAGTGATAATTTAACGCGAAGCATATTATCATTCTTTTACAATCCGGCCCTTTTGTACTTATTTCATATACGAATTTAGATAATATGTAATGATTTTTCTCCTAAGATTTAACTTTCGTGGTCATTAGCTTAGGACGACATGCAATTGGCCTATTGATTTGCCAGTATTTAATGGCTATGTACTTGAATTTTAGGATTAATATAGTCACCCAATGTTTGAATAAGTTCTTTATAACAAGTAATTGAGCCCATATTTAACGTGGGTTACATTAACATGTTCACCTGTTAAACTGGATGCAGTTGAAACTGTAATTGAAGTATGTTAACTAATATTTCAACGTTCATGTGTAGATAACACAAATCCTTTTCAATGATGGATATTGCAAAGTCATCGCCAATCGACTTTCACTATAAATTATTAATTATCAAATCCTTTTAAATATCTAGAATACTACGATGCTCGGTAATATTTATGCATGTATGCTATGAATGGAAGAACAATTACAATAATCTATGAAGTCAAGGATGTACCTTGTGCCATTCCAATCTCTGAGTTGCTCAACCAAATCAATCTTGTAAAACACACTATCTTTGTTTATAACATTCCACCACATATCTCAGATTCACCGCGCCTTTATATAAGGCATAGATTTCTTCCACCGCAAGGAGTTGCAGACATCGTAAATGATGGTTTCTTTAAAATGATGGACACTTATGGATCTGTTCTAGTCGCTCATCTCATTAGCGCGGGTTGTTTAATTTTAAATTAAAAATTGTGCTCCTCTTCTACAAGCAAGAGGTTTGTAGTGGATGCAGCATTCCACCACATGAAGATTATTAAGTTGAACACGCATAATCCAGATCCGACTTGTTGCAAGATTCTCGACACGCTGATCGGCGACGCTTGAGTTGACTCGCTCAACATCCGGACTCTTTGCAACCGACCCTAATGCCTCGCTTAAATATTTTGAACTTCTCCTTGCACAAGATATAATCGGAAACTTCATTGAAGCCTCTTTATTGCTTCGATAACAAGTCCACAAAAAATGAATTATTTTCAACTTTTACTATCAATATATAATGCCTTTCCCCATTATATGCCATTTTCCTTTCATGGAGCAAGATTAGTTTTAGGGTCAGTGCCCATGGGTTATTTCTATTACCATAATATAAATTAATGGGAATATATTTCCATTATGCATGGTGCTTAACTATGTTTCGCGAATTGTGGGGTAAGGTATTTTCTCACATATGCCTTAAACCAATTGTCGTTATTTTATACAAATTTAATTTATTTATAACCTGCATTGACCAGATAACTTATAATGCCAAGTTTTAACATTATATGCAAAGTTAATTTCGAACAAATGAGGCTTCCTTTTGGAAAACTTTCGCAAGATCGATGCCAACTAATTAATTTCTATTATGGTGTGTCTGTGACATTATGCAATGGTTACTAACATTCCTTAAATTATATAATATTTATTGCATGCATATTAATTGTATGAAGGTGCACATTATTTGTATGAAGGCGAAATTATGTAATTGCACGAGTTGTCACTCCAGCTTACTAACCGCTAACGAGGCTCGACATTTTTATTAAAAACCATGTGCATTGACATCAGCTATGTTATTTAGTTTGTTATAAAGATTAGAGACAATTATTTGTCGCTTTATGGATATAGAACAATTAAATACATCTCGTATATGATGTTGCATTTAGTATTACATTACTAACCAAATGAATATTCAGTGTCGACACAACATTTAGTTTCCTTATATGCAATTGCCGTATATAACATATTGTTAAATTACTTTGGTGGTATTTATTTAATTTTATTGAGAATTGTTATCTCGTTAAATATCTTAACAAATTATGATACCTTTAAGGATATGATGAATTAATGTCATTATATATTATTGGAAAAAAATTCGTTGATAATTTTTTTTTTTTACAACAAATTGCATTTGGAAACATTGTATTCTTAATTTATTAAGGAATGTTAAAAAATTATATCAAATTTTTATCGAAATATGAACATTAACTATCACAATAATTTAACATAACTTCATTATAAACTTTTTCATTTAAATTAATATCCCATACATTATGAATTGCATATAACGAATCTCCCATTATCTGCAACATTTAATAGATTATATAAATAATCCACAATATTCAAGTTTAAATGTTATTAATTACCATGTTATTCTGATATTGACATATCAACTTGCTCAAATTTTATTTTTATGTCAATGAAGTTTTAATTCACCGTATATACTCCGATTGTCAACCATTGATAAATCATTTTTCATTGTTAGGTTAGTTAAGTGCAAATTAAAACCATTGTTAACACTAAAACCATTGTTAACATGACTCATTCGAGACAATCCATAGACTTGTGCCATCATTATGTTCTATGTGATAGTTTAAATAGTATTTTCCGCTTAATAGAATAATGTATTTAACAATAACGTTAAATTACATATTAATAAACAAGTGTTAGCAAATTAAAGGATACTTAACATCGCTCGTCCATACCAGGGGGACTAGTTATTCTTATGTTCACGTTAAGAAATTAGTTGTCATTTGCTGATGTTTGAACCTAAATTTGTAGTTTTGTTACGAACATAATTGAAATGCTTCATGTCGTTAAGTTTCAAACTTCCTGTACTTAATTACAAACACACAATTTGTGCAATAGAGTAACTATTTTCTCGTCCACTGTAATAGCTTGTAAACCCATTGAATTCGGAATAATACTGCTTTCTTCTTCCGTGAGCACGTTAGAAATTTGTTTAAAATTCTTAAATGAATTGTATTTTTATGGATAGTTATCTAGGACACATATTACATTCTTAATTTATGTACTGGATATCATTTGTTCGTATTTATTAAATCGTTATTTATAACTATGGGTAACAAAAAAAGGCCCTAAAAGATTTAGTGAGTTTGCTTAGTGTTTTAGATTATGTAGTTACTAGCATATGCCATTATAATTGGCTTGCTGCGTAATTCAATGGTTGTCCAAGCATTTCATCAACCACATAAAGTGAATTATTAATAAAACTTGTTCCAAGATTCGCAATGGTTATTGCTTTGTCAGCAGTTGACACATTTGCTAATCACGTGGTAGAATTGATTATAGAGCCTCAATCCACATTTCTTTGCCCATAATGAATTTAATGGAAGAAATAGTTTCGTTGATAAGTGAATTATAAGTTATTGACTATCACATATCAAATGATGTTCTATAGTATGGTTGCCTCCATGAGTATACAAATCCCGTAGCACGAGGTTTCAATAATTGTATTGATAATGTACAAATTTTATGTGTACAACTTAGAGTTGCCAAGGAAACCAAACGCCTTATGTTACATATTATTTATTCCGAACATGCTATATACTTAATTATTACGATGAACAGAGCCACTGGCCAAGTCAATGGAAAAGGTAAAATTAGTGGATTGATGGACCGTCGGACAATTGACAGTCCCTATGCTGGCTTACAATGTTGTCAACAAGAAATCTTTTATTATTTAAGATACTAATTATAACACTACACCGTTACATATCAACTATATACAAGAACGACAATCTCGAACATGTCACTGGAAGGAACTGTATTGGTTCCTTAATTTGGTTAACTTAACTTTGCAACCATTACATATGAACTATAGAAAATTGACAATGTTAATTGAAGTACATTCCAACTGTGTAACAGTAGTTAATTGATTTATGGCAGCAAATTTGGCAATTATTGACTGACATTGTTATCATAGCTTTTTGTCAGAATGTTGCCTGCCTGAATGTGGGCCAATTAGTTCCAGTAGTTGTTGAAACTTTAACCTATTATAACATCAGAGTTTGACATTTACTTTTGCTTGGTCAACACGAGTCTCATGACGTATACATTATATGTCACCAAATCAGCTTGAACAATGCAGTACATAACAAAGTAAAATAACCTTTCAGTCATGAATAACCTTTGTATGGACACCCATACTGTTATTTATATGAAATGATAACAATTTCCATAAATATTGTGACCAAGAATACTTAACAGTAATTGTAAATTGATATTGTTTTACATTGCTTACTATTTCATCAACCACTCTGTCATAATTGTAACCCATGTTAAGGTTGTAGTGTCTAATTGCATTGCATGATATTAGACAATGAGGCTCATTCATTGTAAGGTATAATCTTGAATCTTATTCAAGGTGGGGTTTTTGTTGCATTCCAATCAAAACTGTCAATTGATACAACAAAATATACTTTCACAATATATGTTGAATATGTTTTCGTTAAAGATATTAGTTAAAAGTCTTCCAAACAATGCTGTTTTTTGCTGCATTATTTTGTCAAAACTTTAGGATAAAGTCATTAAGTGATTAATGAATAATGCTTATCCGAGAGTTACCGTGACATAAGTTGCACATGTAAATAACCTGTGTAAATAATTAACACAGTTAAACGGTTTGTAAGCTTTAAATACATGCTCCATGCATTCAATTATTATATTTCATTAACAGACAACAGTTATCGTTCACATTATGCTAGTCCATCACATAGCACAGATGATCAGCAACATGACACTGCCAATCCGAACATAATTCTTCACTGCTAGAACACATCATGAACGAGTTACAATTTTTTCACATACTGGTGCACTTACAGAAATATCCTCAATGTCATGATAACATGTACAATATTTGCGTAACTTCATCCAAGTATTGTCAAACAACTGTAACTCAATCATAGCCAAAATACCCATAATGTCAAAAAAAATAAAATCTACATATATATTCTTCCGTAGTTAAGCTGAATGCCTTGGATGCAAAAGATCATTCCCACCACCTAGTTAAATTTATAAGTGAAGGTGTGAATTCCCGTGCCTTCTCCCAACCTGTATGCCACAGTCAGCCGACTCTGATTGAGTATCAAGCTCAGTTGAAAATGGAACTCCCTTGTAGAAATCAAGAAGGAGAAGTATCCAATACTGGTGTTGCATTTAAAGCCAAAACCCATTGTATGCCTGCGCAAACAATTCGTTAAAGCTGCACTTTTTTGGGTACAGTTGGACAAAATATATTCTATAACAACTAGGTTGATATAATAAATGTGTTAACTGATTTATATTAAGATATGTGCTTTTGCCATAACATCTGTAAATGTTAAACCGAAAAACTTGTCACGAATATATTATATTCACAGTTGTTTAGGTTATCATCGTGAACATCGGCTCGCAGAAACCAAGCAGATCGGACTTATCTTGTATTGATAATACAAAACCTCGGCCCATTTTTGAGAATAATACAAAATATTAAGTATTTCATTTTAAAAAGAAAAGAGTTGGAAAGTTATTTGCCTCTTTGTTGGTGATGGTCCCCGCTCCTTTGCTTGAAATATGTCCCTGGAAGAGAAAATAATGTGTTGTGTTAATATGATTATTGGTCGATCGAACCGAACAAAATAAACGACCATCATAACAATTATGTTACAATGTCCACAGAATCTCACGCCTAATGTTACGTTGTTCAAAGAAGATTGAAATAAAATAATGTAAACAATGAAGAAGAAGATGAGGATTCTACACTTAACTTTGTTAATGGTTGCAACAATGGCGTATGAGAACGAAAGGACATATGGTATTTATACTACGTAAAATGTTGTATGCGTTCTGTGATTGCTTGTTAGTACGAATAGGTCATGTGATCATCAGCAGACGTCCCCTCAACTTGATTGTTACCATTCATATCGACGGCCGCACAGGGACCGCATTTATATTGCTTCTGCTCCAAGGGACATCTGCATTTACATGATGATAGTCTATTATCGCAAGATCGCACGCTTTGCTAACAATGATAATTAATAATTATTATCAAACATCGAAGGCCATACGTGTACTATCTGCTTATAACATCACCGCCAAATAATGCCAAGTACAACAACTATATACTAATGTGAATCCTATAAATAGTAAAACATAAGAACATATCATAGTAAAATATTATGTAACATTAAAGAATTTCAAGTCCTCATTTTATACTTTGCATACCAAAATTTCATCAGACTATTATGGAAGTTAACGCTTGATATTATCTATAACAAATATGGGATACCCTCATTAAGCAACTATTGTCCTTCATGTTTAAGCTTAATTTTGATCGAGCACATCAATGTTAGCAGTGAGCACTTCGATGGACATGAGATCGAGACTTACCATTATCGCTTTAACTATGTGCAGAATAGACTCTCTAATTTATTTAAAGTAATTATACAATAACCCGCTGGTCTATATATAATTATAAAATGCAATATTATAAGTATTTAGTAAGGTGGTCGAGGACCAAACACAGCCTACTTCTTCCGATTAGCTTGCAGTGGAATGTTAAATCAATGTCAATTCAACAATCCGTAAAATTTATCAAGAAACTAGTCATTGTAGTCAAGGGAGTCGGTAGACACAAACCCCATTATCTTCTTACGATGACCGATAATTGAACACGTAAACTCAAATAAAAGACCCAAAGAAAGAAATGGTATTAACATAATGGAACTAGTCATCCACGTGTAAGGAAGTTGATGACATTGCCAATATGTCCGAATGAATATCCCTTCAATTGTTGTGCTACATGTTACCACGTGTCAAATATGGTTACACTCCATTAGTTTGACCCTTAAGCTAAACGTAGCATTCCTACTATGAGTGGATCTGATGATATCATCTCTTTCGTAGGCACCTCCATTGGCAATTATATAGCATTGATAATAATAAATAGAAATACAAATGCATGGATTTTAGCCAGTATGTTTACATTTATGGGCTGCTCACTTTAATAATGGTTTAGAAGGCATGGTTTACATATATATTTTTATTTATAGACATCATCGATCGATAGGAATAATGTATGGACAGCAATTATTGCATTAACTTTCCAATTCGATCGTTAGACAACCAAGGATATTAACCAGTAATGACCAAAGTAGCTTAACAACTTCATTGATATATTTATATAAAGGTTTCATAACTCGAATAATAATTATGGACATATTATAAATTTTTAACGATTTCAAATCATTTTAATTTAAACATAATGAAACAATTTCATATATGATATTAATACTTCAAATGATAGGAAATGTCTGACAAATTGTACACGATATTAAGTTTATAATGTGACCCAAATAAAACCTTAAGCATCATGAATACTGTCAACTCTATTAGAGAGGACAATATAAATTGTTACTCCATTAGTGGTTGTACAGTCTGAGGTTCAAGTATAAATTTATATGGACGATAACAACTTTCATGAAATCCAATAGTAGAATGGAAAATTTAATTTGTGATATAACACAAAATCGGTCAAGATTATAAATTAATGTGTTACAATTATGACTACCGTCAATGTAAAAGAGGGTTAGCGTCCATGGCAAGGTGGAAAATGTGTTACAATTGTTACTTAGGTAATCGGTGAAATATGAAAATAATTTTATTGTGTTAGCCATTAAAATTGGCTTCACCGACGCTGTCAAGTCGAAGATTATTTCATTGATCTTTCGTATATGGTGCAAGTCAATCGTAATATCATATGCCTGCAAGTAATGACAAGACGAGAAAGTCTGTTAAAATGGCTTTGAGGGAAGAAACTTTCGCTTGCCCCAACCTAAACATAAAATATTGTTATTATGAATATTTTGAGCTAAGTGATATTTCGTGGATGCAAGATTATGTGTATATAAACAAAGGTCGCTCGGGTTCGAGTTCGTTATATTCAATTATATACATTGCATATTTGCAGATACAAACACGACAATGGTGAGAATTTATCATTAACCAATTTCATTATATGTGAATATTTTCATAATGTGTAAATTTTTAAACTCTTCCTCTTTAATTGGGGTATGTTCGTAGGGAACGTGAGCTACCGATGGGACACACATTTTTTCTTAAACACAATATTTCTTGCAATCGGTTCGGTCAAAGTTAGTTTAAAAAGTTTATGTTTTTTGCATATCAGTCATTATAATTTTATCAATACTATGTCTTATATGTTTAACCACATGTTATTATAATTGTGTAATCGAAAGTAGTAGCAATCAGACATGATATCATCGATAATATTAATATCAATATTGGCTGTCAAATAAGGGTGTACTCATGGATGAGAAAGCGCTACAAAGGGAAGATTTGATGGTGAACGAAAAGTTGTCACCTAAGGGACCGTGATCGAGTGATTCTGACGTACATCCAAAGACAACTCGTGAATATGATGATAATGGCAGTCCAATAGTACCAAAGAAAGAAGTTGAGGTCGATTGTAAGGGCTTTGGATTTTGGACGTGCATGTGAAGAAAGCTGTGAGTACCACCTGTCAACAGTGGAGTCTCATATGGCGATTGCAAAAGAGAAAGCTGCAGCTAAAGTAAGGGAACATGCAGTAGTGGATGCTTCCAAGGCCAAAGATAAATTGGATTCAGTGTTGGATATTAGCGAAAAGAGACGTATTGGGGGAGTCGAGCTGCCATCGACATCGATTCGATGATGCAGTGATTTTCAAGCACTTAGGACTCGCAATTGAGAGAATTAACTGTGCAATTAAGTGCATCGATCCAATAATGGATGTCATAATGACAATCCTTTTCGTGATGAGGTTTCGGATGACGAGAAAGATCCGCTACAATATACCAAATGACAATGATGATGACATGGAGGGCTATGAATCTGGACAATGAAGGTGTGAACCATCGAGGTTATATGCAGATTGTAAGGAGGTGTTACGCGAGGAGTGTGTATTTTGAAGATGAGAGACTAAAATGGGATATGGGAAATTGTTTCACAACGCATTAGTTTTAAGACACAGCTCAAGGCCCCGCACAACGGGATCTGCTTTTAACCTATGTCCGATGATAAACAATAGAGAATGTATTTCTTGTGAATGCTCGTACATGAGATGTGACCGGTGTTTCAAGGGAAAAACTAAAGATGTGTCCAATGTTCAAGTAACTAAATTCAATCCTGCTCATACCGCCTCAAAAGCGAAGATATATGAAGGGACTTCAGCAGGGTGGCTTATGAGTTCCTCGCACAAATGGAAAGGAGATATGAAAGTCATCGAAACAAATTGCTAAGGATGATATATGGAAGAATTTTGGGGTTGACCGCCTCTATTGCAAAGATTAATAAAGCACAGCCGATTAGGAAGGGAGATTGTAGGAGCTGATCATGCAGAGGCTTACACTAAAGTGACGAATTTTGCAGCCGCAGCTGAGGGATTAACTGACTCCCACAAAGTTACGATCGAAATAGAAAGCAACTTCTATGCCGGAGCCCGTATTCAAAGGTATATTTTGTGTTTCTTTCGACACTCGCTGGGCTTTCAAACATAACCGCAGCCATTTATTTCTCTCGATGGATGGCCCTCGGAGGTGAATATGGAGGCGTTATGTTGACCGCTTCTGACTTGATGGAAATGACTGAATATTGCCTATAGCAATGTACGAGGTTCAAGTCGAAACATCTTTCACATGGTATGCTTTCCTAGAAAAACTGAATATGGTTTTATTGGTTGAAAAGGTGAAGGATATCGTGTTGTTAGTGATGAAGAAAATGGTCTTATGAAGCATTAGAAATGCAATTTTACGAGGCGTATATTCGAATTCATGCCGCCAAAGTATTTCGAGCTGAATGACGCCTATGTTCCCATGTCCAATATTAGGGAGATATTTCTAGAAAGCTTGTCGTACTACAAGTACGCATGAGTTCAATTGTTACATGGCAGAAATTAAGTCGAGGAATGAGCTATGTCATGCATGGCTGATAGAATCTGGATGTGATAAGTGGGCCCCGCGACCGCATGCCAATTTGGACAAAGAACACACACGTAATAAAAGCAATGAGTGTGCAATTTAAGCTATGGATGGAGAACTACTATGCGCAAAACATCACAAGGCGATTCAAGGGTCGGCTAGAAAGATAGAACATCTCGATGGATCGAAGACGAACAGTGGACTGGCTGTTCAAGCAAAAGGTTACGCCAGTAGTTCGTCAGAAGGTGATGAAGGCCATACAAGCTGCACAAAACATGCACATCCAAACAGGGGAGCTCTTTTCATTTACTGTCAAAGATTCCAGAAAAGAGCACTTTCATGTACATATTGAGGACCGAACATGCTCTTGCAGGGGGTGGCAGCTAAGTGGGATACCATGTGCTCATGCAACAAAATGCATTCTTTCTATTAATCGGAGGTGTGAGGACTTCGTCCATCCAATGTTCAATAATGACACCTATAACAGGACATATGCCAAAAAAATGGAAGCATTACCAAAGGAGGAATATTGGCCGACATCTGCTATTGAACCATTACTTCCTCCATTGAACGAAGATAATTACACGTATTCGTATGGACCAACAACGACCAGCAGCCTTTACAACCCCCAACATGGGAAACGTTGAAGGAAAAAAAAAATTGGTTGACTATTTCTAACTTATAATATAAAATAATCCCTATTATGATCAATTAATACAATTTTCAACTGAATGTTAAAATACTGTTGCAATATCAAGCAATCATTTATGGTATTTTTAATGTGAAGGAAGAAAGAAAGGATGCTGAGGGCAAAGGATCAGAGATAGCATATATCGTCCCTCGAACATAGCAAGCAAAAGAGATGGCAGTGATCGAAACCAAGAAAATTGTAAGTATTCTCAGAATCGATCCGGGGTTAACATAAGTGTTGAACAATATCTATTTGCAATACCATAAAGGAGTCCTCTACAATCATAATCATTTGAAGTTCGTGCCACTAGAATAGTCTGAGAGTACGTGGTGTTGTAAATTGTTAGGTACATGGAGATACTGACACAAAGAAGCTTGGAAATAACGACGACGAGGGAATTGAACTTATGTGCCTATCCGAGAGTGAAGGAAGTAAGTTGAATCATGCCTAGCATTTGATGAATATAATTGAATACTGAGTAATTGTACAAGCAAAGTCATCCCATATACACCGCTCGACACTCTTCTATTGATCGGGCCAGTTTAGAATTATGAAGAAAATAATCTGACTGCCCCATATGGATGACAAACCTTTTGAATGTGGGCCAATTAAGCAATGTCTCATGTACGTGTATATGGTGAATTCCTTAAACAAACGGTGAATGTTATATAACAATTATGACAATGGAAAAAATAAATTTTTATTTATCGCAATGAAGTGTTAACATTTTGATTACTTCATATTAATTTGTTCAATGTGACGATTAATTATGAATCGTAAGTTGTATTTAAAAATACCTGCAAATCTGATGTATATGTGTAATTGTTAATATTTAGAAAACTCAGATATAGGTAGAGAGCGAGACATACAAGTATTTGACAATTTTAATAATTTTGGTAAGAAGCTAAAATTTATTGCCACATCAATATATAGGATTGTATTACCAATTTCATGGAATAAAGAAAATAAAAAGTTAACATCCCGCCATACATATTATAAAAACATTCCTACTAAGTAATAACGCTGTGTAAGCGTATTCAATGAAGATGGTGTTAGGAGATTGATTGATATCGCTGATAACGTAATCACAAATGAGACTATCACAAGCGTACCACAATAAATATTATTAGCTCATGTAAAAATCGAAGTCGCATTGTCTCAATAAATGAAATAACACAAGAGTCAATGTCATTTAATATCATAAATTATTTACCAAATAAACTGATAAACCCTACGTATAAATTGCATATCCATGCTTTCATGCATGAACAAAATATATGATCGAATCCTTATTTCGCTGGCATTTGAAAACATCGCGTAATACCTGAAGTATACTCCGAACAGATGTTACGATTCTTTCATGTCGCCGCTTAAAGTCTATAATCGTCCAAATGAACAGCTAACAAATATCGTTATGCCGACATTTCAAGAAGAATATCAATATATTTCACCTTCCGCTGACATTATAAGCAAATTATCGATCGCAGTAAATTAATTTAATATGGACATCGCTCAAAATCGGGTAAACATCACACCCATCTCGCATAGAAGGTTGTTTGAACCGAACATAAGCATTCGTTAACCGATATATAAAATGACTGGAAAGGATTGGGTGATAAAAGTTTCAGATACAATCAACTTCAATTAAGTATTAAGTCACGTAACACTTAAAACAGTGGCAATGTAAGGCAATCGCATAAGTCGTAAATGGTTTATTAATACGCATTTAAAGTTGTTAATGAGAATTGGAAAATAAAAGTTATTTCTGTTTGTATATAAAAGTAATAAATAAAGAGAATGCATGTGTTCGACTTTGATATAATAACATCAAGAAGAAAAAACAATGCAATCATGCAAAGAAAGAAAATTGGCAATAATTGATAATATATGGACGCCTAAAATACTTCCAAAAAAAACTAACGCCATATACAATAACAACTTGTGCATATGAACATAAAAAAAAAAACATAAATCTCTACAACTAGGTAAAACTCCATAGTTAATAATCCCTATTACTTAATGTATTATAGTGGTTTTCTTAAATAAAGAACTATATATGTCATAAATTATATATAATATAATTATCAATGATTTTAATCGTTCAATGTGTACAAGAATATGTTAGAGTTATATTAAAATGTGGAACAGTCTAGCTAAATTTATTAAGAATAATTATAATATTTGTTCTGGGAATGAAGAGAGAAGTCTGAAACCGCTACATTAACATTCAAATAAAAGATAAATAAAAGGAAAAGGTTAATACGCTGTATCAAGGGTATCAGAATCGCCTTCGGACCAAGCCAATATGGCTTATCTTTCCCTTTTTATCCATAAATCACTCAAGGAGAGACCAAAAATTTTCTTGTAAGAAACGCTCGCTTCATCTGCTCATTATCCAACGTGAAAATTCCGGAGGTGATCAACGAGCATAATATTCACTGAAGATTGCAAAACCTCGCGGTTAATCAGTAAACGGAAAGATAGTTGGTACTTCACAACATGTACAAAATTTGGGTAAAGTTTTGCTGTTATACCAAAGTTTTCCTCTGACAATTTTTTAAAACAATTAGAAAATATTAATGTTTATGAAAAATGTATGCAACTACGAAATTGCTGGACTGTAGAACTTTGGTGGAGTTAGTAAACAAGGCAGGCAAAGTGAAGACCGAATTTACTAACAAAAGGTTAAATGGGCCGACACCAACAAATGGACAAACTAGGTAATTACCTAATAACTCAAATATTTGAATCGATATCAAATATGAATATGCAGTACGTTTTTAAAGTTTGTCATGATTAATTGTATATTAAGGGAACATATACGCAGTGATAAATAATTGTTGTGGTTCCTGAACTAAAAACATAATTTAGTGTTGATCATGTCGTCCGTCTATCATATACAATGTTTGTGACATGCAATTGAGCAAGCAACCCATGTATCGTTATAGTATTAATAAAAACTTTGTTGCATCTATGCAAAAACAAGTTCAGATGATGTGAACACCGCCTCGAGGTGTGTAGATGATGTCGAGTTATGAAGAAGGACCCTTTAGCAGTCTCGTTAAAGGCATTACATGTAATACGTAACATATGTATCGCTTCCGAACGAAGATTAACCGCAATTGACATACATGAGTCACAGTGAGGATGTGCGCAACAACGGAAATTTTATTGATCGAACAACTAACGCTTAATAATGCGAATAGCAAGGATGCGTATGATGCATTTGAGCAATGTTCATTGGAGAATCTGTTATCGCAGGGATGCAATTTTCCAAGCGAGTCCGAGGTCGAGTGTTTGTACATGAGTTATGCAAGAGAAACAGTGGTTTGGGGTTAGGAAAGATATTAGACTCACGGACACTGGACTGGAATGTCAAATGTGAAGATGGGTGTGTAGCAAGGAAGGATTCAGCCGCAGCAAGTTTGTTGACAACTTGAATAGAAAACGGCTGCAAGGCCACTTACAAGAACCGGATGCAGGCGTAGTTTCGAGTTGGCTACGACAAGGAAAAAGGTGCATGGTATACCATTTTATTTAATTCAGATCACAACCACGACCTGACACCACCACATCATGTTCACTACATTCGATCCCACCGAACGGTTTCAGATACATGAATACATGGTGCAAAGATCAGGTAGCTATCCCATCGTTGGATGCATGAGACAAGATGTGCAAAATAATATTGCCAAGTATAGAATGAAACAATTACTTGAGTCTCGACTCGTAATCATGCCTAGCATTTCTGAGGGAAACGAAGCTCCGATCCTTCATTTTATTTTGAGTACACATTAGACATCGCAAACAGATTGCAAGATATATTTTAGTGTGATGGCGGTTCACGGTCGACTATGCAATATTTGGGGACACAATTGCTTTTGATGCGACTTCACCGCACTAATGCATACCGAAAGCCATTTGTGGTTATTATAGGCATAAATCACCACCGTAGAACTACGCTTTTGGATTTGCTCGCTATCACGAAATAGTAATACACCTATACTTGGTTATTGGAAACATTTTGGATGCAATGGATGGAAAACACCCCGTCACTGTAATGACTGATGGTGACAGAGCAATGAGAAATGCAATCGAAAAAACGTTTCCACAAGCAACCCATCGTCTATGCTGTTGGCATCTGGAGCGTAACGCCCAAGCAAATGTGCACAAGATAGCATTTACGCCGACTTCAAGAATTGCATGCTTTACACCTATAAGTGAGGAAGATTTTGAAAAAAATGGCTTGAAATGGTACATAAACACAAAGTAGAAACACATGAATGGGTGAAGAAGATGCACTCGTGATAGGTATTTGTGGGCGTAGCCTTACCTAAGAGGAAAATTTTTCTACGGAATGCGGAGCACCCAACGATGTGAGGGATTGAATGCTTACTCGAACCAATACGTTAATAGAAAACTACTAGCTAATAGATTTTGTGGATCAAATGGATAGGATGATGGAAAGGCAACGTGAGTTGGAAGGAAAAGATGATTTTGACAGCTCATATGGTCAGCCGTGTTGATAACCCATCTTAGACAATATGAGGAGCAATCGCTAAAATTTATACAAAGAAAATTTTTCTTTCGTCTCGACAACAATTACATCCTGAGGGTTTAATGATTGTAAGAGGAATCGTGTCGATATCGCGAGTCGAACATACATCATTACAGTAGTTTGGAAAGCGAGATAAAGAGTGGAAAGTGGTATTTCACCAAGCTTCGAGCTTGCATCCCGCAGCTATGCCTACTAGAAAGTTTGGGGATTCCTCGTAGCCATTGTTTTGCGCTTTGAAATCGGAGGACATTAACGTTATTCTCGAATCAATGCAGCTTACACTGGAAGAAAACAAAGAAAATCAAGCGTGTTACCTCAAAGAAAAGGCTCACCAACAAACTACTTCATGAGCAACACGCCGCGATTGGGTCTCTACACGCAGCTTTGCAAAAACTTAAACAAGTTTGCAGCCAAAAGCTTAGATGCCTACAATGAAGCAATTAAAACTATACACGATCCGACATCATGTCTCGAGGCAATGTCATATCCTTCAACACAATCGAATGATAGATGTATCGGTAGGAAACACACAGCTAATTAAAGACCCCGCAGATGTTCTCACAAAAGGAGCAAAGAAAGTAGTTAAATCAGTCCCTCAAGTCAAGAAAATGTAGAAGATGTTCGAGAGCAGAGCCACACAATCGTAACTTGTAAAGAGATGCCACAAAATATCTCATCCAACTCCAAACGTAAAAGTGAAGATGGTGCCAAAATATCACAAGAGAGAAGTGAAAATTCGAGTGGAAACCCATCACATTGGAGCCGATTACATGTTAAAGTGGATGACAGATCGTAACTCAACTCAACCACAACAACCATCGCCGATGCCAAAAGATCGACCAACACTAAAGCCAAATTTGACCTCAATATGTTTAGTTTGGCTTCCACATCCGAGTTTGATGAACAGCAGATTGAGACAATGAAACTATTGGATTATCAATGACAAAAGAAACTCCAAACTAATAAGAGACATTTCGGAACATCGATGGATGGTGGATCGACCACTCAATATACTGAATAGTACTATTGTATGATATCATTTTCATATTTTATTTGTATATGACAATTAGTATAACAATGAAGTGTTAAAAAATAGTTAATTATTTTCATTTTCCAGGAAACTTCATTCAAGACCTAACAATAACTACTAAATGAATCGGTTTATATTAACCAAATTTTGGTTCTAAATATGTTGTAATGAATATAATGAATCTCTTGCTTTCATTATATTGTAAGATGTAGGCAGCAATGTATTGCTTAACTTTCTATCTGTCTTTTGTAATCAATGATTCTCAACTACTTCATTTACGTTGCAATTTTTATGTCCGTCCTGAAATATGTTCATTCATCCGTCCTGAAATATGTTCATTCAATATGAGGACTAGTTATCCTTATGTTTAGGATGTGCTACTACACCTACAAACAAATTAATATTAGTTATGTAATGAATGTATTGCATCATGTTCTTATTATAAAGGAAATAATATTCTCGTAAATTTAACAACCGAAATGTTAACTAAATGTGGTTATCCAACCTCGAACCACGAGGATGTGACATTGCTTTCATTATGTTGATATGTTTTGTAATCTATGAATGAATAGGCAAGCTATCCACCTATTGTCACTTCAAAGATCATCAACTCATTTACAAGAAGTGCGAAAATGTAATTTCCGCCATTTAATAAATGTTCCATTACAAATGCTGGATTTATCGGTCAATACCGAACCTACTTAAGCAAAACAATTTTAGTCAGCAGAAACCTCGCACTTGACATAACCATAAATTACAACAATTATACTCTACTTTCTACGCCCATGACCCTTCCGCTCGACCTTCTTCCCCGAAGTAACGTACTTCTTCTCAAAATGCTTGGCTCGTGTGATTTCTTCAACTCGATTGTTGACACTAAAAGTATATGAACATTGTAAAATGTTTTCCTTCACCATGTTACTACCGGACATCACTAATTGAATGGCCAAATTCTTTCGAGCCTCGCTTGAATCATACTCGGTGAAAACAATTAACCATAAGTAACATAAACTTCATTGACTTTTATGATTTGTAATATTCAAATTTTTGTTTATCGACATAAATAGTCATCATGGTTTTATTGTAATTTCATAGATCATTCGAAATGTAATTTGGTTTTCCTGGGATACAACTCGAAACATTCAAATCTCTTTATTCACATATATCACACATAAAGAAAACATCTTATGTAATTCATTACTTGTAATTTTAATCTTAATAAATATCTATCGAACGAACCTCGGTATGCATCAGTGGTCCCAAACTTTTCCATGATTCTCGCGATATACCATATAACAAACAGTCCACAATCATAATTATTAGGTTGTCTGTTAAGTCCCTTTATGTGATTTACCTTAAATCTCTCAAACGAGAAATCACTTCCTAATAACATCTTTATGTCATCCTTCAATACTTCATCAAGCGCTCTCATCTGCAACATAACAACAAATGGATTAAAGTTAAACTTCATAATACAACCACTGGCACAAGTAATTAATCAACGTTAAACCATAGCAATAAATGCTTTTACCAGTTTTTTAGCTTCTTCATAAAAATCTTTCTCCAACGATCTAACTTTGAGTGGATCCCATATCTCAAAGACATGTATCACGAATGTTCACAACAACAATATACCAAAGGCACCTCCTCATGGTTTATCGAGATGTATATCTGCGCAACAAGCATATTTCTTATTATATATTGCTCGCATTATTCTTCCATGTTATATGAAGTAGTAAGTTATCTCCTTTACTTGGTCACACCGGGATAGGTCTTCCATGTACGATGGCCTTAAGCCTTTCCATGTCCCTAGCCACGTAAACATCACTTCCTTTAAACATAACCTCATTGTATCCAATCGATTTATGTTATAAAACCGCACTATAATTTGTTATATTATGAACTAATACAAATTTCCCACTACTTCAAAGAATTGTCTACATGTATTTCAATTATTGTTACGCCCACTTTTGCAAGTTTTCTATCCCACCCCACCTCCAAAGAATATTATTATCGATATTTATTTTCCACTTTCACAACCGCACTTGTTTGACCATCTATACTAATCAAACTTTTTTCATATGGCTCATACAGAAACCAATACAGGAGTTATAAGCACGACTGATCTAAATAAAACATAATAATGAATAACTGACAAATATTTTGAGCATACATTTACCATATTTCTGACATTACATATTTATCATTCCTATGAACACAAAATATTAACCATGTCAAATCATAATTCAATTCGACAAATAAGACGCTGCCAAAGTACAATGCATCGAAAATACTCACCGCAAAATAAGTTGGAGGAACCAACTCCTTGAAAGCTCATGACGCTGCTTGCTTTCAAACTTTTGTAGGCTCTCACCAACAACTCGAAATTATCTCGACAATAGCAAAGACCATTGCAACAAAAATCGCATAAGTTATTTTCTTAGGGAATTTCCATTTTCATATGGTACATAACTTTGTACACCATCATTTCACTTCATCGAACCATTTATCCATCTTTTGGGGCATAGCGACAACATCTCTTTCCGACTCAACCAATTATTTTTTGTAATGACGATATATTCACTATAAATCAGGCATAATTCTCATTCCGTTACATAATACATAACATATGCATGAACAAACTTTAAACTACATCAACTTATGCTTCAAGCACAATGCACCCTACCTTTGATCTAGATCTTCATTCATTATGTATTCAATTAACTTCATATGAATTTCAGACTCAGGGCAACGCACAACAAATGGCCCAAATTCTAAACGGGGTATATGTGCACGTTCTTTTGCCCTGTGATTCATTTGTCCGTTCCCCAACCCAACTACCTTTTCAGTGTAATACCTTGATAGACTCCATATCGATGATGAAACATTTTTGCATTTTCTGAATTTTTCCTGTGTCCATAACGAAATTTACAATTAACATTCATCTTATAAATAAAATATACATACATACATATAACAATAACAACAGTAAGACACGAGAATAAGCCTTGGTAACTGATCATTAATCCTCACTCACCTCCATATTTCCCAACACAGGGGTTTCATTTTGCAGCCTTTTGTGAGACAATACATCAAACTTATCGAATGAAACCTGCTCATCTCCCACACCTTCCTCCCTCGCTATCTTACTTTTCTTTCCTCTTCCTTGCCATGCCATGTGATCCCTCGACAATTTCTAGCATTTCGTCCATTCACTTCATTCGATTCATTATTCAAATTTATTATCTCTCCAATTTCAACCGAATCGTATCCCATCCCTCAGATATCACAATCAATCTCTCCAACACCGCTTCATATCAAGATCATCGAATGCATCTCGCAAGCCCATTGTCCAATGTCTATGCCATTACCATACTCTTTCTCGCTCCCATGTATTAAATTCATAATTTTCCCTTTCAAAGATCGAATGTTCTTAAACTTTCCGTTACACTCCCACTAATATTCACCTGAATCAACTATTATTTACCATTCATCTTTCACCACGACCACCATGTTAAAAAATCAAGCCATTAAATTCCTATTTTCATTTCAGATCAGTATAACTGAAAACCGATATTCACATGCTTACACAATTACATCATCTTTATTTATACCCGCTTATTTGTTTTCGATCATCATTCCTTTACGTCCTTACTTAAATTCATTCATTTGTTACATCCTCATATCATACCACTCGATATTTAACAATTTAATCATATTGTGAGCTTTTTACAGCCATCCCTACAAACACCAACCCTATCACTCTTAATAGAATATTAAACCTTTTAAATTCAAAATACTTACAAGCATTAAGCCTCCACCTCCTAATTACCCATTAAATACATGCATTAGCTTACCCAAACGCAATAAAGATAGAATATAACATACAAACTATTCGAGTTATCTTTTTCAAATTTCCGTGTTAATGTTCCAATTTAAAATTTTTTTTCCTACAACCTTCATATTATGTACTATTTCAAACTTTATTCATAACATTAACTTACATTTTAACATTAATTATGACATATATAATTAAACTAACCCCCTAATATCTCAGTTATGGACATACATATATTTTTGTCAAACATACCCAATACATGGCGAACTTGCTTAAACTTCTTATTTGGGGTCAGAATGGTCGAGTTTTCCGGCAAGCCAAAGATCCACTTATATGAAATTCCATTTTTCACATTTCAAGACCTTTTACATTTACGCCCCAAACTACCCCTTTGACCTAATATATCACCCCATTAACAATTTCTTGTTTTCATGTGTTACATTATAACAACACATTCAAAATAACCTTTATTCCTACCCCCTATTACCTATACTGAAATTTGTCCCATATACATTACAACTTACAATTCCAAAATATATTCAGATTTTCATTCTTCCATACCTTATCTGTGCCAATGCCTCCTTGCTTATCCAACCACTTCATAAATTTCGTTATTTCATAAGCATCCCACCTCAATACCGGACACATTGATGGGTCTTTTCTACATAAGCCATATACTACAGAATTCATGTACAGTACCTGCACAACCTCATCAACTTATCCACAACATACAATCACTTCCATTAATATTCTTACACAGTTAATACAGATATTGTTAACTATTGTCCTTTTCAATATATTACAACATAACTAAATATAAACAACTGAAATATTTTTTAATTATATCAATTCCTATAGCTTTAATGATTATGTTATTCCATTTTCAACACTCCTATACCGATTAGGCCATAGGTTTTTAATTACTTCTTCAGCAGACATGTCAATTCTGCATAAAAAAATTTTTACCTGAAGATATAGCAAACAACCACCAACATATCCCAACTTCTCCTCTTTGTACCTTCTTATCCCGTCCATTAGCCTACCAAAGCAAAAAGATTCCCAATTCCTTGACTTGATTGTTTTCACATCCTTCAAGGAAAACAAAAATTCTGAACTTATATGGATTCCCCCTGGTGGACACAACACAAAGTATAGTGCAAATAATGTAAATGCCACTTTAAAATCGTCATCGTCAAGATTTGATGTGCTTAATATATCAACCAACTTCTTAATGTTTATACCCCTAGACGATCCTTCGAACCTCTGTAAATATCCTGATACTTGTTTCATGTCACCATCTATTTCCACATTCATCCCTCCATTAGACACACCCATTATTTCACTAAAACTCTTCGCACTTAGTAATACCTCCCCACCATTAACACGTAATATAGAACTTTCTATGTCTACCCTCTCTAATAACCAGTCACAAAGTTTTCGTTTCAAACGACCACATTTAATCTCCAATAATTGCCCAAATCCAATAGAGCACACTGCTGCTCTTTGTCCTGAACTTAATTTACTTACAACTAAACCAAATCTCTCTGGCACACACCTCGATACAAACTTTGGTCTTTCTCCATGGAAACGAATTCCTCTATTCCTTCCAACATTGTACTTCCGCTTGATATCAGTGGACAAATTCTTAAATTCAATTCCAATTTCCTTCCTAACCTGCAATATATTGATAAAATAAATTAAGCTCTCTTAATTTGCACAATCTTCTCTATTATTCACAATTAACAACTTCCTTCACTAACCTCTTTCGTTATACATGCCTTCTCATCATTTTGCTTTATCTTCTCAGATCGCTTCTTCACTGCAGCTTATCCAAAATATTGTTCCCATCAATCAAATACATTAATCTACTCAAACATTTCCTTTCGACATATCTACATTATTTTGTTTTACCCAAAATATTTTTCATTTATTATCTGTTTTCCTGCTCATCCTTATGTCAACAACCAAACAATAATCAACATTAAACTACATTACAGATACCACTATATATACCATTACACTATCAATTATGGTTATCTCTCTTTAATTACTACTTATTTACGATGTACCCATCAGTTAATTTAGCCGTCTACATTTCATATTAATAATCTCTTGCGTGCTCTCATTTACTAATTAACCTATCGTGTTCATTACAAATTCAGACACTACAATCATTTCAATTAACAATAACCAAGAATATACTATCTACAAGTTCAACCATAAGCATACTTACAAAAACGAAATAAATCCATAATTATTTTCCTCTTTTCCTTGTCGCTTCCATGCATTCCAACCTCCGCTATCTTATCTTCACGAGTATTCTTCTGCTTTAACTCCCGTCACTCGTCATCATATTGTTACACTTTTCACAAAACCAAATTCCTTTTCCTCCGCTATTTCACCTTTTGTTCTACAACGTATTCCCTGCTCACGTAAGCAAACGAGCCTTTTTACCAATTCATCTTTCTTGAGTTAAAGATCGCTTAGCGCCTCAAATCAGTTGCCATCATATTTTTCTCTAACGCTCACGCCACCAGTCCCGCTGTTCGATTCTCGTATTTTTCCAAACACTACCGTCATATATCTAACGCCCCACCATTTTTGCTCGACACACCTTCCGAGATATGACAGTTTCGCAAAATTTACCGCTTCAAATTTTCTTTCCGGATCCTCTTCTTTGCAATCAAGATCGTGAGCCTTTGCTTAGCTTCCCAAATTTATTTTTTCCTCGCAGATTTCAACGCCGACAAGAACTCCAATCGACGCCTCCTCCTTTCTCTCTTATTCCCTCTACGAAACCCTAATTACTCTCTATTTTTCCTCTTCAAATTTGCTTAACCAAATTAAGCTCCCGTCCCCTTGATTTTCCCTCTTTCTCGTACATTACCGAATACCTCCGTTCCCGTCAATTTTCTTAACCGTTGCAGCAGGTTACCCATATATATCTTATAATAATCATTTGACTCGTGTACCAGTAACTCATTTTACGCTCAATTTTTTACCTTCGTTAGATTTATACTGATGCAAATCGAACTGTTGAAATCATTTGCCTGTTACTTACATTAACTGTAACATAAGCGCTGCCTTCATATTTTGTTATGAACTTGATTCCTGATTTAGATAAGTGTACTATCTTCTCTTACAGACAAAAATGGATGAAGGCAGTTTTGAAAGGTTCGCTTATAATACAGCGACTGTATATCATACTGTCGCTTTATATTATTTTTTTAATTTCATGTATAACCGCCCACCAGTTAACTTTATTTTAATTAATTAAAAGCAATCAATAATAATGGTAATTATCATACAACTATCATCATTTTAAGTAAATAGCAAATTTATCAATTCAGAGTTGAAAGCTATCAAATACACCCTCAACTTTACAAGAAAATATACTTATATAACTTATATATAAATCAGAAAAACATTTGAATGTAATTAAATAAAATTAATTATAAATTAAATATTATTTTCTTAATATTATGTTTTAAATTTAATGTTATTTTACTTTTAAAACTAATACAACTTCTGTACTGATAAGAATAATTTTATATATAAAAATAAAATTAGTTATATGTATATTAATATTACATAAATTTAATGATATTTTACTTAAAAATTATCAAAACATTTTTTCAACTAATATTAGTATGTTTTATAGATGCCCTCTAAAAAAATTGCATATTAGAAAAATATAAAGTATCTAACATTTGATATTTTTTTAATCTCTTATGCAAATTAGTTCGTACAAACTTATGTGAAATTAATTACTTTATTTAATCTTTTCTGTTGTATTAATTTTGTTTCATGATGATATTATTATAAGACTAAATTTTTTTTAATGTAGTTAATTACGATCATTATTAGCCATTATTTAATTTGATTAAATTGAACTTCATATTAGACGTTTTATAATCAGAATGAATATATGGTCTATTTATATGTGACATTATTTAATTTTGATAAGTTTTTTATAATAATAATAATAATAAAGGTAAAGAGAATCTTTAACTCTTGTCTCCCATATGAGTATAGTTCGGATAGCTAGTTAAACAAAGAGGTTGAAAGATAATCAGCCGTCCCTTATGGTCGAATAACACTGTGAGTTATAATTTCAACTCTTATTTACATTTTATTGTAAATGTTAAGGGATTGGATAGTGACACACTCGTGATTTAGTGAAATGGTCATAAAGACCTTCTTATTTATCAGAATATTTTATCAATTTTTTGATAATGCAATGTAGCATAGGGTTCATACCTAGACTCGGCTCGGAATGAACTTTTGAAAACGTGGGTATCCTAATACAGGCCAAAATTTTTTCCAGACTTTTTATGCCTGGATTTTATATATGTATGAAATTTAAATTTTTATATTTATAAATATATATTTATTTATTTTATAATTTTTAAATTTATTTTAATAAAATTAAACATGAAATATGAACTTTAAATATTTAAAATTTTAAATATATTGAATAAATGTATTAAAAAAATATAATTATTTAAAATAAAATATTTTTTATAATTTTTTTTTAAAAATCCGAATTCTGAATTTCTCAAGTGATACTCAAACCTAGCCCGGAGATTAGTTCAGACCGGGTATTACCCGAACCGCATCGCCCGAGTCCGGGCCAAGCAGGTATTTTTGCCGCCCTTAATGTAGCATAAATATTTAGACAAATAATATTTGTATATTAGACAACTATAAAAAAAATCTAATGTTTGATATTTTTAAATAATAATCATAAACAATCTCTTGTGTAAATTAATTCATACAAATTTAGGTGAAATTAAATACTTTATTCATTATCTTGTGTATTATTTTTATGATTACATTTATTCACTATTTTTAGTGTAATAATTTCTATAAATACTTGTAATGGACAATTATATATTACATGTTAATTTTTTTTATCTATTTGTATTAGTGTTATTATGATTAATGATATCATAATTCATGCACCTTAGCCCCTTTTTCTTTTTTAATGTTGTTAATAACTATCATAACTAGTACTTGGCCAATATTAATTTGCATTAACTAAGTACGGTTATGACATTATATTTTTATTAGTAATATTGTTAATTTAATATTATTATTTTAGGGATATGGTTGGGAGAAGCCAAATATAATTTTTTAACTCGTACGATCTTCGATAGAAAGTTAAATAAGGAAACCACCCAACTGTCTCTTGGGATGAGTAATATTATTAATTATAATTATAATTCTTGTTCACACTACATCATAAATATTAGGGGAAAAAAAGATAATGACAAGCCGTGTTTATGACATTGTCATGAAGTTCCTTATTATTTTAAAAAATAATCACATCTACCTCTTTTTTTGAACAATTATGCCTTTTAACTAAAGGGACCTACCAATATTTTATATAGATTTAATTGTTTATAATTAAGATCTATATGGTAGTTTCACTAAATCATGGGTCTCAATATACTTTTTGTTAAAACCTTGGGTAATTACAATTTGAATATTACTAGTATTGAATAATGTTAGAAACACTTTTAAATTAATCAGTGTTACAAAATTATTACAATATTGGTAGATTATAAAATCAAGTAAGGGGTCATATAAACATTTAAAAATAAGTGTAGCATCAAATAAAATATAAATTATGTATACAATTGTATAAGGGTAATATTATAAAATTTATTTTTAGTAATAATTTGTTGATTTTGTTAGGGAAATTATCAGTCATATACCCTTAAATGTTACCAATATCATTTGTGCTACAATACTTTTAACATGTATCATTCGTATACTCTAAGTTGATAAAACACTTCTGCAGTCCACCAATCCGTTACCAACCGTTAGAATATGCTGACGTCATAGGGGTATTATGGTCTTTTAATATAGGAGAAATTATGATAAAAAACGACATATCATTTTTAAGTAAAATATATTACTTTACAGACAACATGTCGTTTATATTGAACATTAATGAATGACATGTCGTTTAACTTAAGTTATTGGATGACATGTATTTTTGTTACTAAAAAAACTAGTGTAAGAAATGAAAACACGCGCAACACACACTAGGGTAATACCCAGTCTGGACTAATCTCTGGGTCGGGTCTGGGTATCACTTGAAAAACTCGAAACCCAGATTTTATAAAAAAAATTATAAAAAAATATATTATTTTAAATAATTATATTTTATACATTTATTCAATATATTTAAAAATTTAAAGTTTATATTTCAAATTTAATTTTATTAAAATAGATTTAAAAATTATAAAATAAATAAAAATATATCCGTAAATATAAAAATTTAAATTTTATATTTATAAAATTCAGGCTAAAAGCCCAAAAAACGACATTTCATCCTTTAACATTCCACTGAACCGACATGTTGTCTATAAAACGTTGTCATTCACTCAAATAAAATGACATGTCATGCAATTATATTTTAGTAAAACTACATGTCATACACTTATATTCTAGTAAACCGACATGTCATACTAATATATTCAGTTAAATGACATGTCTTCAGAAAACAATATATTTGAAAGACATGTCATTTTTTATCATAATTTCTCATTTTCTTGTTTCAACGATAAAATCCTTATTTTACCAAAATTCCGTTAATTTCTTAACTTGATAGCAAACTAGTAGAGTGGATGTAGATATCTTTTGTCAACTTGAGGTATACAAATGATACATATTAAAAATATTGTAATATAAATAATATTAGTAGTATTTAAAGGTATATATCTGATAATTTTTCTATTTTTTATTTGTATTACTATAATAATGATTTAGAATTAAATGTATTAAGGAAGGCGGCTAAAACTACCGCCAATATGAAAAACTAATTTATTAAATTTTAATTTTTTTTAAATTTGAAAATTATTATTATTTTTTATTTCACTCACATGGTTAGAATTTAGAAACCCTAGCCACTCGTCTTAACCCGCTCAAGCATGACAAAATAGCCACCACCCTAGTAGTCGCGCCATCTCCGTTCCAACTGCACTAGATCGCAGTCGCCGTCTCACCTTCACCGTCACCGTCCTGCATAAACTCCACCAGCTCACCAGCCCTTGCCGTTTTCGCACTTTCCTCCGCGAACTCTCTCTGCACAGAAACCCTAGACCAGCGAGCTAATTCAAAGGGTAAATATTGCTCGCTTTCTTTTCTAACTGTAAAGAACAAAAATCTTGTCACCCGTTCTCAATTGTCAGCCCTCATTTTTTAATTTCATCTTTAATTCTCGAAGAACAAAGAACATGCAGAAGCCATTCAACTTTCATCAACTTTGATTCTCGTAATTTAGGCCTTTCCTGTATTACTCACATAAAGAATTGAAATTCTTCTCTTTGATTTTGACATTAGGGTTAGAGTTTAATTTAATTATTGTTTTAGTGGTTTAGAGTTTGATTTAATTGGTTTTGATTCGTTCACTTTAACTGCAACTTCTAGATAGAATTTTCGTACTCTAAATGATACAAAGTTTTATTCCTATCCATTATAGTTAGAATAAGTAAATTGACTGTGCACTTGATATTTTGCATCTTAATTTACAAATGATTTAATGCCTAAATTCTTATTTTATCAGATAAACAGTGAAAAGTAATTCGTTTAGGAGATTTCTATATAGTTAAACTTATCTGTAATTTTGTATTGTTTATATCCTTATAAATTCTTGTTTATGAAGTCATGGTTCTTGGTTGAGGTTTGCTTTATCAGTGATGATGTGTTATTAAAAATGCATATTTTGAAGTTTTTTTAAAATATATATAGAACATGCATTGCCATGGATCTTGGGGTCAGACTGTCTTTTAAGTGCCTTAGCTGGCCAGCATTAGTAATTTAGCATCCATTTCTTTCTAACAAGTTCTTTTTAAGTTATTATTTTATTTCACTTATTCTGTACTGCCATGGTAATCATTAAGGCCAAGCACAAGCATACACCTTACTAGAAATTGATCTAAAGTAGGAATACTGTAGAAATTTATACAATCTATTAAAATTTATTAATTTATCTAGTGACCCCATTGTTGGCTCTGTAATTTTATAAGTTTTGTGTTATACCTTAATGTAAATTCAGTTTATACATATTTTAAGTAAGTTCAGTTAATTAAAGTAATTTTTACGTTATTTTAAATAAATTTTAAAGTTGTTAAATTATAATACATTAAGAGAGGTAAATTGAAATTATTAAATATTAAAAAATTAAAAAAATTTGGTCGAGGGCCAGTCTATTCCCATGCCTACTCTTATTCTTTCTTACACAATGATGATAATTATATGAAAATAACGAAATGTAATTTTATCATTATAGAAAGATTTTGAGTTCTGATTTTATTTGAATTTTTTCATGCTGTTGAAAGTACGAGTGATGATCATAATAATAATAATAATAAGAAGAAGAAGAAGAGAAAATTATGGATACATAATGGTAATTACAAACATGTTTTTATTGGATACCATGTAAGAGTCTTACTAAAGCAAGTCTTTAAATATCTTTAAAAACTGTAAGGGTTTAAATAGTAAGTAGCAAATGTGATATCACCTTTTAAATATTTAATTTATTTATTAATTTGCCTTATACAGAGCATCATCTCATCCCTTAACAAATCTCTTTTATTGTCAATTCACTCACCTCCCTACTTTCTAATTTTCTTATAATTATAGTCTGGTACCAAACATAAAATTGGACAAAAATTTATCACTTAGTTTGTAATTTTCTCATTTACATATTTCCACAATTAAAAAGAAAAAAAATGGATGTTCAAATTGAACTAATCAACTTTTTTTTGTCAATTCACTTTAACCGACATAATTTGTAATTTCCTTATTTATTTTTTTAATCCTGAAAAACTTCAAATTAGTATAAATAATGATACTTGTACAGAAGATAATACAAAACATAAAAATAAATTATGTTTTATCCTGTTGGCAATATTTTATATATACATATTTTTTTTTCAAGTAATGGTGTACTAATTTTTTATTCATATATATTAGGAAATTTATGGGTGAAGCAGAGCCACAATTAAAATGAAATTAGACAAAAAATGAAAAACAAGCACACACGAGGACACTAGAAATTATGTGGTTCGGCTTATAACCTATGTCCACCGGTGAAAATAGAAGGAAAATATTTTGTTAGTGATATGAGGATTACAAATATTGTAATATTTTGGCTCACTTTCCAAAATCTTAATACACTTAATCTCTCAAATCCTAGACACACAAGAGTATTAAAACTCTTAATTAACTCTCACATAAATTCTCTCAAAACAAAGGAGAACAACTTGTAGAATTGGATGAATTACAAAGCGAGGGGAGCCTTTTCTTTTATAACCAAAACTTAGGAATAAAATAATAATAATTTTCTTTTTCTTATTCAAAGGAGTAAGCAACCTTCTCTTTTCTTCTTCCCCTATCTTTTTTCTTCCTTCCTTCAAATATTTCAGCTTCCCTTTCATTTCTTCAAGATTCAATTCCTCTTTCTAAGTTTCAATTTTTCAACACTTATAGAAGTCATTTTCTTTGTTCAAACTTGAGTGGCTTCTAGAATACCAACTTTGACATTCTCCCACTTAAAGATTTAATTAAGAACTAGTCAATCTCCACACCATCCTTTCTGCTTCGCCATTAACATGTTGTTTACGTTTCTATAAGGCCACAAGAGAATCTACTCTATATAAACTTGTCAGTAATGATTGGCTTGGTCATAACATCTACTGAGTTCTCATTGGTATCGATTTTCTGTAAATCTATATTTTCATCTTCCACTACTTTTCGAACGAAGTGATATTGAACCCCTAAATGTTTTGTCTTGGAATAAAAGGCTGGATTCTTTGCAATGTGCAAAGCACTTTGACTGTCACAAAGCACAGGAATTTTTTCTTGTTTGTGCTCGAGTACATCTAGTAACCTTTGTATCCAAATAGTTTCCTTGCATGCTTGTGTAGCTACCATGTATTCTGCTTCTGTCGTAGATAAAGCCACAACAGTCTGTAGTTTTGAAACTTAGCTTACAACTCCTCCCGCAAGTGTAAATACATAGCCAGTAGTAGAATTTCTTTTATCAAGGTCACCTGCAAAATCTAAATCTACGTAGCCTCTGACAGTAAATTCTGATCCTTCATAACATAATGCAACATTTGAGGTTCCTCTAATGTATCTTAGAATCCTCTTCACTGTTTGCCAATGTTCTCCACCAGGATTCGCCATGCATAGACTAACTGCTCCCACTGCTTGTGCAATGTCTGGTCTTATACAAATTATAGCGAACATCAAACTTCCCACTGCTGATGCATACGGTACTCGAGACATCTCCTTCCTCTCTGCTTCATTACTAGGATACATACTTGAGAATAACTTGAAATTAACAGGAATTGGGGTAGAAATTGGCTTACAATCTTGCATGTTGAAGCGTCGCAAGATTTTCTTCAAGTAATTCTTCTGTGAAAGACAAATTTTCCTGTTATTTCTGTCTCGGTGAATTTTCATCCCTAGAATCTTATTTGTTGGTCCCAAGTCCTTCATTTCAAACTCCCTATCCAACTGTGCTTTTAATTCTTGGACTTGATCTTTGTTGGGGCCTGCGACCAACATGTCGTCCACATATAACAATAAAATGATAAAATCATTATCCTTAAATCCCTTGTAATAAGCACAATGGTCTGAACTGAGTCTGTTGTATCCAAGACTCATGATGAAGGAATCAAATCTCTTATACCAACACATCGGTGCCTGTTTGAGACCTTATAGAGATTTGTTCAATCTGCAAACTAAGTTTTCATTGCCTGTTTCAAGTTCAACATGCGCTTTGAATTTCTTGAATATTGGAAACACATCTGACTTTTTCTTAATTGGATACACCCAACATCTCCTGGAGTAATCATCAATAAAAGTAACGAAGTACTTTGCACCTCCTTAGGATAAATCCGGTGATTCCTAAACATCAGAATGAACTAAGTCTAGAATGCATTTACTTTTAGCATGAGATCTGCTAAACTTCAATCTATACTACTTGTAACAAAATGCTCGCAAAATGGTAAACTTACTGATTTGAGTCCCGGAAGCAGCTTTCGCTCAGAGAGAATCTTCAAACTTTGTTTTGACATGTGGCCAAGTCTGAGATGCCACATCATTGCTGACTCTTCTCTATTTGACGTGACACACACATCAGCTTCTTGTAGTGTTTCTCCTTTAAGTATAAATAGATTCACATCGATTTTTTCTGCCTTCATTAATACAAGTGCTCCTCTGATAATTTTTATCATCTCATTTTCAATATGAATTTTGCACCCAAGACTATCTATTTATTTCAAAGACAATAGATTTTTCTTCAGGCCTTTGACATATCGTACCTCATGAATTGTGCGAATTGTACCATCATACATTTTTATTTTGACAGTACCAATACCAGCGATCTCTAAAGCATGGTCATCGCCTATGTACACAGATCCTCCTGAGATAGGTTCATATGTGTGGAACCATTCTCTCCGAGAGGTCATGTGCCATGTTGCTCCTGAGTCTATAAGCCAGACGTCAACTAATCGCTTTCTGCCTTTTGTAACAGCTGCTGCGTCGCTATAAAGAATTTCACCATCATCTGAAGTACTAGCCACACAACCCTGAGCATTTGATGACTCAGGTGCTTTATTCTCTCTACTCTTCTGATTACTCCAACACTCTTTCTTCATATACCATTTCTTGCCACAATTATAACATTCTACATTCTTCTTACTTATGGATTTTGATCTACCATGATTGTAACTCCCACTGGGGCCATGTTCTGTTGATCTCCCTCTCGTCACTAATAGCACTTCTGCTTGCTGCGAACTTGCATGTCTATCTTCCTTGGTCTTGCGCCTACTTTCCTCGCTTAAGATGGAGGCCGCAATATCATCGAAAACTAGATTGTCCGGTCGGGTTTTGTTCGCCGATTGATGATGAGTTGATCATACTGAATCTGGTAGACTTTGAAGTAGAAGCTCAGACGTTCATTTTCCTCTTTTTGTGACTCAACGCTGTGAGTTGCGAAAATAGAGTCTTCAAGGTGTTGATATGGTCGGTCATCGATATAGATTCCGCATGTCGAAGAGTATAGAGTCTCCTTTTTAAAAAGATCTTATTGTGCAGTGGCTTAGCCTCGTACAATTTTGTGAGAGTATCCCATATTTCTTTTGCTGTTTTTTTCTCTGCCACACTGGATAACACCTCATCTGCAAGTGCTAAGTGTAGATCAGTAATTGCATTACCATCTATCTCGTTCTACTTGGCATCATCAGTTATTTCCATGGGTCTTTCTCAAATTGCTGCCAAATAATTGTTTTTTCTTAGAATAGCTTTCATCTTTATTTTCCATAACGAGAAATTATTCCCGTTGAACTTCTCAATCTCGTATTTTGCCGCCATTATTTTCACTACAAACTACCTTTGTTAGGATCGACTCTCACTGTTTCACGTGAACAGTACCATATACATGAATAGTGACTGTATATGTAAATAGTAACAGTATACATGAACAATAATTATACACATGAACAGTACCCCGATTTTAAAAAATGCAACCTGGCTCTGATACCACTGTTAGGAAATTTATGGGTAAAGTAGGGCCACAGCTAAAATGGAATTGGATAGAAAATAAAAAACAAGCACACACGAGGACACTAGAAATTACGTGGTTTAACTCGAGAAAGACGACCACCAACTTGGCACAAATGGGTCTACAAGATCAAACGTGATGGCAATAATCAAGTGCAGCGGTATCGTGTAAGATTGATGGTAAAGAGATATGCTCAGAAAGAAGGTATTGACTTCAATGAGATATTTTCTCTAGTAGTTCGACTCACGACAGTCAGAGTAGTCTTGACAATGTGTGCTACATTTGACCTACATTTAGAACAGTTAGATGTGAAAACTGCATTTCTTCATGGAGAACTTGAAGAAGAGATTTGTATGCTCCAACCAGAAGGTTTTGCTGAAACAGGCAAGGAGAACTTGGTTTGCAGATTGAACAAATCTCTATACGGTCTCAAACAGGCGCCGAGGTATTAGTATAAGAGATTTAATTCATTCATTATGAGCCTTGGATACAACAGACTCAGTTCAGACCATTGTGCTTATTACAAGAGATTTGAGGATAATGATTTTATCATTTTACTGTTGTATATGGACGACATGTTGGTCGCATGCCCCAACAATATATTGCTACTTTATCAATTCAGTTACAGTTGCATTAGTCTCAGATTCTTGTTCACCGGAGCATAGGACCGACCAACTGATGGGCTTCCTTTAACTTTTCAAAGAAGGAAGAGGAACATCATCATTCTCGTTTACTTACTGACTATATTAAGCTAATTTTTATGCTTTCCAAAAGGGTGTTTTTCACAACACAATTTTGTATCGCATAAAATTATGCAACGATTCCATGCCCTTTAATGTCCAAGTAGCTAGAAAAGAGGCAAAACAAATGTAATCGAACGAGGCAACTTTCTACTAAACTCTATGGTCGTCCAAATCATTGCTGCTGCCACCAATTTCTCTAATAAAGTTATTTACATTTTACATACAGCACAAGCTGTTTTAAGCCTTAATGATTGGCAACAAGACGTTTAACCAACAAAACTACCCCTTACGTTGTCAGGGTAAAATGAATTCTTGTGTATACAAGAATTTATTCTGCGGCACGTTTAATCTGACCCTGTACTACTCAAATGATGCCGAAATACAAACTCGACAGCGTAGAACTTTCTGTACCGGTTGAGACCACCCATTTAATATTATGATTCAGAGAGATAAGATCATTAATTGTTAAAAAAAAAATTGAAGATAAAATCGATCTCAAATGACACTCTTAAATTATTAGATTACGTTTTACTTGACAATAAAAAAAAATTAGGCTCAATTATTTTAATAAATTTAATTTAATTCCATGCCCACATTCAAAGATCAAGATCATTTACTAAATTTTAATTGATGGTTGAATCAAGTTTATGTTTTGCCCGATAAAAATAAATGGTGAAGATTAAAGAAAACGCAAACTTCTTCCATTTTACCCAAATAGAAAAGAGTGGGAGGGGTCAGATTACGTTCAGTTATCACGTGACAGCTGTCCAAAAGCTGATGGCTCACATTAATTTGCAATTTTTTTTTCCGAAATTTGCATTAATTTACGTTTGAGAAAGAGAAAGAGAAAGGGGAGGCAGTGGTGGGTGGATGAGACTGGTTCATTAATCTCAACCACAACACAAATGCCTTAAAATTGAAAATAAAGATGGAAAAGCTGAAGTGTCGACAAATTTGATTGATTAAAGACAAAAGGGGCCTTTCATTTTGATAATGATAACAACAAACAAAGAGAAAACGTGATCCATGAGCATATGAGAATTGCCATTTGCTTTGTGTCCGTTTGGGCCGTTTGTACAAGTACTCGATGCATGCGTATGAATTTTTTTTTTTTTTTGGTTGTTCTATTTTTATTGTCCTTAATGGAGTTTCAAAAGAATCATAACTGATATTTTTAAAAACAAAAAGCTAATTGAGAAGTGAAAATGCAAATCTTATATGGGGTTTTATTAGAGTTAATTCACAACTGAAAGAGCGTATTTATTAAATTATTTGTTGTTTTATTTTTTAATAAGAACTTTAGAAGGATGCCAATAGCTCTACTTATATATAATACAAATAACTGTAATAAGCCCAAACAGAAATATGTTATAATTAAAGCTTAATGCTTGGCTTATAAAACTCAATACAAAAAATATAATAACAGAACTTTCATAATCACATAAGAATACTCAAACCTTCTATTTTAATCACACTACTAATGAAAAACTTTACTCAATTTCTATAGATTTCAATATTTTTCTGAAGAAATCTTTATGAAGTTAAGACTTTTTTTAGCAAACATAAATTTCATTACAATAAACACAATAGTACAATCACAAAACATTATAATTAGTTGATCACAATCCAATTCATATAGTATCATTAGTAGACACTAATACTGTAGTCAACTGGATTACCATTAGATCTCACTAACAAATTTGGAAGTAAAAATAGTGTAATAGAGATACTGTAATAGAGAATACAATTTTTCTTTTTTTATTTGAATTCATCTATTTACTGATAAAAAGCACCAAATACCTCTATAAACAAATAGTGTGCACAAAACAAGTACTACTAGCTTCATTGGAGATAGCTCCAAAATCTTTTACATCGCACCCCACTAGAATAATTGGTTCCCATATAAAGAAATGCTAAATCATTTTTTTTTTTCTCTTGATTGCATGAAATCTTCTAAATCTTTTGGTAGTTCGTGTGTAGAAGCAAGCTGCATCAATTAACAAAAATTGACATACCTATTCAGAAAGAGAAAGAACGAAAGAGCTAGCTATATTCTTATCTGTGAATAATGAGGATTTAAGAAATAGTAGAAGAATAATCAAGCGAACAAAACAACAAGGCAAGTGGACAAGTTGTGTAATATTTGTTATATATACGAATTGAATGCTTATCATTTTCTTTCCTTCGAAACAAAACCTTTTGCTTGGTGGAATTTGTCAGCATTAGAATATTCTGTTCCTTCTATACGAGGGTCAGAGAATTGAGCCATGGAATAGAATTAACCTCCCTTGTCAGATCAAGATCACCAAGGCCAATGGCAATGAGCACGTCCATTGAAAATTAAGTGGTATATTGTTGAATAATAAAAAAAAATGATGATATACACAGCGGTCTATTATTATATTATACAGACGAATTAGACTTGACTTGGGATAAAGCTGCTGCTTTTTAATTATAGTTGCATCATGTACAATGTCCTAGTTAGAGTCTATCGAGGTTGAAATGCAGTAATTGTCAGGTCATTCACAGAAGTAGTCACTCCTTCACTAGTCCAAAATTCATCAAGATTGGAAAGTCTTTTGGCAATGAATGCTGGATGTTTTGGAGAAGGAGCAGCATTGTCGTTGCCCAACATAAAAACAACTGTTGACATGTTCGGTCGATCTGTTGCTTGTTCTTGCACACACAAGAGCCCGATGTGAATGCACCTTAAGATTTCAGGGGCACAACATGATTCACCCAATGATTTATCAACTGTCTCCATTGTTTTGCCTTCTTTCCATAGATCCCAAACCTAATGTAAATGGCAGATTTATTATGATTAATTAATGCTATAAGGTGAAAAACTGAATTTAAGTTGTGAGAAAGTTATAATTGGTTTATTTACATGTCCAACCAAATTTGACGATCCACAGCCTCCTTCAAGATAAAAATCGTTGTTCCTTCTACCTGAAATTATCTCCAACATTAAAACTCCGAAGCTGTAAACGTCAGATTTCGTAGAAAATAGCCCTTCCATTGCATATTCCGGTGCCATATAACCACTGTAAGCAACATCGCAACGTGTGAGAATTAAACTATTAACCTTAAAAATACAGAAAAAAAAAATAATTCAGCATAGTTCTTCTATATGATTGTAACTTGAGTATATAGATAGATAGATACTTACTATGTTCCAACTACGCGATTGGTGTTTCCTTCAATTTGGTCCCCTCCAAATATCCTAGCCATACCAAAGTCTGAAATTTTTGGGTTCATTGCAGCATCAAGTAGAACATTGCTAGCCTTTAGATCTCTATGGATGATTCTCAATCTTGAATCTTGATGTAGGTATAAGATTCCTCGACCAATCCCGCAAATGATTTCAAAGCGTTTACTCCAATCTAGCAATGATCTTTTTGTTTGATCTGAATAAGAAGTTAAATAACTCTCGTGAATCATGACATAATAAAAATACTATATATATAATCTTTCTCAAGTGCGGGCACTCTTTTTTTTTTTTAATGCGAACACGATGTTAAACTGTATTATTTAATAAAATTAGTTTTCAATACATTATAAAGCGGTGCAGTTTAATAGTATTAAAAATTAATTCTATTAAACTGTACGGCTTAATAGATGAAGGCTGCCTGCATTAAAAAATGATTATATATATACACATATATGCTGGTACTTAAAGTTCATCCAAAACAAAGATAAAAATTATACTCTAAAGTGATTATTAATTAAAAGAATACCGAAAATGAAAACGTCCAAGCTCTTATTAGACAAGTACTCATAGATTAGCATTTTCTCTTGTTCTTCAATGCAACAACCTAGGATGCTCACAAGATTCCTGTGTTGGAGTTGTGCAATAAGTGCAATTTCAGTTTTGAACTCTGCTATTCCCTGCCCAGAGGACCTGGATAGTCTTTTAACTGCTATTTCCTTTCCACTCTGGAGCACACCCTAAAACCATGATTCAAAACCATTACTTACGCAACTCTCAAAGCTAGCTCTAGAAAACATAGAGACTGTAGGTACAAGAATATCACAAGTGCTTTGAAGAATAAACGTATCTATGAAAATAGCAAAAAAGTATCTCTACGGAGACAAGAGAGAAAAATTACCTTATAAACAGAGCCAAAACCACCTACTCCAAGTTTGTTATCAGAGGAAAAATCATTTGTGGCTGCAGCAATGATGCTCAGGTCAAACACTGGAAGATATTCCGAATTTCTTCTACTGTCATCCTGCTGATTTTCACTTGTAAAGGAGACGTCCAAGTATGATGATCTTTGGCTAAATCGAAAAGAAAATCCGCTAAATTTGTAATTTGTTGCAGTCTCTGGTATCAAACACATTAATTAATAATGCTAGCCAAAGTTTGTGAACAACTATATGTACGGTAAAGGAAAAGGAAAAAAAGTGTAAGAGTAGACAGAAGAAGGAAGGAAGAAAACAGAAAGTTGATTACCCATTAATCTTTTCCTTTTGAGTGAACAACATACAGCCACTACCATCAGAAGCATTGCAATGAAGGAAAGTACCACAATTGCCTCGATTTTCTTCTTGGCAAGCGAACTTTTCTTCATATGTAAAGCTAAGCAGAAGAAGAAAACTTGTGATTAATAAAGCATAAACAACATTTAGGTAATTATGTGATGATACAAGTCTCAATCATTATCATAGGAAATTATGGGGCTTGATATTTCAACAGCTAATAGATATGATGGTTAATTTATGAAATCAGGTCAGACCAGTTAATAATAGAGAAATCAAAGTACTCGATGAAAATTTATACGTACCTAATTCAACTGCATCAACACGTACATAAAGATCTTGACCCGCGTTTATATACGTTCTTATATCCATCATGTCATCATGATATGTCAAGCAACCAATCCCTCCATTGCTTTCACTTTCAGCATATGCACTTGTGTAGGCCAAACAAGAACAATTCCTCAAGCACATGTCCTTGCATTCTTTCAACCCCAATCTCATGTCCACACGTGCAGCCGACATATCGGGCACCTTGACTCGTGCCACCTTTATGAACCCATCTCCTCTTCGACACGTGGACATCTGGGGTTTTCTCACGCACCCACCCAAGCCCTCTCTCAGGAGCCATTCTGAGGGATACTTGGGTTCGAAACCCGGTAGGCATGTGCACTCATACTCATCATCCACACGGTACGGGTTACAGTTACTATTTGATCCACAGTGCCCATAAAAATCACATGGCTCCTTTGGGGGGGAGAAATACCCGATCCATCTATTTTCCAGTTTACTCCAAGTAAGCCGCTGCTCATTTCCGGACTCATTGACAATTATTCTTGTTAACATAGATGGGTCAGTTACACTATAAGCTATAGATACTTCATCTTCGTTATCAATATAGGTAGCATTAAGAAATTTTTTCCCCGACCAGGATCCAACTCGCCACCACCTAGCCTCACTCTTGTATAAGAACAATTGAGGAAATCCAGCGAGTTCCATCCTGAACGTACAATCCCCAGTTGCAGGGTTATCCCAGGATTTCCAAGACGTTAAATATCTGTTACGGCCACTTCGCTTGTCCAAACCAATTTTCATATATGGAAGCATAGTAGCTGAAGGATGATCAAAACTTTGCCACAACTTTTGTCCGTTATCATTTCGAGCCAAGACAAGATTTCCTGTATCTAAAAGCTGGGCAATAGTGTTGCTTTCTGACGAGTCTGAAACATTTGCGTGCCAGACAGGAACGGTTTGGTTTCTTCCGTAAAGCACGAGGTTTCCAAGACTGCTGATTGTGAGAACTCCCGATGTGTCGTTTACAGGATTGTCTCTATTTGCGACCCAAACAACTGTTTGCACCGGAATTTGGTTATACCAGATCCCGACGTATCGTCTCGGAGAGTTGCCAGGACTGAAGAACCCGAGAGCGAAGATATTTCCGCTGGAGACTATAACATCCCCGTCTTTGATGGGCCGGTTTGATGTAATGGTGTCGACGGAAATGGAGACTTGAACAAGATGGAGGAAAAGCAATGTTTCCAGAAAACATAATTTTGCCACATTCATGGTTTTTGATTCATTTGCCGGTGTAACTGGAGTGGTTTCCGAAGATTTGTCTGGTAGCGTAGTCGTAATTCGTTAGTAATATAAATGGGACTGCTTTTACCTGGATGGTTAATATAAGCCATATCCAAGAGTACTTCAACTGTAAACAATGAAATAAATAGAACATGAAAAGGACCTACACTTTCCATTTATTTCATGAACGTCCATGGCGTCAGAATTTCTTTCATGTGATTTACTCTTGCTCATGTGATTTCCGCGAACGACAAAAAAAAAAAAAAAAAAAATTCAAGCGGCAGATTAAATCCTAATAGAATCAACGAATCCATGTTGAATGATTCTCATATGCACGGATTTTGAGCTCCAATTCACATATTGTTCTTTGCTTGTCATAATTTCTTGACAGGATAGCAATGTGCCCTCGACCTGAAGCTAAGGAAATGTTTAGTACCTAAAAAATCTATGTTCTTCGTTTACTGCCTGCCACGAATGTGAAGACTTTGAAAACGAATTGGATGCAGCCAGTCGAGATCCAGGAAACATACTAGAAGGATTAAAAGAGTGACGGGACGCAATTTGACGTGACTCTATTAACTTGGCTTTCATGACCACAAATTAAAAGATAGTTTCCACGAACCAACACTACTTCTATCTTATAATAGGCAATTCTTGAACTGTACATCAGTGGTTTTGTTGGTTTGTTTTCCTTTTTTTTTTTTTTCCATGTTTAAGATTGCTAGTTTTATTTACGTCACAAGTTAAATAATTCTGATACTTGCATCAATCTTCTACGTCTATTATCGAGATTGCATTATACGAATCTCAATAGTTATTTAGTACCGAACAAGCGTGTCCGTTTGGACAATCTTTGATCGCATTAATTAATTGTCGCTCTATTCAGTATTCAGATTTTGTTATGCACTTGATTCAAATAAGTCTACGATCTTCTCGTCCAGGCAAAAATTGCTGAAGACAGTTCTGCAAACAGAGCACACAACCGTCTGATACCTGAAATGAGAAGTCGAGTCGCGCTAAATAGAATTTTTTTTTTTTTATTTTGGCATTTGAGCCTTTGTTGTTTGTGGAGAGGAACTCAGAGGCCAAATATTTTTACAATATAGCAATTTAAGTCCTCATTATTTATATTTCTGCAACCTTTCATGTTAATTTCTGTTTACCTACAGCATTTCAAAAATTAGTATTAAAGATTCACACACTTTGCAGTACAAACTCTATGGCGATTGACTATCTTTAGCCACTTCATAATCCATTGTTATAACAGATTTAATCAGTAAATGATCAACAAACTTAGTGGATGTTTCTGAATTTAATTTATCTAGTTTGAAGATAACAATCATACTTACCACAAGGTACTGTGCATCTTCAGATTACCATCACATAATGTTTGAGTTCTACTAGTTTTTCCTGTCCTTGAACCTCTGACTTTACTGGGTCTTATTATCATGATTTTACAAATGAATTGTTTGTCTAAATACAATTATAATATTACAAGCTTTGCTTCTAGAAAATAGTCGCAATACAATAAAATATCATGCAAACTCATCGAGCATTTAGTGTAGTTAGTGTCACCTCATTAACAGAAGACTTTGTCCCAGTACTAGAGTAGTCTGTGTCAATTTCAATTCTCCGCACTGAAAATGTAGGTTGTTTTGGGGAAGGAAGAGATGTTTCATTGCTTAACATAAAGACAACTGCTGACATGCTTGGACGGTCTGTTGTTCTGTCTTGCACACACAAGAGTCCTACTTGAATGCATCGCAAAGCTTCAGGAGCAGGGCATGAATTAGCCATGGATGAGTCAACTATCTCCAGGGCCTTGTCATCACTCCAGAGTTCCCATGCCTTCGTGCATGATTTAAGTATATAAGACATCAATAAACAGATGAACAAACTTCTTAATCATCAATTGCTCAAGAAAGAAAGAAAAGAAGACTCTAATCAAATCAATAAAAAATATTATCTACTGCAAAGGCAATGTCAAAAGCATTTAACTTACATATCTTATTAGATTTGAGGAATCATTGTCATTAAAAATTCCACTGTTCTTCTTGCCAGTTATAATCTCCAATAATAAGACTCCAAAACTGAAGACATCTGATTTTGTAGAGAATAGGCCACCCAGTGCATACTCTGGTGACATATAGCCACTGCATGCCATAGCATATTTATCTTAGTCATAAATATGCTCTTCACATCTTAAGTTACAAAAAATTAAAAGAAGCAAAATAAGATCTTATGTTTGCTTACTAAGTTCCAACCACCCTGTTTGTATTTGCTGACATCTCCTCTCCTCCAAACACTCTGGCTGTACCAAAATCTGAGATTCTAGGGTTCATCTCTTCATCTAGAAGAATATTACTAGCTTTTAAGTCTCGATGGATAATTCTTAACCTGGAATCTTGATGTAGATATAGGACCCCTCGAGCTATCCCTAAAATTACATCAAAGCGCCTTTTCCAATCCAACAATTGCTTCCTTGATTCATCTGTGTTTCAATTCACATTTTATCATATTTGTTACAACAGGAAGGCAACAAACTAAGTAGATATCAGGTGCCTAGTTAAGGAGTCATACCAAATATAAAGTAGTCCAAGCTTTTGTTAGGCATGAACTCATAGATTAACATTTTTTCATCTTCTTCTAAACAACAACCCAAGAGCTTTACAAGATTTCTGTGTTGAAGTTTTGCTATCAATAAAACCTCATTTTTGAACTCCTCAATTCCTTGTCCTGATGTTTTTGATAACCTTTTGACAGCTATCTCCTGTCCATTCGCTAGCTTACCCTGAAATTTGCCATATTCAGTTGCCAATTATATCAGTCTGAACAAATAAGTTCAGCATGTAATTGCTCTTACTGGTAAGCTTTCATTCAGATCGCCTATCATACAATTGCAACTGAAGGTCTAAACTTAGTGGAACTATTGTAAGACAGTGTTCACCCCACAAGTAATATATTCTAACTAAAAGAGAAAAAAAAGGAAATTATTATGTAACTTCATGTAAGGGAGATTACCTTGTAAACTGGGCCAAAGCCTCCTTGTCCAAGCTTATTGGAAGTGGAAAAATGATCTGTTGCTGCTAGCACAGTGCTTAGTTCAAAGAATGTCACATCTACATTCCCAGTTTCTTTATTGCCTTTAGTACTAACAGAGGCCTCACGATCAGACAATCTTGTGCTTGAATTCCAAAATAACAATTCACGTCGCCTTTGTCTTTCCCTCTCACCTAGAGGAGATAATGAATTTATACATCCGCAAGAAACGATAGCCATTCAATATTAAATTTATAAACTGTCAGGCTGATGTTCTATTTTGGGTTCTTAATAATAGAAGGATTCAAAAGTACCTTGAGAATCTTAAACTATATCGAGTCAGTCAACATATATTACAGTCATACCATTTTCAGAATCTTGCATTATGTCTTGATAATAACAAGGTCCACAATAGTATAAAATCGAGTGCCTTGCACTACTATGAATGGTGAAGTTAAAGGTATAATTGTTTGGTTTTTGCTTACCTATCCTTGTACCAAGCCTTCTCCACAAGAAAAAGTAGCATAAGCCCAGCAGAAGCACTCCGAGAACAATGGCGACAATAATAAGAGCAAGCCTCCTTTTTCTTGCTCGATTGCTTTTTGAGTTTTTCTGTGCCTCTGCAGCTGCGAAAATAGACTTGTCATTAAGACATGAGAGGTTCAGCCATGCATTATTTCCTCTTTTAACCGTAAAATGCTGGAAAAATTTCTATGCAGCCATTACGGATGTAACTTGAGGTAATTCATCAAACAAACTAAGTTGATTGGAATTTTCTAGAGTGAAATTTCAGAATGCTTTAACCGACGGTCAAATTTCAGCCTAGCTAGCTAAGCATGAACAAAACAAGAAATTGGGATAAACAAGTTTCCCCTTCAATAATTTTCAATTGGTTTATTGAGAATCTCAGTCAAACATTGAGCCCAATTACCAATCAATTAGATGACTGAATCCATTTTTCCTTTTTTTTGAAGTTATTTCTTGAGGGCAAGCTTCAACAAGAATTTTAGAATCTTCTTCTAATGATTATAAACAAATTAAAGTGTCTATCTTCCGGGACGGTTAATCAAGCATCAAGCCGTAATAAACATAAAGAAACTAGGTGACGATACACATTTTACCTAATTCAGCCGCGTCAGCACGTACAAATAAATCTTGACCGGCATTTGTGTACGTTCTTGTATCATTCAAATCACCGTGATACATCAAGCAACCAATCCCTCCATTACTCTCAGCATACGCACTTGCATAAGCCAAGCACGAACAATTACTCAAGCACTTTTCCTCGCACGCTTTTAGTCCCAAATTCATGTCCACATGTGCAACAGAAGTATCCGGCACCTTCACACGTGCTAACATTATGAACCCTTCCCCTTTCTGACACGTGGACATCCGCGGTTTCCTCTTGCACCCACCGGACCCATCTCTCAAGAACCATTCTTTCGGATACTTGGGTTCGAACCCGGGCAGGCACGTGCACTCAAACTCATCTGCGTGATAAGGGTTGCAATTACTATTTGGCCCGCAATGCCCGTAATAGTCACACTGCTCCTTCGGGGCGGTCCAGAACCCGATCCATCTATGATCCTGATTACTCCAGGTATAACGTTGCTGAAATCCGGTCTCATTCACTATCATTCTTGATAATATAGAGGGGTCATTTAGACTATAATATACGAATACTTCATCTTGATTATCAATGTAATTAATATTGAAGATGAAATTTCTGGTCATTTCGGGTACACCACTCAACCTTTGGCCCGTCCATGATCCGGCCCGCCACCACTTGACATCACTTTTGTATAATATCGCCTGAGAAAATCCAGCAAGGTCCATCTTGAAAGAAAAGTTCCCGCTTCCAGGGTCGTCCGGGGATTTCCAAGCTGTTAAGTACCTGTTAAGACCGGTTCGTTTGTCCCATCCAAGTCTCATATTTGGAAGCAGAGTATCTGTAGGATGATCAAAGCTTTGCCACAGCGTTTCTCCGGTATCATTTCGAGCTAAAACAAGATTTCCTGAGTCTAAAAGCTGAGCTACAGTGTTTCCGGCCAACGAGTCCGAAATATTTGCCTGCCAGACAGGAACAGTACTTTGGTTTCCTTCGTACAGCACAAGCTTTCCTTGAATGTTGACTGAGAGGACCCCAGATGTATCGTTGATAGGATTGTCTCTGTTTGCGACCCAGACAAGTGTTTGCTCGGCAATTTGATTGTACCAAATTCCGACGTATCGTTTTACAGAATTTCCTGGACTGAAAAATCCAAGCGCATAGATTTTTCTACTCGAGACTATGACCTCGCCATCTTTCATGGGCTGGCTTAATGATACGGTGTCAATGGAAGTGGAGATTTGAGAAAATTGGAAGAAAAGTATACTGTTCAGCAACAATTTTGCAGGATTCATGGTTTTTGATTTCTTTGACTTTGATGATTGAGAAAGATAATGCAAAAGAGGTTGCTGAGGATTACGTGGTAAATTTGGTTGAGATATATTAAATGAAAGTGGGACTGCTTTCTACTATGCATTAAATTATATGATACGGCCATGGCAACAATAATTAACCTCTATTTAAAATTATTAAATAAAATGAAGTTCTCACCACAAAGATCACACATTAAACAGGTAATTGTGCACTTTAATTTATTAAAATTATAAAAATTTTAAAAAGTTTAAAAATTAATCATTAACACCCCTTTATTCATCTTGGATGAAAGATTTTTCGTAAAAATGGTATCAGAATTAAGTTTTTAGTACAAGGATTTTGAAAAATCAAGGTATTTTGGTGGAAAACTGACGACATATATTTTAATAATTAACCGTAATGGTAACTATATCGGTTTATATTGTCAATATAACAAGTCACGTACTAAATTATTTCAAAATAAAAAAAAAATGAATGAATCAATTGTCTATTTTACAGGTGGTATAAGATACAATCTAATGGTAAATAATGATATAATAATAAATAATATTATTACTCATATGGAATATCATCCATTAGAAAGACTGTGATTTAAACATTAACCAATTAATACGAGTGTATTTAATTATTAAAAATATGAGTCGATATTATTTTTGTAAAGTCTCAAATCAACCGAATCAATTTTTTTATCAAATAGAATTTCATAAATATTAGCTAGGGATACTGTACATATTATTGTTTTGTGAGTACTATTCACTTTGTACTATTTTGATACTATTTACTCAATACTATTTATAATTATGTTCATTCAATAACAATAATAAATTCATCAAGGTATATGCAATGCACTATTCTTAAGACTAATTTTCGCTCCTTTAAGAAGATTTTTTGACGCAAAAATGATATAAATATTACGGATTGATTTTTAAGGTTTAATGACGTTACTGTTGTGAGGTTGCACTCCAAACAACAGTGTATAACGGCAAAAGAAAATTATGAAGGAATCACAAGATAAAAAGAGAGGTCATAGATAGAAAGATATCTCCTTTATATAGAGAAACTTTATATAACCATTTTTCTAATTCAATATGAATTAGTCACATACATTCCTTATTTAATTCGAATTAGTCATCTATGTGTTTCACAATTAATTCAATTTGAATAATCTAAATCATATTTAGATTTAACTTATTTAACTCTAATTTATAATTAAATCAAACATATGACTAATTTCAAATCAAATATAAAAATGATTACTCTCATTTTTCTCCAATATATAAATTAGTATTTTGAAATACCAATAAAATTCCAACAATCCCCCACATATTTCAAAATACTTCAATTTCCTTCATTGTAGAGTTTTAATGCATATGAACTGGTGCCTTTTGAGCTATGAACCAACCATTGAACAATTAACTATGTCTTACAGGAATTTGATGAAACTTATAGTTTTTATAAACCAACATTTCTTTTATGTAAGGTAGAGGATTAGAAGCTCACATTAAACTCTCTTAGTCTTTATCTGTTTTGCAATTTGACACTTTAATGGCCCTGTACTTCCTGGATTTATGCGTGCTTTAGAGATACCTGTCTTACTCTCATAAGAACCGACCCAATTCCACATTCACATAGGTGAATCTCCATCAAGTATATCATGCAGTTTTGACACATCACCATACACAAAATGTTATAGAATTCATTAAGAGTTCAATTACTCAACCTCGATCACTGCAATAAGCAACTATCTCACCATAGGAAAGACTCAAATAAATATATTAATAGTGCCACAAGATAACAAATGACTTGTTATTACTCTTATGAACCTACTTCATGAGATTTCCAATCACATAAGTAGGGTTACCATCATTTTTGTTTTTTTTTATATAAGATAAAAGTCCTATCCCCCCTCGACGTAATTACCACTAATCTCATATTTAGTGGTTTAGTCAGAGAATTGGCCAAATTTGACTCTGACAACACAATCTAGGTTCATAAACCCAAATTCTAGTAGCTGCTCAAAAATATTATATTTTAAATGAATTTATCTACTTTTCTATTATATATTATATTTCTTCATCATGGCAATAGCAGCCTGGTAATTAAAATATAATAACAAAAATAGAAGAATAAATGATAAAAGGGAAGATTTGCTAAGAGGTTTCTTTACCGCTTAGCCTCAATAAATGCCTTCTCTAAGATCACTAGCTCGGACTCTATAGTAGAACGAACTAAACACTTTTGTATATAGATTTCCAAGACATAACTCCTCCATTAAGGGTAAAAGTATAACCACTAGTGGACTCAATTTCATCTTATTATAAAATTAAATTTACATCATTATACTCTTCTGATATTGATTGGAGAGTTACTATAATTAAGTCTAGAATCAATAGTGCCTCTCAAGTTTGTCTATAGTAGTAAAAAAAGATCCTTGTTAGGATATTGATTATAACTACACAATCTGCATATAGCACATGTAACGTTAGACTTATACTATTCATCAAGTATATTAGGTTACCAATGATTTGACATATTTTAATTTATCAACACTATGTTTTAGATTTTTTCTGAAGGTGGATATTTATATCATATAGTATAGAGACCGATTTCTCATAATAATGCCCAAACCTTCTCCACATAGTATTCTTTTGACAATAAGAGACTATCACTAGTCTTAGTGATTTTAATGCCTAATATAACATCAGTTTTTTCATATTCTTCAAATTAAAGTTAGAAGCAAGCATCCTCTTCGTCTTATTTATAAATTTATTTGATATTAATACTTTATCAAACTTCTCATGCTACTATTTTGGTACTTATTTTAAGCTATATAATGACTTAACATTTGCATCCCTTTTTGCTCAATAATTAGAATTACACAATTCTCTAGTTGTCTCATGTAGATTTCCTCATCGAAGTTTACTTTTAGAAAAGTAGGTTTGACATCTATATAATAAACATATAAATTATGAATTGAAACTAATGCAATCAAACTTTAATGGATTTAATTCACGTCCTTGGAATATAGGAATCAAATAATCTATGTATTTCTTCATAAGAATCATTTGGCAACTAATCTTACCTTATATTTATCAAATTGGTCCATCTACTTTCAATTCTCTTTGAAAATTCAATTACACAAAAAAAAATTTGTATCTAAAGGTAAAATCAACTAATTTTCATACATGATTACTCATGATAGAATCTAACTCATAGTTAATTGCCTTTCCACATAGGTACATCTCGAGAAGTCATAACTTCTTTGAAAGTTCAAAGATTATTCTGAAAAAGAAAACATAGAAGCCTTCACCAAAACTAATGGTCATTCTCATCATTTTACTTCTCCTATGTTCAACGTTTGAACTTTTAGGACATTTAATTGACTCTTTCAAAGATAAATAACTAATGTTAGCTTTCCCAAGAAAATAGAATCAAAGAATTCAATATTGTTGGACTTAATGATGGTATTCGCCTCAAATGAATGTCCTTCATTTTAAAATGCTGAGAATCTATAACCAGCACAATTCTCAACATATTCTATAAATAAATAGTCAATAGTTTAAGATTCCAACATATTCCTTTTGGGATTATACCATTAGGTATAAGAACATTCGCAAGGCATCCCCACATTTTGAGATATGATAAATTAGGCTTATAGCCTCTTTATAACTCATAGAGTGTCTTTTCTACTTTTCCATAAGATGTTCTATTCTCAATGTGTCAAGCTAATAATATAGGTTCCCCCACAAATTCAGCAATGCTTTAACACTTTTTACCATATTCTTCAATGTTTAATTGATTGAAGTGAATAGGGAGGTATCGCTTCATGGATAATACTATGGTTCTCACAATAAATATTGAATATGCTTGAATTTTATTCACCTCCTCAATTCATAGCTTATTGTAAGTTACCGAGGTTATTGTAAATTAAATTAAGAAATTTAGTTTCACTACTCAGAACTAGTTTACATATTTTCTTTGTAGATTTTGATTCTGCACACATATCACATTTGTCTTATGACAAGCTCAAACTAGACAGTATACCAAGTTATCTCATTTTCTTAATATAATAAAATTTCACATGACCATCTCTCCTATGTTATAGATTTAATAACATAAATTTAGATGGTTTACTTTTCATCTTTAACAATATTATAATCTTGAAGAATTCAAGAGAACAATATCTCTTCCCTAAAAAATATTACATTATTTGATAATATAATTTTATCACTTTCGAAAGGACATTTATATTCATGTCTTGTTTTGTACAAAGACATAATTTAAATAATATCTCATTCCATAAACATAATATATATTACTCAATGAGAGGATTTTCTTAAAAGTAAGTTTAAGATGATTTTTTTTTTCTCAAGGTTAGTGTAGACCAAAAGTCATCAAGGAAAGTAAATTTTTCTCTTCCTTCAGTATAACCAACCATGTTTGTCGCGAAAATAACCACAATAATAAAGTCATCTCCTTTAGCTAAATTGGCTTATGGAGGATTTTGTTGTCTCCATTCCTTTGAGCTTAGTTACTATGTTTGTAAACATAGTGCCCAAGTTTTTCTAAATACAATATAATTCCATTTCCTTCAATAATGAGATTAAAATGATTATTAGGACTTTTGTTTTATTTCTTATGAGAAGGATAATTATCAAATAAATTGACCTTAGAATTAAATTCCTTGATTCTTTTATTCTCAATATTGATATTTTCCTCCTCAATTTAATCAATCAAATTATATCTTCAAAATTCAATTAATATCACTATCAGTTCTTTAATAAAACAATCTTTAGTTTCTGAATTTTAATAAATTATTTCTTCATCAGAAAAATATCAAATTTTAAATAGAGTATTCTGACACATAGGGTTCATAAAAATAAAATTTTCATAGCTTGATCATATCCAAAACTATTGGAAACAATTTTCGTTTTAGACCTCATGAAATCTGTCAAACAGTTTTCTGCTATGAACTCACTGAATTAAAAAATTCAAAAAAATTTATCCTTTAATCATAAAATCATACAAATTTCCAGAAATATACTAGACATATATATGAAACAATTCTCCAAATTTCATAATTTGTGAATAAGTCTAAGTATGGTAAATTAGTTTCGTAACTCATGCATGGTGCTGAAATCAGAAATTTCCAATGTAACAGCCTTGAATTCAAAAAAACATTATAAATTGAATTCTCATCCGATTTTGTTGAAAAAAGTTTTAAAAGATTCCTTTGGATGTCTAGTATATCATAAAAAAATTTCAGAATCAAAATTAATTTGTATTAATTATTACGGGTTTCGTAATAACTATCTATCAACATAAATTTCTGTAAAATCTTAGGTAGCCAATGTTGCTTATCTAACCATGCTCAATATATTAAAGTCACTTAATGAAATATTTTTGAGATTTAGGATCTTATGCTATATATATTTTAATAAATCTTAAATCTTAGAAGTATTTTTATATGCAATATCATAATTAATAGGTTTGACATATCTTATTTGAAGCAATAATTAAACCTTATCAAATTGGTATTAAGATGTTGGAAATATGAGTCGATATTGCTTCTATAAAGTCCTAAATCAGCCAATCAACTTTTTCATCAAATAGAATTTCATGAATAATAGCTGAGGGTACTGTTTATGTCACTATTTTATGGGTACTATTTACTATGCACTATTATAACATTGTTCACTCAGCACTATTTATGATCCTATTCATCTAGTAGCAATCATAAATATCTCAAGGTGTGCGCAATGCATTGTTCGCCGGATCTGATGTATCATAAGGGAATTTGTCTTTTCTATTTTTTCTTACGGATTGGAGCAAAAACAATTAAGACCAATTTTTGCTCTTTTAGGAAGATTTTCCGATGCAAAAAGGACACAAATATTGCGGATTGATCTTCATGATTTAATGACGCTACTGTTGTGAGGTTTCACTCCAAACAACAGTATAAAACAACAAAAGAAAATTATGAAGGACTCACAAGATAGAAGAAGAGGTCATAGATAGAAGGTGATCTCCTTTATATAGAGAAACTCTATATAATCTTTTTCCTAATTCAATATAAATTAGTAACTCGCTTTTCTTATTTAATTTGAATTAGTTATTTATATGTTTCACAATTAATTCAATTTGAATAATCAAAATTATATTTAGATTTGACTTATTTAACTCTAATTTATAATTAAATCAAACACATAACTAATTTCAAATCAAATATAAAAGTGATTACTCTCACCTCCCTCCAATGTAGAAATTAGTATTTTGAAATACCAATAAAATTCCAACATATTTGTCACTTGCTCATAAATTTAGAATTAGAGAACTCATAATAATTTAGAGAACTCATAATAATAAATAATAGAAATTTAAATATAGATTCTATTATACTTATTAAGTAGAATTAGAGAAGATGTTTCTAGAAATAATTTTTCATGGAAACAATAAAATATCAATTCTATTGAAAACTACATTGATGATCTTATAATAGATTTTTATTTATTAAACAGAGAGAAGATTATAATTAAAATAATAAAAGAATTAGAGGAAGATATGATCATTATAGAAATATGCTAATAGGATTTAAAGATCAATTCATTTATGAACTTTGCATTATACATAAAGGTTTAAAAAAGAATAATATTTCTAAAGAAATAAGAGACATTATATATCATAGATATATAATATAATACAATAAAATACCATGCAGATAGTATAATAATTTACCTAATTTACCTCAATATAAAAGATTAATTAGATGACAATAGCTTTTACTAAATATGATTTTAAAATTGAATATATTAAAGGATATAATAATTGCATTATAGATTTTCTTAACAGGGAATACAATGAATAAAAGTCTTTCAAATATATTAAAGGGCATAATGATGTGTTTTGAAGGACACAAATTGGTTCTCAAAGGCAATGACATGTTTTAGAATAGGCTTGCTATGATTGATGATGCTTAAGAAGAATTGAGCAAACTTTATAGTTGGGTTTAATATATGCTACTATGAATAATTAGTGTTTGTACGCAAGTGGATATAATAAGTAATATATTGATGAATATTCAGATTGTCTCCATAGGAATTTATGCTATCTGATTTGCTACAACAATTTTAACAGTGCGAAAAAATAAATGGATGATTAATGGTTTAAAGAATTTAAAGACCTAATAAACTAAATTATGTAATAAATTAATTGAAGTAGAGAAATTCCTCAATCATACACAAATATACAATCAATGATAAAGGTATTATTGAATGATTAAACTCACTTAATGGTTTTGACTATTTATCCAACTAATATTTTGTTGCTATAGCATCGGTTATAACAATGAGTAGAATCCTAATGTTTCATCAGTTATCGCTTGTTGGATAACTTATATCTATATGTAACCTAACAATGACCAATTGTTACACCAACATAAGATATAGCATTACAGGTCCTTTGATTCCAATTAAACCTATAAGGTGAGTCCTTTTATCTAGTTCTTCACTAATTTTAGATCAAACATGACTCTATTTAAGTCAAAAGATCTTACTCGAGAAATTCAATCTAAAACTATATATTACCTTGATTAGTTTCACTAAATAGTCTTTTTTGGAGATCTCCCTTAGCTAGTATCCGTTAAATGGGTAGTTAGTAGGGCTGGGCAATTTGGGTTAGGATCGGGTTCGGGTCGACCCGATCGGATTTCGGGTAAATTGGGTAGTCGAAAATTCCACCCGATCTTAACCCGAAATGCAAAACAATTCGGATCGGATTTAAAAAAAATTGTTAGGATTGGGATTAAGGTCGGGTCAAATTCGGGTCAAATTCGGGTAAAATTGAGTTAGGGTCGGATTAATTCGGGCCGGTTCGAGTTAAATTTAATTGGTATCGGGTCAGGTAAAATCCGGTTTATAAATTTTGAATTTTTTTTTACTTTTTAATTTTTTTCTCATTTTGAAGTTTGAACTGTTAAAATTGCTTTTGAGCTATTGTTTTTAATTTTCAAGTAACCAAAAAAAAAAGGAAAAATTAAAATCAACACAAAATCTAAAATTAATAAAATTTGAAATTAACACAAAGTTTACCTAATAAAAATTAAAACTAACACAAAGTTCAAACTTAATAGTCTTTTTTCGCACAATGTCCATTGTCCAAATATTAGTCCTTAAAGATTAAAACACAAAGTCAAAGTTTTAACATAAAATCCATAACACACTAAAATTTAAACACAAATCACAAAGTGTCAAAGTCCATAAGAAAATTAAATTATCACTAATTCAAAATATGAAAGTAACAAAATATAAAATTAAATATATGAAAGTAACAAAACAATTAGTAATCTCTAATTCAAAAATTAAATATAAAATACTATTAACATAATCCAATTAGTACAATAAATTAATTCAAATATTTATTAATTTAATTTTATGAAACTTATAATTCAAAATTATCATCGTAATATTTCTAATTTTTATATGATTAATTAATTTATACAATCTAATTATCTACATCCTAAAACTAAAAGTATAATAAAATATTATTTGCATATTTATATCTTAATTCTTATTATAAAATCTTAAATTTTATGCCCACTTACATGTAAGTATGTAACTTAAGTACTTAATGTCAACTTAACATAAATTAATTGATTGAATTAGTTAATTTTTGTTGAAATTAAATATATTGCACCACATATCATATATAACACAATATTTAATTTTAAAGTATTAATTAATTAATCTACTTAATTTATATCCATAATCTATTAAAAAATATATTAACAATTAGCAATTAACAAAAAAAAAATCAATACAAGAATAAAGATTTATTATTAAAATTTCTTATTTGATATTATACATATAATTATATATTACATATTATTAAACTAATTAAGTAATTATCAATTTAAAATATAATATATAATATACTAAAGTATTAACATAATCAATTTAAAATTCTTTTTATATTTTTTTTCTTTTTTTTTAGGTCAACCCGATCGGGTTTTCGGGTCAAACCCGATCCGAACACAACCTGATCGGGTTTTACAAATTTAATCTGATCGGGTTATATCATTAACCCGATCCGATCCTAACCCGAATTTCTTCGGATCGGGTCGGGTCGGGTAGGGTATTTTGCCCACCCCTAATAGTCAGCCAAAATAGGGAATTAAATTCTGCTCAGCTTTTTTGTATTCTTCATCTTTTCTTTTTGATATGTTGTGCAACCCCCTATTCTCTTCTTAATTTCTATTTTTCTTTGTTATTGTTTTTGCCCTAATGGAAACTCTCTCTCTTTCTTTCCATATATGCTCCTTTTTATAATGCGGAATTAGGGTTACCAGAGACTTATGGCTCTATATCGTAATTCTTCCATTAAAACTCATAGAATCTCGATTATCTTGTCGCCATAGGATTGCTGCAGTAAAGATACTACAGTAAGCATGCTACAGCAGCTACACTGTTCTAGAGTTGTCTTTAGTTTTTCATCAACCACATTCTTTTATCACCTCTTCAAGCTTTCCATCCACAAAACTTGAGATTCTTGGTCACCTAAAATCACACAAAATCAGAGCATCTAATAATTTCAAATACAATTAGTTTATTAAAAATAAACTAGAACAACTTCTTATGCAAAATATAACTAAAAATACAATAAAACACATCATTTACTCTCTAAGTAATCTTGATTCAAGCCTAAGAATGTCATGATAACTCTCATTTCATAGAGTTATCATTTATTCAGATATAAGTTCGCAAAATCATTTTGAAGTTCTAACTTCAAAAGAATATATTAATAATATGCTAAAAAAATATATTTTAAGGATAAAAATGAGGTATTAATCACCTAGAGTTTAAAGATTGCACATCTAGATAAATTTCTCACAATTCACTATCTCAAAAATCTATATTTAAAAGGAAAAGATTTCCAAAGCTCTTCACCAAGTTTAAAGCCTTAATATACTAAAAGCAAATAGTCTATTTTAATGGCTAAACACCATTAGAAAGTGATTATTCTTTTGAATATAAAAGAGTTGGTAAATTAGCTTATCGGATTCGACCTAGCCAGACTATAATACCAGATCATTCATGATTATCTTCGTTCTAAAAGGTGATCCAACAATGATAAAAAAAAAAAAAATATGTTTGATTATGGTTTCATTAACCTCATTTTATGTCAGTGAAAATACAGAAAACTAGAATTACTTTCCAAAAAGATCAAAGAAGCCGCCATTGAACTAAAAAAATAAGCAGGACACAAGAAGCCATTTTTGTTAAATTTCTCACTGCTTGCCTTGGGTACTATGATAATAAATGGTATCCAGCTCAACAAATGATACAAGTTGGAATTAGCAGTAAAAGGTTAGTCCAACGGTTGATCTAGACAAGGTTTATAATGATTATGATATTGACATATTTGAGCCTAAATCACTCAGCAACAAAAAGGTAATATGAAATAAAGTCCTCAATAAATAACTCGAGAGGATAAGTAAAAAGAAAACGTGGCTCTATGAAGCCAAAAAAGAGCATATAATCTTTTCTTTAAGCAGAAAAGAAAATATACTAGCCAGGCATGCCATTTTGAAAAAGAAAAAAAACAATGTACCAAAATCTTATGGAACACAACCTGCTAACACACCACAAAATATAAGCATTAGTTTGAATGTGGCTTTTACTATATAAAATTCAAATATGGATCCAATGAAGAAGACATGCCAGTAGATGAAGAACTTATAATTGGCATATAACAGGGTCCACCGAAAATATAACAGATGCCAGCTGAAAAGCATTTATTTTTTAAAAAGAAAAGTCTAAAAGAAAAGATAAAGTTTATTAGAATCTTTATCTCATCTATGTGAAAGACTGTTGGCCGACAGAAAAAGAAGGCAACAACTAGCCTCAATGATAAAAGGAGTAAAAATCACTTTATCTCTAAAGAATCTATGGTTTACCACCAGGAGATAACAAGTGTCATGTAAAAAGAAATAACCTTGTCTCTTCAAAATTTATATATAGAAAGATGTAAGAGGAGGAAAGGTAATCGATCATCACTCACCCTTCATTTCTATCTGTATTCTAAATCCTTTGTAAAAATTTCAATAATAAAATAAATAAAAATCTTTTTTGGTGAAATTATTACCTTCCATATATTTGATATATTTTAGAAATAAATCAAGAATCTTACATGCTAACACTTGTGCTAAACAAAGAAGATTTCATATTGCTAAGCACTTAGAAAAGCTTGTAAGGAGATCACTCAGGCATATCCTTTTAAGGTATTGTGCGGTGTGTTGTGTTAGGCTACATGGAATAGTTGATGAGATGATTTTGCAAGATGTGTGGAGCTATGGCAATGCTGACCATGGACCAATCTAACACATTGGTTAGTAACTCTGAGCTATCTTCTTATATTTTAACAACAAACGGACACATGTTGGGCCTTGGTTGTTTTCTGTAATATTATAAGATAGGAAGTAATAAGAATAACTCAAATTTATAAAAAATAGAAAATTTTGTTAACAAATTTTTAGATGTAATTAATAATTTAAGCATTAGTTAAGAATACCATGTCGTTTATACAATAGAAATTATTAAAACTTGATTAATTGCAAGCAAGCACTTGTATGAAGAAATGAAAAGGATAAATCTTGAAAATGACCAAGAAATATTTGATTCCTTTGAAAAGGAAAAATAAGATAGCATTAATAGAGTCAATCTTAACAAATCTCGAAGTAATTCAAGACAAATGCAAAACTAATAACATAGCTCACAATTGCCCATAATGGATAATAATAATAATAACAATCATATGAATTTTTTAATTTAGAATGCTGATTTTAGATTCAAATGTAACATATGCATTTGTTTTAGCTATTTATATAAATAATTAATTTAAGAGGGGGTTTATGTGATATATCATGAGGGGGTCTAGTTGATATTTTGTGGGTACTTATAAAAGGAGAAAACCGGTTAAAATTTGAGCAAAAACCGAGAGAGAAAGAGAGAGGAGAGACCCGTAAAACCCGACTTGTAACCCGACCCGAACCCGCGAAACCGACCCGCCGGTTTCTCCCATTTCCGGCCACCTCACCGACTGAGCAAGGTGTCAAACAGAAGCTTGTGAGCGGGCCGTCCACCCCCAGCTATCCTTGCTGCCGGAAAACGCGTGGAACTCCGCTGGTGAAGCTCGAAAGTTCCGCGGGTTTGCGCGGACGATCGCCGGCGATTCCGGCCGTCTTTGGCCGCGCCACCGGTTGCAAAAGCTTCCCCACCTCACCATATTCCATTCCCGACCAGTCACCGGCATCGAGGAGGCCGTTTTACTATCGATCGACCACCCTAAGTGCCGCGGCTTCACGTGCTCGATCTGGCTTCACCGCCGCGCGTTGGAGGACACCACCGGCACCGTTGGACTCACCTCGACGAGAAGTGTCTAGCCTGAGCTTCCCCACTGCTGTTGGGTGAATTCCGGTCAATGTTGACCGTAAGGGCATTTTGGTAATTTCAAGTATATATGGTAATTTTGTAATTTCCAGCTTTGAGAGTGATTTTGTAATCTAAATTGAGGATAAATTGGTAATCTTATGAGGTTGAGGGTAAATTAGTAAATTATGAAATTGAGGGTAGTATAAGTTCGAATATGTTATTAGTTAATCACGAATACAGGATTAATACGGTAACCCGGGAAAAAAAATTGAGAGTTTGTAATGTTAGGATGAATATTTATTTTAAGCGTTATTTTTGCGGGATTAGTTCGAATTATAATTATGGAAAGTAATTATATCATTTCTGTAAAATAGGTGGATCTGCGGACGAGAATCTACCTGCGGACTTGGGTGATAGCTGAGTCTGAAATTGTCACTGTGAGTGGAATATATTAAAATTATTTGATTTTTATATAGTAGAGCTTGTTTATGAAATGAATATTTAAAGTGCTTTCGTTAAATGGTTTTCCGAAATAAATGTTTATTGCGTATAATTATTTTGTTAAGTTATATTTATTTATTTATGCTCCATATCGATATTAAAATAGTAAAATAGATGATTGATTTCTGAACATGATTTAAAGTTTCGAACATGATTTTAAAGAGTATATGATTGATCCTGTGTATGATTTAAAATATATTTACATTGCTTTTGAGCATGATTCAAAGTATTTATATGTTGATTCCGAGAATAATTTAAAGTGTTTACATATGGTATTCGAGCATGATTTAGAATGTTTATACATATGGATTTTGAACATGGTTTAAAGAGTATATAATGGATCTGGGACATGAGATATATTGATTTCGAGTATGATTTAAAGCATGATTTAAATGTATACATATATAATGATTTCGATCATGTTTTTAAGTTTTAAGCAAATACCCGTTCCCTCCAGATGAGATGAGATAGTAGGCCTTTGGGGCCCGTCTGAACACACATAGAGGCTTTGGGCTGTGTGTTTGGGCGCTTTCGCCCTTTGAGGGCATATGCATGCATATTGAGATATGAGATCGGATGGTCCGAACACGATGTCGCAAGATGGCGCATCATAGCACGTCCGTTGAGATCCGGGGTATGAGTTATGCTGATAAGCATGAGATGGTACGTCCTTTCGTCTATCCGTGTAGCTCCGGGCATGATGGTACTCAGATAGTACATCATTGCTGTCCGTTGAGGTCCGGATGAGACTAGATTATCCCCTGGGTATTTGTTTAAGGATATTTGTTTTACTTAGTATTTGATATTTCAGTTTAAGATGATATTTCAATATGAAATGTTTTTTTTTATTGATTTTGTGACAGTATCAGTTTTGCTTATGTTCAAATTATGATTGAATTGAAAGTAATTTTACATTCAAATAATTATTTGAGAAACGTGATTATACAAGTGATGCACTTTTTTTTGTAATTATTTTATATTTTAAAAATTACTATCCACTCACTGAGCTCACTGAGTTTTATACTCATTCCTATTTTATTATATTTTTCCCCCTAGGAGATTACAGGTACAACAGTTAACCCAGCAGCTGTACATAGTTGGAATCATTTGGGCCACTGAGGTTGTTTGAGGCTATAGATTATTTATTTCTTTTGGTTAATGTATAATTATCATATTTTAGAATTATACTAGGAATGTGATATATGAATTATGAAATGTGTGTATTGTTGAATATATTACTATGATATATGAATTATAGAAATATACATGGATATGTTAGAAGAAAAAATTTGGTCTATGTCTCAAGAGAGACAAATAGTTATAAATGCAGGATCTAATCTAAAAGTTATAGATCTCTATGAATATAATAATAATTTAGATCTATATAAAAATATAATTAAAACTTTAAAGATTTTAAAAATAGATGTAAAATGGATGGAAGAGAATTTGTCCAGTTATTCAAAATTAATAAATTTAATAATATCACAACAAATTTAGTAAATATTGTAAAAAGGTTCCTATGGTGCTCACTGTGGTACTAACTATGGTATAGATATCAGTGTTGAATTAATAAATAAACCATGATAGATACTTATTCAATAATCATATGGCCTCAAAACATCTACTCAGTTAAAGGACTGACAGTTGTATCTAAATCAATTTTGACTAGTTCTTATAGTCATATATATGACTAATCAACTACAATTACTTTATTTTAGGCTTTACAATTATAGCATTGTGTCGTGTGCCTTTGAGGGCATAAGCAAAGACTACTCTTATGTAGCGTTTACTTTTTGAATTGGAGTGAAAATCCTGAAGAATAGGAATTTTAGAATTAGGAGTGTAGAGTCGGAGTGAGAGTAGGGTGTTTATTTAAACTAAAAAAAAATGTGAATTGTCAATCAGAATCTAATTATTCGTTTACCTTGTCTTGAATTTGAGAGTTTCACCCTTATGTAAAGAACATGTAGCTTTTAATTAGAAAATAAATATGAAAGTATATTTGTACAATAACCTATTTATTTTATTATTAATTTTTTTTATATAAAATAATAATTACTATTAATATTTTTAATGATGTAAAATAAAATTTTTATTTTTTATGAATTTTATTTTAATTATTTAAAATTAAAAATTATTGATAATATTCATTTGTATAAACAAAAGACAAAATTTAAAATGTTGGATTATATTTTTATATTTTTCCATAGAGAGACCATTGCTAGCGTTCCTCAAGGAAATTAAATATTTGAGTAGATTTTTAACAACTTTGATTTAGTAAACTACATAATTAAATTCAATATATCAAATGAAAATAAATTGCAAAAATAATTTATCATATAAAATGAAAATAAATTGTAAAATTAATTCATCATATAAAATAATAATAAATTGCATAAATAATTTATCGTATAAATAAATATATTTTCAACTAAAACAATCAAATGTCATTCAAGGAACATGCCAAACAAATATATTGTCAACCAATATACAAACTACAATGACAGTAAATAAAAAGTCTTAATGTAGAAATAAACTATTATTCCTTATGTTCTACATCCCTTGAGCTAAATTATCTCGCCAAATAAACTACTCATTTGAAGGCTCAATTGACTCAATAAACTTGCTTCATTAACATGTCCCCTATATCATTCAAAACCATTAGATATATATATAATATTAACATTCAAAACCATTAGCTGAGAAAAGCAAGAGTTACAAAACTAAATCTACCGAGCCTATAGCAGATCATACAAGCTTATAAAAATTAAAGAGCCAACAATTACAATGGGGACTATAATTGATAAATCATAAAACTGAATTGGCTAGAACAATATTATGTAAAATTGAGAGAGCCAAATGAAGGGGATTGAATGCTTACATCAATGCAATCTATAAGCATTCATTACAATCAATGAATTTGTTACTAATTAGAAAAGCAAATTTTAACAGAGCTAGTTCAAGATTTTGTTTAGTTGCCCACACAAGTAATCTTCGTATAGTACAGGTAAAGAAGTATTTTTCTTATTTCTTTATAATGGAACCTCAACTAAGTGAGCTAGGAAAATATAATAACTAAAAGAAAGTGAAAATAGTACAAGAGCGAAGAAAGAGCAAATGCTAGCCATATGTTATAAACTGCCCAATTTGAGCCTAAAAATAGCTCTAGGCCATGAGCTAAGATATGTTAGCTTGGCCCCAATTTTAGAATATTCCATAAAACTCTAGCACATTTGACACTCTGGTACATATCCAAAGATTCTCTAGAATTATGTACATGTATATAGAATTCTCTAGTCTTAGAAAACTCTAGAGCTTGGTAAACATCCCTGTAATATATGAGTTGACATTAGGCATTTGAGTATCAAACACTTGAGCAATCATCTCAAGTACTCTTGTAAACTTTCTTGTAAGCATTCTTTCGAGTAATAAAATTTTGTCATTGGGCTCAATTACTCTCTTCTCTTTAGCTCTTTCAGAAACATCTTGGCTTAGCTATCGATAAGTTCAAAGGCTTACTTAGCAATTTTTACAATAGTTGTCTAAGTATCGTACATGAATGTTGCGTAGAACACTCATCTCGTGACAAGCGGTATCACAGCTATGATTTGCACCCACGCAATCCAGTTCATATTAAAGCAATAGCTAATCTTTCAACTTCAAGCACAATAAAAGAGGGCGTTCTTAATGTGGAGACACTTCTGGAACCAAGATAACTGCGATGAAACTCCGAGATAGGTTAAGACTTGCAGCAAGTCTAAGGTTGTTCCATCGATGCTTTAGAGCCTCGCATGGCCAAGCTTGAAATTTTGATGTCTTTTGCTAATGACACATTTGATATTCTAGAGGAAATGGTGGATGGTCTCGAGGGGGAATATGCCGACTTCACAGTGGCAACCAACGCCCTTATCCAATACTAAGCCAATACCCTTCAAGGGAAATTTAGAGCATTCCACAAAGAGTTACTGAAACTCCATAGTTTTAAGCAAGAGGAATTACACGTTGTCCTTGTAGAGGTGGAGGAAGTCTGCTCAGATTGAGCATGGCATAAGCACACACTCTCTGCTAGCCCAATTTCTATAAGCACGAGTGATGCGCGACGTATCGGTGTACTAAAGCCTGATACTTACGATGGCACACGAAATGCCACTATTGTAGATAACTTTTTATTCGAGCTAGACCAATATTTCGATGCCATGGGTGTATAAGACAATATATTGGAGGTAGGCACTGCAACCACATATTTCTAAGACATCACACAACTATAGTGGCATCAGAAGCATGGCATGGGCAAAGGCATTAAGACTATCGACACTTGGGCAAATTTCAAGCAAGAGCATGCCTATGTAGCCTCAAACAAATGGGTAGCATTCGAAACTACATCAATGAGTTCACTACCTCATCCTCGAGATCAATGACATGTCCAACAAAGACTTACTCTTCTACTTCTAAGATGGCCTCAAGGATTGGACCAAGATAAAGTTTAATAGATATGGTGTCCAAACTCTTGATGACGCCATTATCACTATAGAATCACTTATCAAATACTCCACCTAATTCAAAGACAAAAAGTCTAGCTAGGGCAAATGTGGGGGAGAGAGTCACAAGGATAAGGGCAACCATAGTAAGAATTAAGGTAGAAAAAGCCTCTAAAAAAAGTAAATAAGGCAAGTCAGAAGACAAGCATGAATCGCTGAAGTCTCGAAGCCTATGTTTCATATGCAATGGCCCTTATTGTTTTCACAATTGTCCGAAAAAGAAGTCTCTTAATGCTCTTGCGTCTCAACTCAAAGGCAATTCCACACCATCAACTAACCCAACATAGGTTCTCTTCAACGCCTTAGCGTGCTCAAGAACCCACAGCCTATACTCGCCAAGAAAGGGCTCATGTATGTAAGCGCAATGATAAATGGACACTTTGTCAGTGCTCTACTGGATATAAGAGCAACATACAACTTTGTATCCAAGGATGAAGTTAAGTACCTAGGCTTCAAAGCTACTAAGAAAGTAGGCACAATGAAGGCGATAAATTCACTCGCCAAACCCATTGCGGACACTGCATAAGGTGTGTATGTAACACTTGAGACATGAAGCGGAAAGCATAATTTTTTTCATTGTGCCATGGACGACTTCAAGATGGTTATTGGCATGTAATTTTTAGAGCAAGTATTTGCCTTCTCACTTCCAATGATAAATTTCCTAAGCATTCTCGATGAGAGTAAAGTACGCATGGTTCCCATGGAGCATAGCAAGTTTGAGGAAAATACATTATCGGCCATGCAATTCAAAAGGGCTTTAAAGAATGATCCAAACATCCTAGTGTCCATCCGAGAGCTTAACGAGAAAGATTCTAAAAATGTTCCAAGCCAAGTCCCTCTACCAATACAAGTTGTCCTCAACGAGTTTAGAGATGTGATGCCCTCAAAGCTTCCAAAGAAGTTCCCACCTAAATGAGAGGTGGACCATCAAATCAAGTTGGAATAAGGTTCGAAACCTCTAGCCTTGGCATCTTAATGGTGCCACTGGAACTCAAGGAGCCACAAAAATAGCTCATGAATTTGCTAGACACGGGCTACATACGCCCCTCTAAAGCTCCATTCGGTGCACCAATCATCTTCTAAAAGAAAAAGGATAGATCGCTATGGATGTGCATCGACTATAAAGCGTTCAATAAAATCACTATAAAAAATGAGTATTCGATTCTCTTGATAGTAGATCTCTTCGACTAGTTTAACAAAGTACGATACTTCATTAAACTCGACTTGCATTCCTGGTACTACTAAGTTGAATGCTTGTCGAAGGAGATGAAGTTAAGACAACGTGCTTAATAAGGTACACATTTTTTGAGTTTCTTGTCATGTCATTCAGTCTCACCAATGCACTAGCCACGTTTTGCACGCTCATGAATAAGGTGCTTAAACTATTCTTCAACTGCTTTATAGTCGTATATTTAGATGTTATTGTGGTGTATAGCACCACGCTCGAAGAGCATGCTCAACACATACAACAAGTCCTCCAAGCGTTACGAGAGAATAAGCTCTACCTCAAAATAGAAAAGTGCTCATTCACTCAATAAGAAGTGGAATAGCATCTAGGAAATTAATGATAGAGAACTTAAAGGTAAAGGCCATCATAAATTGGCAACTCCCACAACTTTACTTACTCTTTAAATTAATGAGATATTACTATCGATTTATTAAGGGCTACTTAGATGTGACATTGGTCCGAAGAATGCCAGCATACATTTGAAGGCTTGAGGAAAGCAATCTCGAAAGAGCCTGTTCTTGTTCTTCTGAAAACATGAAGCCTTTTGATGTACAAATAGATGCCTTCAATTTTCTTTTGATGTACAAATAGATGCCTCTAATTTCACATTTGGTGGAGTCCTCATGCAAGAAGGCTATCTCATAACATTCGAAAGTAAGAAGTTAAACGATACGAAAAGCACTATACGGTGCAGGAGGAAAAAATGACTGTAATCACTCATTGCTTACAAGTGTAGTGACATTGTCTTCTCAGCTTACACTTCACAATTATGACGAACAACGTAAAGATAAACTACTTTTAAATATAAAAAAAGCTGAGCCTGAAGCAAGTAAAGTGGCAAGATTTTCTTGTAGAATTATATTACCTGCTCGAATACAAACTAGGGAAAACTAATGTCATTGTGGATGCACTAAGCCGCAAAGCAGAATTGGCAATGCTTAGTATGAGCCAACCGAGGTTTGACTTTATCTCATGCATAAAAAAAGGTCTCCAACAAGACCTACTGGCTAAAGACTTATTGGACAAAGTTCTCGAAGGAAAGACAATGCGATTTTGGCAAGAGGAAAACATCCTCCCCACTAAGAGAGATCGACTGTTCATGCCTCAGTGAGAAAATCTATGAAAAGAAGTTATCAAAGAGTACCATGATTCTAAGTAGACTGATTACCAAGGAATCGAGCACACCATCAAACTAGTCCAAGCCCAATACTTTTGGTCACATCATGGTCGTCATTACCATTATAACGAGTATGCAACTTTTATTTCCATAATAGCAGATTAGAAAGTAGATGAAGTAGTCCATATCTTCATCAGGCATATAGTAAAGCTTTGGGAAGTTCTAAAGAGCATTGTAAGCGACAGAGACCCACAGTTCACGGGACACTTTTAAACGAAGCTCTTCATGATGTTGGAGACCGATCTCAAGTTCTTAACAAGCTTTTATTTGTAAACAAATGGGCAGACCAAGTATATCAATGGCCTCTTCAAGATGTACTTGAGGCATTAAGTGAGCACTCATTTGCGAGATTGGACGAAGTTAATCGACATCACCCAATTTTCTTATAATCTTTAGTGGAACGAGGCTACAGGCAAGAGTTCATTCAAAATTGTCATGGGATTCTAGCCCATGACCCCCAACACCATAATCTCGACTTACAGAGGAAAAAGCCCCTCAGCTCACAAACTTGCTCTCGAATGGCACGAAGAGTCAAACATTATGTGAGCTTATCTTGATAAAGTCGAGAGAAAAATGAATAAGTGAGTAGTTATAAGGAGACGGCACGTTAAGTACTAGAGAAGTGATCAAATTATGATCAAGCTCCTATCCCAATAATTTAAGGCATTGAAGAAATTGAACAAAGGTTTAGTGAGGCGCTACGAGAGACCCTTTTAAATCGTTCGACTTATGGGTAATGTCTCGTATCAACTACAACTTCCACCAAGGCTTAAGATTGATCTGGTTTTCCATATGAGCCTTCTCAAGCTATATCATGAAGACATGAGAGACTCAAGTTGCAAAGAATCGAGGTGTGCACCAATAGCTATTGTCATCACGTTTGGCAAAGATGTAGAGTACATCATTGCTGACCATGTGATTCAGAAAAGAGACGTGCTAGCATACAATGAGTACTTGATAAAGTGGGCGAAACCACTTGGGAACGTGAAAAGATTTATGGTAATTCACAGAGCACATTCAAAGGTTCTAGTGCAAGAGCGCGACGAGGACTCTAGGAGCTTAGGTGCGGGAAGATGTTACAAACCACCTAATTTGAGTAAAAAAAAAAAAAAGGCCCAATGGCATAAGCCGAGATGTGCTAGCTTGGCCCAATTTTAGAATATTTCATAAAACTCTAGTGCACTTGACACTCTTGTACATATCCCAGAATTCTCTAGAATTATGCACATATACTCTTTAGGCCTTAGAAAACTCTAGAGCTTGATAAATTTTCCTATAAATATGGGTTGGTATTAAGCATTTGAGCGCTAAGCATCTGAGCAAGTATCTCAAACACTATTGTAAGCATTCTTTCGAGTAATACAATTTTCTCATTTGGCTAAATTGCTCTCTTGCTCTCTTTTCTTTAGCTTTTTTAGAAACCTCCTGCTTAGCTATTAAGAAGAATAAAGCCATACTTAACAATTTTTTACAAGAATTGTCTAAGTGCTGCACGAGAAATTTGCACAAAACACTCAACCTATGACATATAGCTAAACAATAAAAAGATGGATAGGCATGAATTAAAGAGTTACAAAGGCAAAGCTAGTGAAGAAGGACATAAATCGAGCCCCATAACAAGTTCATTAAGGTGGGCCAAAGATAATATAAAAATTAAATTCTAGAAGTTATTAAATTAATCTACAAAAATATAATCCAGAGGCCAAACACTCAAAGAAATTATATACTCTTTTATAGTAGTGACAAATACTAGGCTCTAAACTAAAAAAATAAATAATCATATAGTTAATTAACAACTAAACGAAAATTTCAATACATATTACATAAAAAGAAAATAAAACCACAGGTTAGTTCAATTTTAGACTTAATAAACTCTGACCATTCTCTTTCAATAACAATATAAGAAGATAATTATTATCTAGTTCCTATCAATCTTAATCAAATCACTTAACTAATTCTATTAAACTAAAAGACAACATCATACATGGCTAAAAGGAATTTAGGGATTACGGTTATACTAATGCAAATATTACCAAAACAGATGCTTAAGAATTAATTTGAGTAAAATAATACTATTTGTTGAAAAATAGTACAAACACAAATTTAGTCCTTATTAATCTTGATTTGCTGCAATATCATCTAGTTGATCCGCAATAGAAACCCCCACTATAAAGTAGGGAGAAAGTATAAGGATCTAAGGCAGGCATTCATAAATAAAGAACATAAACTCAAAACTGCGTATAGCACTTCACCCAATTCCAATAAACTTCCCAATGACAGCCACTTCCTTGTCCAAGAATATAGGTTATATAAAAGTAAACAAGTAAATTTATGTACAAGCAAATAAGTAAATAAACTAAGCTTCTTTAAAAAAATAATAACAAATAAACTAAGAACAAATGCAAAAGGATCCACGAGTACTCATCACGATCCATAAATACAATGACATATAGTGCATGATTATTCCAGGCACATATCCTAGAATAGTAAATAGCAAACAAATACAAAAGCCACAGTGCAGCAACCATATTTAAGCCAAACATCCAAAGAAGTAAGCAGAATCGAGAATAAAATCTTGCAGCAGATTTCACAGCAAATTGGCATTACTTTTGTTTTTTCCTATTTTCCTTTTCCCTTAAAGGTTGAAAATAATTTATTTTAAAATGGAAAAATAAAAACCAGATCGGCGGCACTTAAGTTACTAGTATTTAATTTTCAAAAAATAAAAAGAGAATAGAAAACACTACCTTGGTTGATACGAAATTGAGGCAAGGTTGAGGCTGAAGAATGCAAAGGCAACTCCGCAGCATGGGCAGTGATTCCGTTGTTGGAGAGTCATGATTGATAAGCTTCAGATTGGGATTTCATTGGGTTAGGGATGAAAAGTTTCGGATATGATTTTTTAGCCCCCTTTTATATTTGACAAAATTGTAATATTTTAGAGTGGTGCTGGGTTTTTCGGTACCCAATGGAGTGGAAGTTGAACTCTCACTCCTGTAGAGTGGAATTCCTACTCCTTCTCAAAATAAATTATGTAAAAATTAGAGTGAGACGAATCCACACTCTTTGCTCTTACTTAAAAAGTAAACATAACATTAATAGTACCAAAAAATCAATGTTTTAATTAGTTTGTAGTAGGAGTAGCTGCCATGAGCATAAAGACTTTGAAAGACTGTGTATAAGTGATTTATATCAATCAATATTTCCTCTTGAAGTATGCTCTTTCAAAGATAAAGTTGACCCTGCTTTCATAATATCGGCCTTAGATAATACACGTTTTCACATACCATGTCGCCAACTTCAGCCTCATGCTTGCTTGAAAATATTTAGCATAAGATTCGGTTCATCTTCTATATTCCCGACTTTAGTCCCTGTTAAACTGAATTTCCACTCAAATGATCATACAAAAGTGTATGGACGAACTTGATCTCTTTCTTCAAGTAAAAGATTAAGATGAAGTTCCTTCTGCCATGTTTGTTTTGATTCTTTCAAATTCCTAGAGATTCTACTATATAACTTAGTATGCACTTCCTCTTCTTTCTTAGTAGAGCTTCGGCATTTCAGCAGTTCTATGTTATGATAGCATCAAGCTAGGAATTGATCAACTATATTATCTTTATTTCTGAGAGGAACTAATAAATTGAAACATTGCTGGCGGCAAATGAAAGATACAACATCATTCTTTTTGAGTTGTTATATGCAGTTTTACCATTTTGACCATATAATCTACCTCAGACTTCAAGAGCAAGTAGTCTCGAAATTATCATGATTCTACTCATTACCAGCAACACATATAATAATCATAATTGTGAGAGGAACGTTTACAAGGATTTTTTGTTTGGGCCGTCATTTTCGTTCTTTTTTCAGTGCTAAGAGGAAACAAAAACACAATCAAATTACAAGTTGCAGCTTAGAATACAAACCATAGAATAATTCAATTGGTTTTACGTGTCCGTTAACCTCTAAACTTAAGAGGTCTGATTTTCATCGTTTTATTTTATACATTGTTCTCTTATTTCACAAATGATTGTAAGTTTAATGTAAGCTAAAAACAATACAACTGGAATTCATGAAAATACATCGAGCACTAAGTTTAGTTATACTGTCGCCTCATTAACAGAAGACGTGGTTTCTGCAGTAGTTGATTCTGTCTTTCAACTCTCCTCACTGCAAATGTAGGTTGTTTAGCAGAAGGAAGAGTTGTTTCGTTGCTTAACATAAAAACAACAGTGGACATGTTTGGCCTGTCTGTTGTTCTGTCTTGCACACACAAGAGACATACTTGAATACACCGCAGAGCTTCAGGTGTAGGGAATGAATTAGCCAAGGATGGGTCAACTATTTCTGAGGCCTTGTCATCTCTCTATTGTTGCCACGCCTTAGTCCATGAAATTAGTATATAAAACGTTAAAAGAAAAAGAAAAGTCGAACTAAAGGAAAAGAAAAACCCGAAATATTGTAATCAATAAAAATATAAGCTGTGAAGTGCAAAGGCAACGTTAATGAACAGTTAATATAGCAAATAAAAACAGTTTTTAACCTGTATATTTTATTAAATTTGAGGAAACATCTTCATGAAAGAGGCTTGTGTTCTTGCCACTTATGATCTCCAGTAATATTACCCCAAAGCTAAAGACATTTGATTTCATTGAGAAGAGACCGCCAAGTGCGTACTATGGTGATATATAGCCACTGTATGCCGTAGACATAATTATAAGCAATAATATATTTACAGACATTAGTTTGAGCACTTGATCAATGATGAAGAAAGTAAATAATCTTGTTATAAACACTTCATGTTCACTTACAAATTTCTCACCAAATTGTTTGTATTTTCGGATATCTCCTCTCCTCCAAAAAAATCTAGCTGTACCAAAATATGAAATTTTCGTGTTCATCTCTTCATCTAGAAGAATATTATTAGCATTTAGGTTTCGATGGATATGTTAAAATAATTAAATTATTTATGGTAAAATCCATCACCTAAAATTCAAAAACATTCATGTTGTATCACCAAAGATCAATAATTAAATATGCAAAAGCGTACCTGAATCTATAACGCTGAATAATCCTTTAGGTTTGTGTAGATGGCCTTCCAGATCAACACATATATCCTAGAGAGCTCTTTAGTTTCTCTTTGTACTCTTTCTAACGATAGGATATAAGAGAGAATAGAATAGATTTTATATGTATGACCTAAGAACCATAACCACTTATATAGACGACATTTTCCTATTGTCGCTGGATATTTCTAATTTTATATTCTGTCCATCTTAGAATTAGAATATTATTAGATTTTTATACATTTAAAAGCTCACACCTATTAGATACATTAAAGCCTAAATTACCGAAAACCTAATTAGATCACTTTTAATTGAGTTTAACTTTATATGACAATCGGCAATACATAATTATTCACATATAAGCCTAATGTTAGATTAAGGATCTAATACTATTGGATTAAATATCCAACAGGATAATTATCTTGGTGTAGATAGAGGACCTCTCGAGCTATCCCTAAAATTATATCAGTGTGCTCTTTCCAGTTCGAGGATAGCTTTCTTGATTCATCTGCTTTCTTTCAGATTATATCATAATTGCCTAAACTCTTATTTGGCAAATACTCGTAAATTAGCATCATTTCATCTCTTTGAATTCATCATCCTAATAGTTTAACAAGATTTCGATTCTGAAGGTTTACAAACAAAATAACTTCGTCCTTGAACTCCTGTAGACCTTGCCCAGAATTTTTGGACAGCCCCGCTTCACTGCTATTTCATTTCCATAAGCCACCCTGCCAATCTTATTTTGGAAGGAGAATTGATTAGTAGCAGCAGAACCGAAACCAGATCAAAAGTAGGCAAGTCTAGTTGCTCCACCGGATTATCTTCATAACATTTTTGAAATGCTACTTTTTTATGTGCTGTTGCATAGGAATGTTAGAACACATATCAAAGGAAAGAAGAAGGAAAATTAGGATTCTACTGCAGTATAAAGGAAGATCATGCTCTTCCAGTTGCCGTTGCATTCAAAGGGAAAAAAATGAAAAAAGAAGACAAAATACACACAACAGATAACAAAAATGGATAAAAATTTTTCTAGAAAACATTATTGCAGTCAAATCTTCATACCCGTTCAATATATTAACCCTTCAAAAATTTTAGTAACGACTTCTGCTCCCTAACTTTCCCCAGATAAGGACACCGTACAGTGGTTCCTTGGGCTTTATACAAAATATGACCAGGCACAATCTTCCAAGGTCTCTGCACACTGAAATAAAATGCTTCTTGCTTCTAAACTTCCTCATAGTAATGATATCATCACTCTTAACAAACTTTCAGCCTGGTGTTCAACTCTCTCTTTTCTCTCAGGCCTCAGCTTTAATTCGGAATTCTTGAAAAATTAAACAGTTTCACAGAGTTGCCAGGTCTGAAGAACCCGAGCGCGAAGATATTTCCGCTAGAGACTATAATATCCCCGTCTTTGATGGGCTGGTTTGATGTAATGGTGTCGACGGAAATGGAGACTTGAACAAGATGGAGGAAAAGCAATGCTTCCAGAAAACATGATTTTGCCACATTCATGGTATTTGATTCGTTTGCCTGTATAACTGGAGTAGTTTCCGAAGATTCGTCTGGTAAGCGTAGTTGTGATTCATTAGAAGTATAAGTGGGACTACTTTTACCTGGATGGTTAATATAAGCCATATCCAAGAGTACTTCACCTGTTAACAATGAAATAATAGCGTCGCTGATTCTGATATCCTCCCAAGGTAAACCAGAATTTAGTTTATTGGCTCTCTCGTTTAATGTCTCTGAATGGAGTAAAGTTATTTCAAGATCAGGTCCATTTATTTTTTTTCCCTAATACTATGGGTGACCTTGGGTTCACCATCAAAGGTCATTACAGGAACTAATTCTCTTGATGAGGAAGGATGTATAACTTATGTTGTATGTAGGGTCAGGCTTTCCCTTACAGTGCACCCTCACAAGTACTTTCGTATTTATCAGCATGAGACCTGAGCAATAGGAAAATAATAATAATAATAATAAGATTCTATAATATTTTCATTGGAACAAAATCACATTCTAGTGATTTTGTGATTGCTGCATAGTTTAGATGAAAATGAAAATTTCCTCATGACCAAACATGTTAAAGGCATAATCATGTTATGAGTGTATACTTTTAACTAAATTATTGTAAAAAATATTGAATTATTAAACATTCCATGGCCAATTTCAAATCAAAATTTTTATAGAAATAATCCAAAACAGCCACTTTCGTTTCAAAATTTTTATAGTAATAATTCTAAAAAAATCTTGTATGATTTTAACAGTTATATACATCAAACAGTCAAAAAATCTTGTATTTTTACAATCATAATTCAAAATTATAAGACATTGACAAAATAAATTCTAACAAAGATTTCTTGTTTGGTTTATTTTCTTTCTCAAAAAGAATCCCACAAATTTAATAAAAAAAGAAATCAAAAGAATCATGTAATTACCCCATTCACGCAAGAGAATATGCAAGCCGCAGCAGGGTAAACGTGCAATGTGCAAAGTGAAAGACGAAGGAGCGACGGCGATTAGCGTGCGTAGACAAGCAATGTGAATGACGGCCTATCACAATTAACGTTCGTTTATTTCATGAACATCGATGGCGTCAGAATTTCTTTCCAAATGTTTAAGATTGAGTTTCAGCAGTAAACTATAGTATTAAAGTATTTGATAAATATTAACTGTTGTAACTCAGAAAGTATGTTAATATAATCTTTCACTTATACAATAAAAAATATATTATATCTTTAATAATTTTATCAAAATTATTATTTAAAAATTATATTAACTACATATTATTAATTTTTATTTTATAATTATAATTTTTTTTCACAATAACTATAACTTTTAAATTACAACGCGTAAATCCTAAACCTATCTTAAAATATGATATTTACTCTTACTCGTGTGATTTCCACAAACGACAAAAAATTTTCAAGCGGCAGTTTAAATCCTTACAGAATCCATGTTGCACGATTCTCATGTGCACGGACTTTTAAGATTCAATTCGCATATTGTTCTTTGCTTCTCATAATTTCTTGACAGTGATAGCAATTTGCCCTCGACCAATTAACTTGGCTTTGTTAGATTAAGGGTATGTTTGAGATTGAGGTTGGGCAGCTGTAGCTTTTAAGCTACAGCACTAAAATGTTTGGTAAACACTAACTGCTGTAGCTTTTAAGCTATATTAGCTATGTTAATAAGATTTTTCACTTGTAAGATGTAAAATTTATTATGTTTTAAATAATTTTGTTAAAATTATTATTTAAAAATTATATTTATTACATATTATTAACTTTTATTTTATAATTACAGCTTTTTTTCCACAGCAACTGTAGCTTAAAAGCTACAGCACCTCAATCCCAAACATACCCTAAGTCCTAACACACTGGAAGGATCAAAGGAGTGACAGGACGCAATTTGACGTGACTATATGAACTTGGCTTTTATGACCACAAATTAAAAGATAATTCCACGAGGCAACAGTACTTCAATAACAGAGCAATTCTTGAACCGTACATCAGTGGTTTGTTTTGTTATTCATTTTTTTATGTCACACGTTAAAAAATTCTAGTCCTTGCATTAATATTCTGCGTCTACGTAGAGAGTACATGGTGCGAATCTCAATAGTTATTTATGTTAACAAAATAAATGCATGTATAATGTAAAAGTATACGGTCTAGAATCATGCAATTAGAAATAATAATCTTTGGATGAAGAAGGAAGAAGAAAAAGATCTAGAAATTATATTTCAAAGTTTGAATTCTAAATTTAAACTTTGAATTTGGAAAAATAATAAAATAAAATATATATATTATTATTTTAATATAATGAGGAGAGGAAATGAAGCCTATAAATAGAGGCTTTATTTCCCTCTCCAAGCACTCCATCTTCAATATTTTTTTGAAAGAAAGGGTATGTGTGAGAGTTTAAAGAGTTTAATACTTTTGTGGAATTAGTGAGTGAGAGATTGGGTGTATTGGGATTCTAAGAAATGAGCCAAAATATTACAATACTTGTAATCCTCATATTACTAGTAAAATATTTTCCTTTTGTCTTCGCCCGTGGATGTAAGCTAAAAGCCGAACCACGTAATTTTTGGTGTCCTAATTTGTGCTTGTTCTTTATTTTTTTCTAATTTCATTTTAGCTGTGACCCTACTTCACTCATAAATTTCCTAACAATTTAATACTGAACAAGCGTGTCAGTTTGGACTATCTTTGACTGCATTAATCGTCACTCTCTTCACGGATTATTTAGAATTAAAGTGTTGTAACTTAAAAATTATAATTATTGTAGAAAAAATTATAATTATAATTATAAAATAAAATTTAATGATATGTAATAAATATAATTTTTAAATAATAATTTTAACAAAATTATTAAACACATAATAAATTTTGTATTATACAAGTAAAAAATCATATTAACATAGTTAACATAATTTAAAAGCTACAGTAATTAGTGTTTATCAAACATTTTAATGCTGTAACTTAGAAGCTACAACTGTCAAACCTCAATCTTAAATATAGCGTCATTGTTCATATTTCGTTATAAGCTTGATTTCTGATTAGATAAGTGTACTATCTTCTCTTACAGACAAAAATTGATTAAGACAGTTTGGAAGGGATTCGCTTATAATACAGTGACTGTTATTATTTTTTTAATTCCATGTATAACTAGGCTTGGCAATTTAAGGGCCTGGGCCGGGCTTTTGTAAGCTCAGACCCAAGCCCATGTATTCAAGAATAAGCCCAAGCCTTAAAAAAGCCCGTCTATATTGAGCGGGCCTAGGCAAGGCCGGGCTGGGCTTGGGCTTTTATTAATTTTTTAAAATAAATTTTTAATAATATTTTAAACTAAAAAATTAAATTATACATGATTATCTAATATATGATTATCCAATACATAAAATATTAGCAATACAATATAATAAACTACAAAATACTAATATCGAAACAAACTAATCCAATGTTTGTGGGTCATCTTCTTCCTCATCGTTCAATTCTTCTTCAGTAAAAATTTCTTTTTCAGGAACTCCACTTAACAAAAAAAATTATTAAAATAAATAATAAAGTAAAAATAATTAGTAATCGATTTTGTAAAAAATATTTTTATACCTCGACCGTTAGTAGCCCATAACCAATGCTAAGATCACATGATTGCTTTCAACGTGTCCAAATGTAGTCTGCTACGATGTGGACTTAAGGTTCTATCTCCCGTACTAAAAGCTAACTCCGAGGCAATAGTTGTCACAGGTATGGCTAAAAAATCCTTGGTCATTTCAGCCAAAATAGGATATTTGCCTTTGTTTGTCTTCCACCATTGTAAAACATCAAAGTCTGGAGTTTTTTTTACTAAAGGATCCTCTAAATACCTATTTAAGTCGGACTTCGGAGTAATAGTTTGATAATTTAGTGTTGTATATGTATCAAAATCTCTCATATCATCTGTCATCAAAATCAATTAAAGATTGGTTAGAAGGAACAACAATTAAGGTATAAGACTCACCAACAATACTGTATCTCGCAGTTGCGAATTTTGCCTCATAATACTTCATCATTTCATTACAAAGCTCGCGCACTCTCTTAGCTGATTTTTAAGAACAACTCCATAAATCTTTAGATAATAGTAATTAACCAACACTATTTTGCATCTCGGATCAAGAATAACAGTCATTACTAATATCCCACTAATCTCCTCCCAATACTTCAAAAATTTTTCAATCATGCTATCTGTCATGTTCTTATCCACAAGAACATCCAATGTTTGCCATCCATTCACTAAAATCCTCATTGTACAAACCAACGGAAAAAATAAATTAGCAGTGGGGTATGTTGTACCCGAAAACAACTCAGTCAACCTTGAAAAATGCCTTAAATAAACCAATATCTTCTTGGTCATCTCCCACTCCTCATTAATAGGCAAACACTTGTATTGCGGCTCAAGTATCTGTAGTCGAGAAAAAACATGTCTATACTTCACTACAACATCGAGTATAGCAAAAGTAGAATTCCATCTGGTTGGACAATTAAGCCTCAATTTTTTCATATCCAAGTGCAATTGACGGCACGCCAACTCAAACTTTTCCACCCGTTTTGATGACGAACTCCAATAAGTCACACTGTCTCTAACACATACAGCACTACTCTCAATCATTAACAACCCATCCTTCACAATTAGATTCAAAATATGAGCCGCATACCTCATATGAAAAAATTTACCACCCAAAATCATTGATTCTGTTGACAACAACCCCTTCAGTCTTTCAACAATTGCATCATTATTAGAACAATTAGAACAATTATCCAAAGTAATCGTGGATATCTTTCTATCCAGATTCCAATCTATCAAACACTTTAATAAAATTTGAGAAAGACAATCAGCTGTATGTGGAGCTTGCACATATATAAACCTATTCATTAAAAAAAAGTATTGTGAAATTATAAAAAATATATTAAATAAAAAGTTAATATTTAATAAAATACCTTAGGATTCGACTTTGTAAATGCCAAGAGTTGTCAATGAAAAGTCCCGTAATGACCATATAACATTTCTTTTAATTACTGGCAGTCCACATATCGGTAGTAATTGCCACCCTACTGTAATTAATCTCCAGCAAATTCATTGCCTTCGTCTTTTCTTCATTATATAACCTAAAGATCTCATTTTTTAAAGTGTTTTTAGACATAGGTCTCGCTAATGGATTACAATAATCAACAAAATCTCTAAATGCCTTATACTCCACAAATCTAAGAGGAAGCTCATACTTCACAACCACTACTGTAAGTTTTTTAAGGGCAACCAATGGATCAAATTTTTTAATTCCAAGCTTATCTTTTTCTGTCTTCACCAAGTATTGCTTATTCTCAAGAACCTCTTCCATTGTCAATTGATTAAAACCATGAATTTGTCTAGCATGTCTATTTAACTGACTAGTTCTTGCTCCACAACTAAGAATTGTTGTACAGTAATTGCATTTTGTCTTCTCTACCCCACCGACATCTATCTTCATGAAATGATCCCAACAATTTGAGACGACCCTCTGTTTTTTTTTTAAGACCTTGTTTCTCTCTGAACATTGTCAATTGATTAAAACCATGAATTTGTCTAGCATGTCTATTTAACTGACTAGTTCCTGCTCCACAACTAAGAATTGTTGCACAGTAATTGCATTTTGCCTTCTCTACCCCAACGACATCTATCTTCGTGAAATGATCTCAACAATTTGAGACAGTCCTCTGTTTTTTTTTTTTAAAGACCTTGTTTCTCTCTTAACATTTTCTATCTCAGCAGTTTGAGTTAAATCAAAAGAATTTTCCATTATAATCCTACACAAAATTAAAGCAGTAATATATTAAATCAATACAATCACACTGGCTGAAAAATGTCCTTAACTTATTATATCTTGCATACATTACTCTAAAACTTAAATTATCAAGAACCAAAACTTAGAAACAGGGGAATATGGACAGTTATTATTGCTGAGATTATCAAGGATTACGAGGCTTATAATCCTTACATGACCACTTATTATCATGGTCAAAGTGTAGAGGAAGAGCCTAATACTTGTGTTATTTACTAAATTATGAGGTACTGGAAGAATTAAGGAGCAAAAATCAATTATTAAAAAAAAATTAATGTCTTTTTTTATATTTACAGTACAGTATAGAGGAATTTAGGTTTGTTCGTTAATTCACGTTTTTTATTTGCCAATACATTAAATCTTTTTTTATCTAAGAAATGAAAAAAAAAAATCAAAACTACACTTACCTTATAAATCAAAATTACAGAGTTTTGATTATTAGAGAGGAACAGAAGCTGGATCAAGCTGCAGAGTTCGTGCTACTGCCGCTTGGAGGAACAGAGGCTGGATCAGGCTACAGATTTCGTGCTACTGCCGCTTAGAGGAACAGAGACTGGATCAAGCAGTAGAGTTCGTACTACTGCTGCTTGGTTCGATGCGTGCGTGGCTGTCGTGCTAAGTAAGGATGGTAGAGTGCGTCGTACTCGTATTGCAGCAGATTGCAACTGCTGCTGGTGCTGGTTTGAGCTCGACGCGTGCGTGGCTGCTGTGCTAAGTGAGGGAGCCTCGCGTTGCAGTAGAGAGAAGCTGCTGCTGCTGGCTGGCTGTTGGACAGCTTGGTTCAAGCTTAATGTATGCCTGCTGCAGTGGAATTCGCAGTGCAGACTGTGCAGTGTGCTTGGCTCGCGAAGATTGGCGGCGATAAAGACGATGTGTGGCTGTGGTTGTGGCTGCTGTTGAGTGTATTTTATTTCGCAATCACTTGTTGTCGGCTGTTGTTGTGCGCCTATGTGGCTCTGTCAGTCACTCAGTTACTTGTTTTTCTTGCTTTCATCTGTTTGTATTGCTTTCCATTCATCTGTTTTGTTCCATCGTTTGGTAATTAGAGTTAGAGAATAAGAATAAAAGAATAGTATTTTATTTTTATTTGTTTTATTATTATTTTTTTAATATAATATCAAACTCAGGCTTTTTTCGAATGAATCCATATTCAAGTTCATTGTGTACGGAGGCTTTTTTGCCGAGCCTATATATAAACGCCCACCGTTTACCTATATTTTAATTAGTTAAAAGCAATCAATGATAATGGTAATTATCATAGAATTACCATCATTTTAAGTAAATAGCAAATTTATCAATTCATAGTTGAAAGCTATCAAATACACCCTCAATTTTACAAGAAAATATACTTTTATTTTTTATCTTTTTATTAATGGAAAATATACTTATATAACATATATATAAATCAAAAAAATATTTGAATGTAATTAAATAAAATTAATTATAAATTAAATATTATTTTCTTAATATTACGTTTTAAATTTAATGATATTTTACTTTTAAAACCAATACAACTTCTGTACCGATAAGAATAATTTTATATATAATAATAAAATTAGTTATATATATATATTACATAAATTTAATGATATTTTACTTAAAAATTATCAGAACATTTTTTCAACTAATATTAGTATGTTTTATAGATGCCCTCTAAAAAAATTGCATATTAGAAAAATATAAAGTAACTAACATTTGATATTTTTTAAATAATAATCACAAATAATCTCTTATGCAAATTAGTTGGTACAAACTTATGTGAAATTAATTTATTTATTTAATCTTTTGTGTTGTATTAATTTTGTTTCATGATCAATGATATTATTATAAGACTAAATTTTTTTAGTGTAGTTAATTATGATCATTATTAGCCATTATTTAATTTGATTAAATTGAACTTCATAATAGACGTTTTATTATCAGAATGAATATATGGTCTATTTATATGTGACATTATTTAATTTTGATAAGTTTTTTATAATAATAATAATAAAGATAAAGGGAATCTTTAACTCTTGTCTCTCATATGAGTATTGCTCGGATAGCTAGTTAAACAAAGAGGTTGAAAGATAATCAGCCATCCTTTGTGGTCGAATAACATTGTAAGTTATAATTTCAACTCTTATTTACATTGTATTGTAAATGTTAAGGGATTAGATAGTGATACACTCGTGATTTAGGGACATGGTCATAAAAACCCTCTTATTTATCAGAATATTTTATCAATTTTTTAATAATGCAATGTAGCGTTGGGTTTATACTCGGACTCATCCTGAACTGGACTTTTGAAAACCCGAGTATCCTAATATAGGCTGGGTTTTTTCCAGGGTTTTTAAGCCCGGATTTTATATATATGAAATTTAAATTTTTATATTTATAAATAAATATTTAATTATTTTATAATTTTAAAATTATTTTAATAAAATTAAACATGAAATATGAACTTTAAATTTTTAAATTTTTAAATATATTGAATAAATGTATTAAAAATATATAATTATTTAAAATAAAATTTTTTTTATAATATTTTTTTTATAAAACCCAAATTTTGAGTTTCTCAAGTGATACCCGAATCCAGCCCAAATATTAGTTAGGATTAGATATTACCCGGCCGACATCACCCGGGTCCGGACCGAATTCGGGCTGGACGGGTATTTTTGTGCGCCCTAATGTAGTATAAATATTTAGACAAATAATATTTGTATATTAGACAAGTATAAAATATCTAATGTTTGATATTTTTAAATAATAATCATAAACAATCTCTTGTGTAAATTAGTTCATACAAATTTATGTGAAATTAAACACTTTATTTATTATCTTGTGTATTATTTTTATGACACTATTTTTTAGTCTAATAATTTCTATAAATACTTGTAATGGACAATTATATATTACATGTTAATTTTTTATCTATTTTTATTAGTGTTATTATGATTAATGATATCATAATTCATGCACCTTAACTATCATAACTTGGCCAATATTAATTTGCATTAACTAAGTTCAGTTATGACATTATTTTTTTATTAGTAATATTGTTAATTTAATATTATTATTTTAGGAATATGGTTACGAGAAGCCAAATATAATTCTTTAACTCGTACGACCACAATAGAAAGTTAAATAAAGAAACCACCCAACTGTCTCCTTAGGGCGAGTAATATTATTAATTATGATTATAATTCTTATTCACACTGCATCGTAAATATTAGCATAAAAAAAAAAAAGATAATGACAAGCCGTGTTTATGACATTGTCATGAAGTCTCTCATTATTTTAAAAAATAATCACATATACCTCTTTTTTTGGACAATTATGCCTTTTAACTAAATTGACCTACCGATATTTCATATAGATTTAATTGTTTAAAATAAAATCTATGTGGCAGTTTTAGTAAATCATGGGTCTCAATGCACTTTTTGTTAAAACCTTGTGTAATTACAATTTCAATACTACTAATATTGAATAAAGTTAGAAAAACTTTTAAATTAAATCAAATTATTTGAGTAAATTATAATAGTATATATCATTATATGATTTATATACTAAATATTGTGCAACTCATTAATCAGTGTTACAAAATTATTACAATATTAGTAGATTATAAAATCAAGTAAAGGGTCATATAAACATTTAAAAATAAGTGTAGCATCAGATAGAATATAAATTATGTATCCAATTGTATAAGGGTAATATTATAAAATTTATTTGTAGCAATAATTTGTTGATATTTTTTTATTTGTATTACTATAATAAAGATTTAGAATGAAATCTATTAAGGATTGATTTAGGCGGCTAAAACTACCGCCAATATGAAAAACTAATTTATTAAATTTTAATTTTTTTGAAATTTTTTTCCTTTATAAATTTGAGAACTTCATATAGCTTTATTATTATTTTTTATTTCACTCTCATGGTTAGAATTTAGAAACCCTAGCCACTCGTCTTAACCTCGCTCAAGCATGACATACTAGCCACCACCCTAGTAGTCGCGCCATCTACGTGAAAACGGCACTAGATCGCAGTCGCCGTCTCACCTTCACCATCACCGTCCTGCATATTCGCCACCAGCTCACCAGCCCTCGCCGTTTTCGCACTTTCCTCCGCGAACTCTCTCTGCACAGAAACCCTAGACCAGCGAGCTAATTCAAAGGGTAAATATTTCTCTCTTTCTTTTATAACTGTAAAGAACAAAAATCTTGTCACCCGTTCTCAATTGTCAGCTAGTTTCATCTTTAATTCTCGAAGAACAAAGAACATGCAGAAGCCATTCAACTTTCATCAACTTTGATTCTCGTAATTTAGGTCTTTCCTCTATTACTCACATAAAGAATTGAAATTCTTCTCTTTGATTTTGACATGAGGCTTAGAGTTTAATTTAATTATTGTTTACGTGGTTTAGAGTTTGATTTAATTGGTTTTGATTCGTTCACTTTAACTGCAACTTCAAGATGGAATTTTCGTACTCTAAATGATACAAAGTTTTATTCCTATCCGTTGTAGTTAGAATAAGTAAATTGACTGTTAACTTGATATTTTGCATCTTAATTTGCAAATGATTTAATGCCTAAATTCTTATTTTATCAGATAAACAGTGAAAAGTAATTTGTTTAGGAGATTTCTATATAGTTAAACTTATCTGTAATTTTTTATATTTTATATCTTTATAAATTCTTGTTTATGAAGTCTTGGTTGAGGTTTGCTTTATCAGTGATGATGTGTTATTAAAAAAAGGCATATTTTGAAGATTTTTAAAAATATATATAGAATATGAATTACCATGGATCTTGGAGTCAGACTGTCTTTTAAGTGCCTTAATTGGCCAGCATTAGTAATTTAGCATCCATTTCTTTCTAACGAGTTCTTTTTAAGTTATTATTTTATTTCACTTATTCTGTACTGCCCATGGTAATCATTAAGGCCAATCACAAACGTACAACTTACTAGAAATTGATCTAAAGTAGGAATACTGTAGAATTTAGGTGAGACTGGTTACTAATTATTATATTACAGAGCCGAGATTTAATTTTAATGTGTATTTGAGTAAGAATGCAAAGATTTTATAGGTCTGACTCTTCTTTCCTGAAATAATGCAGTGTTGTTGCAAATGTCTTTCACAGTTTGGGCAATTTTTGCTTCATTAACAAGAGCAAGAGATGGATTCTTTCCGTTGATTCTTTTGGGATTGATCTAGTTCTGTTATTCTATTAATTGATGAGCTTATTTTCACCATGAAAATATTATAGATAAACAACTTTATTAGTCAAGAGTATTTAGGCCTGTGTAGATCCAATGAAGTTTAAATAGAGACTAGGACGTTGTTTGTGCATTATAATTGTCAGAGAATATAGGATTAAATGAGCTTTCAATTTTGTCATTTATGAACTCAATTAATGTTTCCATTTGTTCAACTATGTTTTTATTTTTTGGGTTAAGTATAAAAATTATATGAGAGGGTTAGATAATTTTCTTAGCCTTGAATGCTAATTACAATGTTATAGGGTATGGAATATTGTTTTTGTATATTTCAACACTACTGGAATTTTAGGCTTTCTCATTTTAGCTTTGAAATTGTATTTGTGGATTTGTGACTTTCATTAACCGAGAGATGGATTTCTTCTATATTCATTTGGATTGTGCTCTTGTGCAAATGTGTTGGTTTATATGGATTAAGATATGGTGTTGTTTATTTGGATTAGCTGTGTGATGAGTTTGTTTTTTGGTTCCTTAATATTTTTCATTTGTTAAGCATGAACATTTTATTTGCTTCCACAATTTCTACGAATGTTTAGAATTAATCAGGTCACCTGTTTAGTCACTTTGTTCCTACCTCTCCAATTTTTCATTCTTTTTCCTTTTATTTCTTGAGTTTCTATCTTTAATTTTTCATTTTGAGTATTTTGATTTGCAGGAGTAAATGAAAATATGACATGAAGCAACAATTTGTAAGCAAGAATGTAAATATAAAAAAATAGAGACTGAACTATTACTATTTTTAATTTCAGTATCTTTTTGGCTTTATTCTAGTCCTAGGGATTGTGGATTATTCTACTCCTATTTTTCATATTAATTTTTTATGTCTAAAGGTCAATTATACTCCAGTGATTCTATTAGTGATCAGGCATTTGTAAATGAAGATTCAATTTAATTGTGTATTTTTACCAATGTAATTCATTTTTCTTTAGTTATAGCTGATATTTTTCTTGGTCTAAAACCTGAATTTAGATTTTTTTTTATTTGAAATAGAATTTTTTTAAGAGAAAAATGAGAACAGGTTTAATATATGTGATTGTAATTCATAAAAAAAATAATAATAACAAGTGCTTATTGTTTATATTGTTAAATTTTGAATCAAATTTGTGAAGTCTAATTAGTTTATGGAGATAAACAACATATTTTTTAGAAATGTTTTTAACTCATGAAAAAGTTGGGACTTATTTTGTAAATGGAAAGTTATGTACATAGTTTTTGTTTTTTCAGAAGATGTACGTTAATTAAACAAGAATGATATAAATTATAAAGCAGAAGAATATGTTGTTAGCTAATTATGATTATTTAAATGGTAAATGAACATAATTATAAACCAAGGTCTAAAGTTCAATCAGCAATAGATTGTAAAATTCATGATCAAATCTCATTATGATTATTTAAATGGTAAATGAGCATAATTGTTAATCAAGGTCTAAACCTAAAGCTCGGTCAACAATAGATGGTAAAATTCATGAGCAAATCTCATTATGATTATTTAAATGGTAAATGAGCATAATTATAAACAAAAACTCAATGGTAGAATTCATGATCCAATCTTTTAAAGTAATGAATTACGATTTTAAATAGAAAAAGTTGAAAGACATTTCAACCCTTAAGTTCTGTAGCTTATAAAAATCAATTGTGTAATTAAGATGTTAATAATATCTTAGTAATTTAAAAAGAGTACAACAATAGAGTATAACATATATACATTCTTATTATATCTAACTATAAATCTTCTGAGGCATGATAGCAATAATAATAGCTATAGTTATATATAAAAAAATATATAAATAATAATAGTAGTACCACAAAAAAAAAATACTACTTATAATAAGATGAATTTTGAATTTTTGATTGAAGTGATGAGAAAAAAAAAACTATTTAGAAAATAAAATAGAGTGGTAAAATTTTTATACAAATTAAGTGTTTTTGATTAAAATTATTTTAAAGATAAATAATTAGAATTAACTAAAATGATATAGTGGGCTATCCAACAAGAAAAAAAAAAATAGAGGTATTTTAACAAAAATAAATTAAGGGGTTGCTTTATTGTTTTGAACAGTTTTTCACCAAAAAAAAAAAAAAGTTATCTTTTTTTCCCAAATTCAAAGGAAGAATTTTTTCATTGCTGAAAGGGTTTCCATTTTTCTAGTTAGAACGAATTCGATTGTCCGTCCCATCTACCAATCGAATTTGAACAACTCGATATTATTATTTTATCTTAATGATAAAATGTTTAAATGAAAAATTATTATTTTTTCTCACAAATAATCTTATTAAATATATTTATTTTTTACTTAGATATTAGATGTTATATTAGAATTTCACTTGATTTTAAATTATATTTGGTATTAAATAGTTAACACATATTGAATTTGAATTTTAAACAAATTCTTTTATTGTTAAATAATAATTATTTATGTATAAATATTATGTTAAATTATAAAAAAATAATGTTATCAAAATTATTTTTCATAAATTATATATCAAATACTTACCTTATAAACATTTATAATATATAAAAAACTATTGTACTAATTAAGATGTTTTGAGCTTATAAAAACAAACAACTTAACACTTATATTCAGACGTTAAAGAATAAAAAACAAACACATTTTTCATATATATACATTCAGACCCATTCAGATTTCAGTAATATTTAAACTCATTTAGATTTCAGATAAAAAAAACAAATATTACCTAAGTAAGCTTCAATTTTGTAAGTTAAAATATTTTTGTAACTTAACTTATATGGTCATAACTTTAGAAGCATAGCAATTGTAATCATCCTTACCTATTATTTAAATATTTACAGTTGAAGTTATGAAAAATTAAAGCAATTATTTGAAAAGTAAAGAGAAAATTGAAAATAAATGCATAAGTTTATTTTGAATATAACTAAATACTATCAATTAAAATGATAAAATGGGAATAAATATGTATAAAGATTAAAAGCTCAGGTATACATACAATCAAGTTCAAAATATCTCATGAAGTAATAAAGATAAAAAGAAAGATATTCATTATATAAAAAAATATTATTAACAAATCTCATGAGGCAGGATAACAATAATAACAATTACGGTAAGAGTAAAAAAATAAATAATAATAGTGATAATAATATAAGTATAATATAATAATATTTATAATTAATAACATAATTTTTGGTTGAAGTAATAAAAAGTTAAGAAAATTAATTTGAAAATGAATTAGAGTAGTAAAAAATGAATTTCAATTCAAAAATCTTAACTCTTGATGTATTTTAGTTTAAAGATAAATAAATAAAATTAATTGAATAATAAAATATGTACAACGTTTATAAATATCAAAAGTTAAGTATAAATAAATTTAAGTTCAAAATATCTCATGAAATCAAGTTCAAAATAAATGCATAAGTTTATTTTGAATGTAACTAAATACTATCAATTAAAATGATAAAATGAGAATAAATATGTATAAAGATTAAAAGCTCAGGTATATATACAATCAAGTTCAAAATATCTCATGAAGTAATGAAGATAAAAAGAAAGATATTCATTATATAAAAAAAATATATTATTAACAAATCTCATGAGGCAGGATAATAATAATAACAATTGCGGTAAGAGTAAAAAAATAAATAATAATAGTGATAATAATATAAGTATAATATAATAATATTTATAATTAATAACATAATTTTTAGTTGAAGAAATAAAAAGTTAAGAAAACTAATTTGAAAATGAATTAGAGTAGTAAAAATTGAATTTCAATTCAAAAATTTAAACTCTTGATGTATTTTAGTTTAAAGATAAATAAATAAATAAAAATTAATTGAATAATAAAATATGTACAATGTTTATAAATATTAAAAGTTAAGTATAAATAAATTCAAGTTCAAAAAATCTCATGAAATCAATTGTTCTCCTCTCCCAAAAAAAGGAAAACAAATAATTCAACACAAATAGATTAAGAAAGCTTTAATTTTTATAAGTTATTTTTATAACTTATGCTATCATAACTTTTAAAAATAAATTTTTTGAGAAACATAGTAATTACATGCACTAAAAATTAAGCATTAATTTATTTTAAGGATAACTAAAAATAATCAATTAAAATGATAAAATGATAATAAATATGTATAAACACTAAAAACTCAAGTATATATAGAATCAAGTTAAAGAGGTCTCATGAAACAATGAAAATAGATTTAAAAAAAAAAAGACTTAGTTATGGCCCGAAATATTGGAAAATATTAAGGGTGGCAATAAAAAATTTTCGGTATTATATGGTAATTTGATATTTACTTAAATAGTAAAGCGTCAAACATAATTCACCTTATTAATATTATTGTTTTTCGAATACAAATACATTTAGAATTTAATCTAAATAATTGGAATATTGAACGAAAAACTAATGAAATAATAGTTGAAACATGTAAACTAAAAGGAAACAAGTATAACAAAAATTAGGGACTTAGCTAAACGAAAATAAAATTATAAAAATAAATTTAGTACTTAACCAAACTAATTGAAATCTTACCAAGTTAATGAGAATATATAACACAAAAGTCGAGGAACAACTAGTTGAAATACATGAACTAATATGAGAAAAAAAATGTAACAAAAATTAGGAACTCATTCAACGAAAAATGAAAATTACTTAGAATCTAGACCAAAATATTAATATTTAACAAATTTAATAGGAAAAACAAACATAAAAGTGGTAACTAATAAGTTGAAACATGTGAACCTATATATAAAAAAACATAACTAAAATTATGAACTAATCTAATGAAAAAAAAAATAATTTTGGTTTTTAACCCAAATAACTGAAATCTTACCAAGTGAATCGGAATATTGAACACAGAATCAATAGAATAATATTTGAAACATATGAACTAAAATGAGAGAAACTATAATGAAAATTATAAACTTGTCCAACGAACAATGAAAACTACTTAGAATCTAATCCAAAAAATTGGTATTTAACGAATTTAGTTGAAATATCAAACACAAAATTAGTAACTAATAAGTTGAAACATATAAACCTATAAATGAAAAAGCTTAACTAAAATTGGAAACTAATTTAACTAAAAATATAATTATAATATTTAACCCAAATAACTGAAATCTTAACAAATTAATTGGAATATTGAACGTGAAACTAGTGGAATAATAGCCGAAACATATAAATACATATGGAAGAAAATAGAACACAAATTAGGAATTTACCTAACCAAAATAAAACTATAGAAAATAAATTTAGTACCTAACCCAAATAGTTGGAATCTTAACAAATTAATAAAAACATTCAACACAAAACTAGAGGAATAATTAGTTGAAATATATAAACCGATAAGAGAGAGAGTATAATGAAAAATAGGATCCCATCTAACAGGAAATGAAAATTACTTGAAATTTAACCTAAAATATTTGCATTTAACGAATTTAATAGAAATATTATATACATAACTTGTGGACTAATAAATTGCAACATGTGAACTTATAAATGAAAAATATTAAACAAAATCAGGAACTAATATAACAAAAAAATGTTGTTTTGCTATTTAACCTAAATAACTGAAATCTTACCAAGTGAATTGAAATATTGAACGCAAAATCAGTGGAATAATAATTGAAACATGTAAACTTAAAGAATAGAAAGTATAACTACAATTAGGGATTTAAATAACCGAAAATAAAATTATAAAAAATAAATTTGGTATTTAACCAAAATACTTGGAATTTTACGAAGTTCATGGAAATATACAACACATAAGTAGAGTAACAATTAGTTGAAACACATAAGCTAATATGAGAAAAAATGTAACGAAAATTAAGAACTCACCCAACGAAAAATAAAAGTTATTTGAAATTTAACTCAAAATATTAGTATTTAACAAATTTAGTAGGAATATCAAACACAAAAGTGGTGAACTAATAAGTTGAAATACGTAAACCTATAAATGAAAAAACATAATCAAAATTAAGAACTAATCTAACGAAAAAAATGTAGTTTTAGTATTTAACCCAAATAACTGAAATCTTACCAAGTAAATTGAAATATTGAACGTAAAACCAATGGAATAATAGTTGAAACATATAAACGAGAATTAGAGAAAACATAACCAAATTTAAAAATTTATTCAACAAAAAATAAATTTACTTAGAATTTAACACATAATATTAGTATTTAATAAATTTAGTATGGATATTGAATATAAAACTAGTGGATTGAGAATTTGAAATAAATGAACATATTAATGAGAAAGTTGAACCAAAATTAGGGATATGTGAAATAAACTTAGAACGTCCACCTAATATATTGATATTTAATCAAAAGAATCGTGACATGGTTATTTTACTTATTTTTTAACTTTTATTTAAATTCAAAATGTTTTTCTCACTCAAATATTTTTTATGTTAATTTTTTATAAATTTATTTACTTTTTTTTTTATTTTTTTTTATTTTTTATATTAAAAATAATTTTTTAAAAAATTATTAAATGAACAATCGGTAAAATACCGACTGTTCAAGTTATAAAAGCCGGCTGTACGCGATACAACTCTGCACTCTTGGATGACCCCGTTTTGAAAACAGAACACACGACCGTCTGAAACCCGCAAGCACAACTGCACAAGTCGAGTCGCGCTAAATAGATATTTTTTTCTTTTTGCACTTGAGCCCTTGTTGTTTGTGGAAAGGAACTCAGAGACCAAATATTTTGAAAATACATCAGTTAAGTCCTTTCTATTTATATTTCTGCAACCTTTCTTGTTAATTTCTGTTTTTGCTTCATTCTTACCTACAGCGTTTCAAAAATTAAATATCAAATACTCAGATTCTGTGCAGCACAAAGTCTATGGCAATTGACTGTCTTTAGCCACTTCATAATTCATTGTTAGAACAGATTTAATCAGTAAATGGGTCAGTCAAACTTAGTTGATTTTTCTGAATTTAATTTATCTACTTTGAAGAAAACAATTTCACTTACTTCAAGGTACTGTGCAGCTTCACATTACCATCACATAATAATCATAGTCATGCTAGGACATTTAGATCTATAAACATTTGAACTCTACTGGTTTTTCCCGTCCTCGAACCTTTGACTTTACTAGGTCTTATTATCATGATTTTACAAATGAATTGTTTATCTGCATACAATTATAATATTAAAAGCTTTGATTCTAGAAAATAGTCACCATACAATAAAATTTCATGCAAACTCATCGAGCACCAAGTGTAGTTACTGTCACCTCATTAACAGAAGACTTTGTCCCAGTACTAGAGCAGTCTCTGTCAATTTCAATTCTCCGCACTGAAAATGTAGGTTGTTTTGGGGAAGGAAGAGATGTTTCATTGCTTAACATAAAGACAACTGTTGACATGCTTGGACGGTCTGTTGTTCTGTCTTGCACACACAAGAGTCCAACTTGAATGCATCGCAAAGCTTCAGGAGCAGGGCATGAATTAGCCATGGACGATTCAACTATCTCCAGGGCCTTGTCATCACTCCAGAGTTCCCATGCCTTAAGCGCATGATTTAAGTATATAAGACATCAATAAACAGATGAACAAACTTCTTAATCATCAATTGCTCAAGAAAGAAAAAAAAGAAGACTCTAATCAAATCAATAAAAAATATTATCTACTGCAAAGGCAATGTCAAAATCGTTTAACTTACATATCTTATCAAATTTGAGGAATCATCATCATTAAAAATTCCAGTATTCTTCTTGCCCGATATAATCTCCAACAATAAGACTCCAAAACTGAAGACATCTGATTTCATAGAGAAAAGGCCACCCAGTGCATACTCCGGAGACATATAGCCACTGCATGACATATTATCTTAGTCATAATATGCTATTCGCATATTAAGTTACAATAAACTAAAAGAAGCAAAATAACATCTTATGTTTGCTTACTATGTTCCAACCACCCTGTTTGTATTTGCTGATATCTCCTCTCCTCTAAATACTCTAGCTGTACCAAAATCTGAGATTCTAGGTTTCATATCTTTATCTAGAAGAATATTACTAGCTTTTAAGTCTCGATGGATAATTCTTAACCTGGAATCTTGATGTAGATATAGGACCCCTCGAGCTATCCCTAAAATTATATCAAAGCGCTTTTTCCAATCCATCAATTGCTTCCTTGATTCATCTGCTTCAATTCACATTTTATCATATTTGTTACAACAGGAAGGCAACAAACTATGTAGATGTCAGGTGCATAGTTAAGGAGTCATACCAAAGATAAAGTAGTCCAAGCTTTTGTTAGGCATAAACTCATAGATTAACATCTTTTCAGCTCCTTCCAAACAACAACCCAAGAGCTTTACAAGATTTCTGTGTTGAAGTTTTGCTATTAATAAGACCTCATTTTTTAATTCCTCAATTCCTTGTCCTGATGTTGTTGATAACCTTTTGATAGCGATCTCCTGTCCATTTTCCAGCTTACCCTGAAATTTGCAATATTCAGGTGCCAAGTATATCAGTCTAAACAAAAAACTTCAGCATGTGAATGCTCTTATTGGTAAGCTTTCATTCAGGTCACCAATCATGCAATTACAAGTGAAGGTCTAAAATTAGTGGGACAATTGTAAGACAGTGTTCACCCCACAAGTAATATATTCTAACTAAAAGAAAAGGGAAAAATTATTAGGTAACTTCATGTAAGGGAGTTTACCTTGTAAACTGGACCAAAGCCTCCTTGTCCAAGCTTATTAGAAGTGGAAAAATTATTTGTCGCTGCCAGTACAGTGCTTAGTTCAAAGAATGTCACATCTACATTCCCAGTTTCTTTGTTGCCTTTAGTACTAATAGAGACCTCACAATCAGACAATCCTGTGCTTGAATTCAAAAATAACAATTCACGTCGCCTTTGTCTTTTCCTCTCACCTAGACGAGATAATGCATTTAGACATCCAGAAGAAAGATTAACCATTCAACATTAATTTTGTAAACTGTGAGGCCGATGTTCTATTTTGGTTTGTTAGTACTAGTAGGATTCAAAAGTACCTTAAGAACCTTAAAATACATCGAGTCAGTCAACATATATTACAGTCATACCATTTTCGGAATCTTGTTTTATGTCTTGATAATAACAAAGTCCACAATATTGTGCAGACCATTGAATTTTGGGCAAAATTCTAGTAGGTGTGTAATTTGCTCTATAACAATCGTATAAAATCAAGTGCCTTGCACTACTATAGATGGTGAAGTTAATGGTATAATTGTTTGGTTTTGGATTACCTATCCTTGTAGCAAGCCATCTCCACAAGAAAAAGTAGCATAAGCCCAGCAGAAGCACTCCGAGAACAATAGCGACAATGATAAGTGCAAGCCTCCTTTTTCTTGCTCGATTGCTTTTTGAGTTTTTCTGTGCCTCTGCAGCTGCAAAAATAGACTTTTCATTCAGACATGAGAGGTTCAGCCATGCATTATTTCCTCTTTTATACTGTTATTGCGGGTCTGCTTAAACAGGCTTTAACCGTATAATGCTGGAAAATTTTCTATGCAGCCATTACAGATGTAACTTGAAGCTAAAAGTAAAAGTAATTAATCAAACAAACTAAGTTGATTGGAATTTTCTAGAGTGAAATTTCAGAATGCTTTAACGGACGGTCAAATTTCAGCCTAGCTAGCTAATCATAAACAAAACAAGAAATTGGGATAAACAAGGTCCTTTTAAATGATTTTCAATTGGTTTATTGAGAATCTCAGTCTAACATTGAATCCATTGACCAATCAATTAGATGACAGAATCGATTTTTCTTTTTTTTTTTTTTGAAGTTATTTCTTGAGGGTAAGCTTCAACAAGAATTTTAGAATCTTCTTCTTACGATTATAAACAAATTACAGTGTCCATCTTCCGAGACGGTTAATCAAGCATCAAGCCGTAATAAACATAAAGAAACTAAGTGACAATAGACATTTTACCTAATTCAGCCGCGTCAGCACGTACAAATAAATCTTGACCGGCATTTGTGTACGTTCTTGTATCATTCAAATCACCGTGATACATCAAGCAACCAATCCCTCCATTACTCTCAGCATACGCACTTGCGTAAGCCAAGCACGAACAATTACGCAAGCACTTTTCCTCGCACGCTTTTAGTCCCAAATTCATGTCCACATGTGCAACCGAAGTATCCGGCACCTTCACACGTGCTAACTTTATGAACCCTTCCCCTTTCTGACACTTGGACATCCGCTGTTTCCCCTTGCACCCACCCGACCCATCTCTCAAGAACCATTCTTTCGGATACTTGGGTTCGAACCCGGGAAGGCACGTGCACTCAAACTCATCTGCACGAGACGGGTTGCAATTACTATTCGGCCCGCAATGCCCGTAATAGTCACACAGCTCCTTCGGGCCGGTCCAGTACGAGATCCATCTACGATCCTGATTATTCCAGGTAAATCGTCGCTGAATTCCCGTCTCATTCACTATCATTCTTAATAACATAGAGGGGTCATTTAGACTATAACATTCGAATACTTCATCTTGATTATCAATGTAAGTAATACTGAAGACGTAAATTCTGGTCATTTCGGGTACACCGCTCCACCTTTGGCCCGTCCAAGATCCGGCCCGCCACCACTTGACATCACTTTTGTATAATGACGCTTGAGAAAATCCGGCGAGGTCTATCTTGAAAGAAAAGTTCCCGCTTCCAGGGTCGTCCGGGGATTTCCAAGCTGTTAAGTACCTGTTAAGACCGGTTCGTTTGTCCCATCCAAATTTCATATCTGGAAGCAGAGTATCTGTAGGATGATCAAAACTTTGCCACAGCGTTTCTCCGGTATCATTTCGAGCTAAAACAATATTTCCTGAGTCTAAAAGCTGAGCTACAGTGTTGCCCGCTGAGACGTCCGAAACATTTGCCTGCCAGACCGGAACCGTACTTTGGTTTCTTTCGTACAGCACAAGGTTTCCTTGACTGTTGACTGAGAGGACCCCAGATGTATCGTTGATAGGATTGTCTCTGTTTGCGACCCAGACAACTGTTTGCTCGGAAATTTGATTGTACCAAATTCCGACGTATCGTTTTACAGAGTTTCCTGGACTGAAAAATCCAAGTGCATAGATTTTTCTGCTCGAGACTATAACATCCCCATCTTTCATGGGCTGGCTTAATGATATGGTGTCAACGGAAGTGGAGATTTGAGAAAATTGGAAGAAAAGTATAGTGTTCAGCAACAATTTTGCAGGATTCATGGTTTTTGATTTCTTCGACTTTGATGATGGAGAAAGATAATGCAAAAGAGGCTGCTGAGGATTTAGGTGGTCAATCTAAGTGGGACTACGTTTTTCTATGCATTAAATTATTTGATATGGCCATGGCAAAAATAATTAACCTCTCTATATTGAAACTATTCAATAAACCGTGACAGTGACTTATTCCATAATCATATGGCCTCAAAATATCTACTCAGTTAAAGGGACTGATCAGTCGTATCTAAATCAATTTTCACTAGTTCTCACGGTCACATATATGACTAATCAGCTACAATTACTTTATTTCAGGCTTTGCAGTTATAGCACTGTGCCGTGTGCGTTAGGACACAAGCAAAGACTACTCTTAGTACCAAAAAGTCTATGTTTTACTTTGTAGTAGGAGTAGCTGCCATGAGCATAAAGACTTTGAAAGACGATGTATAAGTGATTTATATCAATCAATATTTCCTCTTGAAGTATGCTCCTTCAAAGATAAAGTTGACCCTGCTTTCATAATATCGGTCTTATATAACACAAGTTGTCACATACCAAGTCGCCAACTTCAGCCTCATGCTTGCTTGAATGCATTTAGTATAAGAATTGGTTTACCTTCTATATTCCCAACTGAACTGAACTTCCACTCAAATGATCAGATAAAAGTGTATGGAAGAACTTGATCTCTTTCATCAAGTAAAAGATTAAGATGAAGTTCCTTCTGCCATGTTTGCTTTGATTCTTTCAAATTCCTAGAGATTCTATTATATAACTTAGTATGCACTTCCTCTTCTTTCTTAGTAGCGCTTCAGCATTTCACAGTTCTATGTTATCATTGCATCAAGCTAGGACTTGATCATCTATATTATCTTTATTTCCGAGAGGAATTAATAAATTGAAATATTGCTGGTGGCAAATGGAAGATACAACATCATTCTGTTTGAGTTGGTATATGCAGTTTTAGTTTTGAATATATAAGCTACCTCAGACTTCAGGAGCAAGTAATCTCGAAATTATCATGATTCTGCTCCTCATTACCAGCAACACATATAATAATCATAATTGTGAGAGGAACGTTTACAAGGATTTTCTGTTTGGGCCGTCATTTTCGTTCTTTTTTCTCTATTTGGCACTCTTTTAGGACGGTGTCCCATTTTCACAGCTACGAGAAACAAATACACAATCAGATTGCAAGTTGCAGCTTAAAATACAAACCATAGAATAATTCAATTGGTTTTACGTGTCCGTTAACCTCTAAACTTAAGAGGTCTGATTATCATCGTTTTATTTTATACAATTTTTTCTCATTTTACAAATGATTGTAAGTTTAATGTAAGCTAAAAAAAAACAACTGGAATTCATGCAACTTCATCGAGCACTAAGTTTAGTTACTGTCACCTCATTAACACAAGACGTGGTTTCTGCAGTTGTTAAGTCTGTCTTTCAACTCTCCTCACAGCAAATGTAGGTTGTTTAGCAGAAGGAAGACTTGTTTCGTTGCTTAACATAAAAACAACAGTAGTCATGCTTGGCCTGTCTGTTGTTCTGTCTTGCACACACACGAGACATACTTGAATACACCGCAGAGCTTCAGGTGTAGGGATTGAATTACCCAAGGATGGGTCAACTATGTCCGATGCCTTGTCATCTCCCCAGAGTTGCCACGCTTTAATCCATGAAATTAGTATATAAAACATTAAAAGAAAAAGAAAAACCCGCAATATTGAAATCAATAAAATATAAGCTGTCAATTGCAAAGGCAACGTTAATGAACAACAAGTGTAGCAAACAACAGTTTTAACTTGTATATTTTATCAAATTTGAGGAAACATCTTCAATGAAGAGGCTTGTGTTTTTTTTTTGCCACCTGTGATCTCCAATAATATTACTCCAGAGCTAAAGACATCTGATTTCATTGAGAAGAGACCGCCAAGTGCGTACTATGGTGGCACATAGCCACTATATGCCGTAGACATAATTATAAGCAATAATATATTCACGGACATTTGTTTAGCTCATGATCAATGATGGGGAAAGCAAATAATCTGGTTCTAAACACTTCATGTTCACTTACAATGTCCCTACCACCTTTTTTGTATTTGCGGACATCTCCTCTCCTCCAAAAAAATCTGGCTGTACCAAAATCTGAAATTTTTGGGTTCATCTCTTCATCTAGAAAAATACTACTAGCTTTTAGGTCTCGATGGATAATTCTTTAACCTGGAATCTTGATGTAGATATAGGACCCTTCGAGCTATCCCTAAAATTATATCAGTACGCTCTTTCCAGTTCAATAATATAGCTTTCTTGATTCATCTGCTTTCTTTCACATTATATCAAAATTGTCACAACAGGCAGGAAAAGAGCTAAACTAGACATGAGGTAAGTACTTAAAGGGGTCGGAACAAAAATAAAGAAATCCAAGCTTTTGTTAGGCATGAGTTTGTAGATTAACGTCTTTTCATCTTCTTCTAAACTACAACCCAAGAGCCTCACAAGATTTCTACGTCGAAGTTTTGCTATCAGTAAGACCTCAGTCTTGAATTCCAGGCTTCCTTGTCCTGATGACGTTGGCAACCTCTTAACTGCTATCGCCTGTCCATTCGTTAATTTTCCCTGAAGATTTCAATTTGGAGACTCAATTATATCATCCTAAACAAAAAATTTTAACATGCGGTGCTAGAATTCTTAAGTCCAATTTGACCTATGAATAAGAGTGTGAATTGCTCTGATCATTATGACATATTAGTAAGCGTTGTCTAATATAATTGGAAAGATAATAAAAGAATTCAGTCTAGGAGTAATATATTGTAAATGAATGCAAAAAGTAAAAGATTTCTTCACTGATACAGTAATTACTTTAAAAAACCGGACCATAGTCCCCTTGTCCAAACTTATTAGCAGAGGAAAAATTATCTGTTGCAGCTACCAAGATACTTAGTTCGAAGAATGTCGCATCTTCGCTGTTGATTTTTTACAGTAGGAGAGGCCACATGATCAGACAATCGTGTGGTTGTATTCAAAAATAACAATTGACATTGCCCGTCTTTTCTTCTCAAATAGATGAAGGAATGCATTTTCACATCCAGAAGAAAAGCGACCATTGAACTATATTTAGTAAACAGTGAGGCTTGTGGTTTATTTGCAAAAGGTGTAAAACTCGATTGCCTATTGAGTTTAACCATGGTAGTTGATGATAAAATGTAGGGTTTTGTATTACCTCTCCTTTTAGCATGCTTTCTCAACAAATAAAGGTAGCACAAACCCAGCAGAATCACCCCAAGAACAACAGGAACAATAATTACAGCAAGCATCCTTGCCCATTGTTACGGGCCGCACGATTCCAGCCCATGAATGGCCCAAGAGAATGAGCTAAGATGTGCTAGCTTGGCCGATTCTAGAACATTCTAGCAAACTCTAGCACTTTTGTACATAGCCTAGATTTGTGACACTTGTACGGTCTAGGTTTAGACACATGTACATAGAATTCTCTAGAACTAGCCAAGCTTTGCTATAAATAGAGATGAGCTCTAAGCATTGTAATCATCCAAGCAAAGCATCAAACACTTGTAAGCTCTCTTGTAAGTTTCTCTTGAGTAATACAATTTCGCGATTTGGCCACATTGCTCACTAGCTCCTCCTTCTCTTTAGCATTTCGGGAACCTCTTGGCTTAGCTATCGAGAAGCGCAAAGGCTTACTTAGCAACATCCCGACAAGGTTGTCTAAGTGCCGCACGGGTTTGCTGCGCAAAACACCCATCCCGTGACAAGTGGTATCAGAGCTACGGTTTGCACACACGCATTCTAGCAATGGCCAACCTCCCAACCTCAAGCTTGACGCAAGAAGCTGCTCATGGTGTAGAGATCATCCCGGAACCAAGCCGGGGCCGCGATGACACTCGCGGGCAGGCCAAGACTCGAAGCAAGTCGAAGGCCGCATCTGTCGATGCTTTGGAGCCACGATTGGCTACGTTGGAAACAACAATGTCCGATCGTTCGAGGACACCCTCGAAACATTGGAGGAAAGGGTTGGCGGCCTCGAGGCGAATATCGCCGACTTCACGGTGGCAGCGAAGGCCCTCATGCAAGAGCAAGCCAACACCCTCAGGGGAATTCAAGTATTCCACGAGGGTTGATGAAACTCCAGCGACTCGTGCAAGGCGAGCTGCTGCTGTCCGCGTGGAAGTAGAGGAAGTCGCGAAGATTGGGCATGCCACAGCGCTCACTCTCCGCTAGCCAAGCTTCTACAAGCATGAGTGATCGCGGCGCGTTGGCGATGCCAAAGCCGGACACCTACGATGGCACACGGAATGCAACCATCGTGGATAACTTTCTCTTGGGCTAGACCAATATTTCGATGCCATGGGTGTGAGAGATGAGGCATCAAGGTGGGCACTTGCACCACGTTCCTTGAGGCGCTGCACTAACTATGGTGGCGTCGCAAGCATGGCGAAATGGGCAAAGGCATCTGCGCCATCAACACATGGGCGGACTTCGAGCAAGAACTCAAAGCATTTTGCCCCAAGCAATGCTTGAAAGAGGCGAGAACACGCCTACGTCGCCTCAAGCAAGCGGGTGGCGTCCACGACTACGTCAGCGAGTTCACTACCCTCATGCTCGAGATCAGCGACATGTCGAGAAGGATTCACTCTTCTACTTTGAAGATGGCCTCGAGGATTGGGCCAAGGCGAGACTCGACCGGCGTGGCGTCAAACACTGGCGATCTTATTGCCTGCCGTGAGTCAGTTGCACGAGTACTCCACCCAATCGAGGAGAAAGCCTAGCCAAGGCAAAAGTGGGAGAGAGTCGCAAGGACAAGGGCCAGAATCGCAAGGATTGGGGGCAGAAAAAAGCCTCCGGCGGCAGAGTGGGCAAGAAAAATCGGAAGGCAAGAAGGAAGCGCCAAGCCTGCATGACCCATGCTTCATATACAGCGGGCCTCATTGGGTTCGTGATTGTCCGGAGAAGAAGTCGCTGAATGCCCTCGCTGCCCAGCTCGAGGCAACCCTCATCATCATCGGAAGAACCCCGAGCCAGCATGGGTTCGATCCAAGACTTAGGCGCGCCAGCGGCCCTCGATCGGCACTCGAAAGGGCTGATGTATGTAAGCGCTGACGATAAGCGGCCACACCGTTCGAGCGTTCTTTGGATCACGGGAGCCACGCACAACTTCGTATCAGGGATGAGGCCAAGCGCCTGGGCCTTAGAACTACGAGGCAAGGAGGTACAATGAGGCGGTGAACTCACGCCATGAGCCCATTGCGAGCCGCTGCCCATGGAGTGAACGTTGCACTTGGCACATGGGTGGAAGCTCAATTTTCAATCGTGCCCATGGATGACTTCGAGATGGTCCTTGGCATGGGTTCTTCGACCAAGTCCATGCCTTCCTCTTCCGACCACGAACTCCCTAAGCATCCTCGGCGGGAGCAAGGCATGCATGGTTTCTACGGAGCGAGGCAAGTCAGAAGAAGACCCTCTCCGCCATGCAATTCAAGAAGGGTTTCAAGAAGGACCCAAGCTTCTTGGTCTCCATCCAGGGAGCTTAACGAGGAGAAGATTCAGCAAGTGCTCCAGCCCGAGTCCCTCCATCCATCCGATCAGTCCTCGAGGAGTTCGAGGGCGTGATGCCTCCGCGACTTCGAAGAAGCTTCCACCTGAGCGAGAGGTGGATCATCGGATCGAGTTGGAGCAAGGTGCAAAGCCTCCGAGCTTTGGCGCCCTACCGCATGGCGCCACCAGAGCTCGAAGAGTTCGCGAAGGCAGCTCGCGGTTGTTGGATCGCAGGCTATGTTCGCCCATCAAAGCCCCATTCGATGTGCCGGTCTTGTTCGAAAGAAGAAGGATGGATCATTACGGATGTGCATCGACTATCGGGCGCTCAACAAGATCACTATCAAGAACAAGTACCCAATACCCTTGATAGCGGATCTATTTGACCGACTTAGCGGTGCAAGGTGCTTCGCTAAACTTGACTTGCGCTCGGGTACTACCAAGTGCGCATCGCAGAAGGAGATGAACAAAAGACAGCGTGCGTCACGAGTACGGATCATTTGAGTTTCTTGTTATGCCTTTCGGACTAACCAATGCACAGCAGCGTTCTGCACTCTCATGAACAAAGTGCTACAACCATTCCTCGACAGCTTTGTGGTCGTGTACTTGGATGACATTGTGGTGTACAGCACCACGCTCGAGAAGCATGTCAAACATTTGCAGCAAGTCTTCCAAGTACTTGGAGAATGAACTCTACATCAAAATGGAGAAATGTTCGTTTGCTCGAGAAGAAGTAGAGTTCCTCGGGCACAAAATCTCAGTCGGTAAGATAATGATGGAGAACTCAAAGATCAAGGCCATCCTCGATTGGAAGCCTCCCGCAAAGGTGCACGAGCTTAGCTCATTCCTTGGCAGTGAACTACTATCGCCGCTTCATTCAAGGCTACTCGATAAGCGGCACCCTTGACCGATATGCTCGAGAAGAATCGGACATGGCATTGGTCAGAAGATTCCCAACATGCATTCGAAGACTTGAAGCAAGCAATTTCGGAGGAGCGGTCCTAGTTCTTCGGATCACACAAAGACCTTGAAGTGCAAGCGGATGCCTCAGACTTCGCCATTGGCGGAGTCCTTATGCAAGATAGCCACCCATTGCGTTCGAGGCGAAAGCTTAATGACACGGAGCAGCCACTACGGTTCAAGAAAGGAGATGGCGGCCATCATCCATTGCCTACGAGTGTGGCGACACTACTTGCTTGGCTCACACTTCACAATCATGACGGACAGCGTAGCCACAAGCTACTTTCGAGGCCGAAGAAGTTGAGCCCCAAGCAAGCACGGTGGCGAGATTTTCTTGCGGAGTTTGACTACGAGCTCGAGTACAAGCCGAGGCAAGGCCAGCGTCGTTCGCGGACGCACTAAGCCGCAAGGCGGAATTAGCCACACTTAGCGCGAGCCAGCCAGACTCAGACCTTGTCTCACGCATCAGGAAGGCCTCCAGCAAGACCCATTGGCGAAGGACTTGCTGGAGAAGGTGCTCGAGGAAGACAAGGCGGTTTTGGCAGAAGAGGGCATCCTCCTCACCGAGGGAGATCGGTTGTTTGTGCCGAGGTGGGGAATCTCGCAAAGAAGTCATCAAGGGTGCCACGACTCCAAGTGGGCTGGTCACCCGGGAATTGGCGCACCACCGCACTAGTCCAAGCCTCGTATTTTTGGCCAAGTATGCGGGACGACATCGAGGCATATGTGCGGACTTGTCTTGTGTGCCAACAAGACAAGATTGATCACCGATTACGGCGGGATTGTTGCAGCCCTGCCTAGCATCAAGGCAGTGGGAGGCGTCTCGATGGATTTCATAGCGGCCTTACCAAAATCCGAAGGTTGCGGCGACATCGTGGTCGTGGTGAACCGCTACGACAAGTATGCTACTTTCATTGCCGCTCCGCTGATTGCAAGGTAGAGCGAAGCAGCCGTCTCTTCATCAAGCACATAGTGAAGCATTGGGGTGTTCTAGAAGCATCGTGAGCGATCGAGACCCACGCTTCACGGGAAAATTTTGGACGGAGCTCTTGAGATGTTGGGGACCGACCTCAAGTTCTCAACAAGTTTTCATCCATGAGACGGATGGGCAAACCGAGCGCATCAATGGCCTCCTCGAGATGTACTTGAGGCATTATGTGGCGCTCATCAGCGAGATTAGGCGAAGTTGCTAGATGTTGCCCAATTTTCTTATAATCTCCAGCGGAGGCGAGGCTACCGGCAAGAGTCCTTTCGAGATCATCATGGGATTCCAACCCATGACCCCCAACGCCATAGCCTCGACATATGGAGGAAAAGCCCCATGACACACAAGCTCGCCCGCGAATGGCATGAAGAAGCGGACATCACGCGAGCATACCTCGACAAAGCCGCGAGGAAAATGAAGAAGTGGGCTGATGCGAGGAGGCGGCACGTCGAGTACAAGGAAGGTGATCGAGGTTATGATCAAGCTCCCGCCTCAACAGTTCAAGACACTTCGCAAAGTCCATAAGGGGTTAGTGAGGCGCTACGAAGGACCCTTCCGCATCATCCGGCGTGTGAGGCAGCGTCTCGTATCAACTAGAGCTTCCACCGAGGCTCGAGATTCATTCGGTCTTTCACGTGAGTCTTCTCAAGCCATATCACGAAGGCGTGGAAGAACCAAGTCGCGGAGAATCAAGGCGTGCCCCAGCGGTAGTTGTCACCGCGTTCGACAAAGATGTGGACTACATCGCTTGCTGATCGCATCATTCGAAGGAGGCGTGCCACCATACTACGAGTACTTGGTGAAGTGGAAGAACCTCCCGAGGCGAAGCCACTTGGGAGCGTGAAGATGAGTTGTGGCGAGTTCGCGGAGCATGTCCAGCGATACAAGCACGAGCAGCGACGAGGGCGCCGCGAGCTTAAGTGGGGAGGATGTTACGGGCCGCATGATTCCAGCCCGCAATGGCCCAAGAGAATGAGCCAAGATGTGCTAGCTTGGCTCGATTCTAGAACATTCTAGCAAACTCTAGCACTTTTGTACATAGCCTAGATTTGTGACACTTATGCGGTCTAGGTTTGAGACACATGTACATAGAATTCTCTAGAACTAGCCAAGCTTTGCTATAAATAGAGATGAGCTCTAAGCATTGTACTCATCCAAGCAAAGCATCAAACACTTGTAAGCTCTCTTGTAAGTTTCTCTTGAGTAATACAATTTCCGCATTTGGCCACATTGCTCGCTAGCTCCTCCTTCTCTTTAGCATTTCGGGAACCTCTTGGCTTAGCTATCGAGAAGCGCAAAGGCTTACTTAGCAACATCCCGACAAGGTTGTCTAAGTCTGCATGCGGGTTTGCTCGCAAGAAACACTCATCCCGTGACACCATGCTCTCTTGCTTTTCTAATTTTTCTGTACATCCGCAGCTGCAAAAGGAGATGCGTCATTTGGACAAGAGAGGCTCAGGGAAGGTTTTTCTGCTCTTTCTATTATTGTTGTCAGATTGCTAAACAGGCTGGACTGCGATGCTGGAAAACTTTCTAATACAGTTATATCCATGAATAAATCTCAGTTACATAAGTCAGTCACAGTGATCGCAACATGAATCTTTTTGCGCTAAAAACCACTTGATTGAAATTAATACCGTGAAACTTCAGAATGCAGAATGACTGGCAGCCAGATATTGGACTGGAAAGCAGGAAAAATACAAGAAAAATGGGGTGGGCAAACAGGCTTTCAGGTAAGCAATTTCCACTGATTTTTAAATATTTTTATTTCAAGTTTGAACTAATTGACCAATCAATTAGAGAAGATCAGCTTGATTTCAGGAGGAGGTAAGCGTCAGCATTAATAGATCCTAGATATTTTTGGCTACTGATTCGTGCGTTTTGCAATAGAAAAAAGATATTCTTATCACACTTAATACAACAAAAAAATACAAAATTGTGCACTTTCATTTATCAAAATTATAAAAACTTCTTAAAAGATTAAAGATTAATCATTTATACTATTTGTTACTTTTTGATTGTCTTGAGTTTTTGAATTTCTGCAAATTGGTATTAGAGCAAGTTTTTAGTTCAAAAAAATTAAAAATAGAATCTATTATTTATATAATAAGCGATTTTGAAAATAATTACTATACATATATAATATTATTCTTTTGAAAGAAGAATTTTAGATATTAAATAGTTAAAGCAATTGTATTTATCAAAAGCTCGTGAATTTAGAATTGGAGAGCTCATAATAATAAAAAATAGAAATTTAAATATAGATCCACTTTTATTGAATTAAATAAAAATAGAAGTTTTTAACATAGATCCACTTTTACTGAATAAAATAAGAATAGAAGTTTTTACGAATAATTTTTCTTAGAAACAATATAATATTAATCATGTTGAAGATTATCATGATGATCTTGTAATAGATTATAACAGACTTTTATATGTTAAATAGAGAGAAAAATATAATTGGATTAATGAAAGGATCAGAAATAAAAATCATACTTCTAGCAATATACTATTAGGATATAAAGATTTATTTATATATAAACTCTGCCTAATAAATAAAGAATTAGAAAAAAATCATATGCCTAAAGAAATAAGAGACATTATATATCATAAATATTTAATAGAATGTAATAAAATACTATGCATATGGTGTTATAAATAAATTACCTGAACCACTAGTAATTTCACAAAACATAGAAACTAACAGATTTCCACCTTTTAGTTATAGACAGAGAGGATTACTTATGGAAGGCTTCAACATTTTGATCTAATTGATGATTCAGATATGTAGGAAAATAATTAGTTAAACTAGATTTCTCTATATTTATTAAATAAATTAGGTAATCCTAACCTAACTATAAATGATATAAAATGTAAATGAAATACTAGAGATTAAAGATTTTAATAATGAAAATATAAATCAAATCAAATGAGTCAAGAATTTGATCAAGTTGAACAAATGATATAAGACTTTAAAATTGAAAATCAAGATAAATTAAAACAGAAAATTATAAATATAAATTCACCGGACATAAGATTAAACAAAATTGAAATTCAATTAAATAAGATCGAAAAAATTATTGAGCAACTAGGTAATAAATTTGTCATAAATATTCATGGAAAGCTTCAAGAAAATTGATGTCAAAAGAATGAACTGTTGGCAAGAGATGCAGATAAAAGGTTCAAAACCAAGAAAAATGAGGAAGAAGAAGATCATTGTGCAGATAAAACCCAAAAACGGCCAGCCGTTAATAAGTTATCGGGTAGCTGTTATACTCCAAAGAGTAAAACATTTATCAATCAGATATCGGCGAGCCGTTTATTTGTTAACCAAGGAAGCATTCTCATATGCAGCACCTATCACTTATAGATTTTCTCAGTATTTTCGTGTTGATCTACAGGTATTAGGGAGTCTACGCTCTATTTGCTTACGTGAGCTCGAGTGAGCTGTTACACTCCAATAGCTTTGTCTACGTCAATAGTTAGCAGTGAACTATTTACTTAATTAGCGGCGAGTCGTTATCCTCTAGAATGCTCATCTAAGATCTTCTATAAAATGATTTTGCATATTATTTTAATTTTTGGCCAAATTATGAATTACTTGAACTTGGAATATTTTAATGGTCATTTGATGCATGATTTATGAATGCAAAAATCAATTAATAATGTAAAACACATTCAAGAAATTAAACAGAGTAATATATTAATATGCAATATTGATCATTCTAAGTGCAGGCCTAATTTTTGTGAATTGCCCTTCACTAAGTGGTTTTATAAAGATATCAGCAAATTAATTTTCAGTTGAAACAAATTCAATCACAGCATCTCCTTTTTTAACGTGATATTTTAAAAAATGATGTCGAATCTATATGTGTTTTGTTCTAGAGTGTTGAATTGGATTCTTTGATAAATTAACAGTACTGGTAGAAATATGATCTAACTTAATGTCATAATCTCTAAGTGTTTGTTTTATCTATAGTGCTTGTGCACAATAACTTCCAGCTGCAATATATTCTACCTCAATAGTAGAAAGTGCAACTGAATTTTGTTTCTTGCTAAACCAAGAGATTAAAGAGTGTCCTAGAAAATAACATGTACCACTAGTGCTTTTCCTATGAACTTTATACCCAGCAAAATCAGTATCAGAATAATATATTACATCTATATGTGTTCCTCTAGGATACCAAAGACCAAGATCAATGGTTCCAATCAAATATCGAAAAATTTATTTAACAGCCAGTAAATGAGATTTCTTAGAAAATGATTTAGAATATGATTGAAATCTAGCATACAAGTATATGCTAAACATAATATCAGGCCTACTAGCAGTTAAGTAAAGCAAAGACCTGATCATACCTCGATATTTCTTGATATCAATTTATTTACCTTTTTCATCCTTGTCTAGCTTGATAGTTGTGCTCATTAGAGTACTTTTTACTGTTCCATTTCAATAGTCAAATCTTTTGAGTACGTGCTTCACATACTTGGCTTGGCTTATAAAAATCCCTTCCTTATTTTATATTATTTGTAGTCCAATGAAGTACTTTAACTCTCTCATCATGCTCATCTCAAATTCTTTGCTCATACAAAATAAAAATTCTTTACATAATAACTCGTTAGTATAACCAAAAATAATATCATCAACATAAATTTGAACAAGAAAAATATTATTGTTCTTATACTCAATGAAAAAATTTGTATCAGCTTTACCTAGTGAGAAACTATTCTCTAGTAAGAAATTTTTAAGCCTATCATACTATGCTTTAGGTGCTTATTTCAACCCATACAAAGCTTTTGTCAACTTATAAACATGATCTAGGAATTTTTCATTTTCAAAATCAGGAGGTTGTTTCGCATAAACTTCTTCCATAATATGGCTATTTAGAAATGCACTTTTAACATTCATTTGGTGGGGATATATACTAATACTCAAGAAAGCTGTACAATTCCCATAAAACCTTTCTAATACCAATTGATGGAGCAGCGTAACGAAAGCAGAATTGATAGGATAAGGAAGTTAAATATCATCCTAGAAGTAGACTTAACCAACGCGAGTAGTTTACGTTCTAATCAAAACGACTCTATAATAGATATTTTTTATAAATAATTCTAGAGAAATTATAAAAGATAAATTTTATTAAATAATTGAAGTTGAAGTTATGAAAATAATTACAAGGCCTCACTATTTATAATATAATAAACCGACTTCCTTAAGTTAACTTAAAAAGAAAAATTTAAATCACAATTAGATTAAAAATAAAGACTAATATACCATTCCTTAATTGACTCTATTTAAAATAAAAAATGAAATTATAAGAATTCTAAAATAATTTAATTAACATCCTACATTATATTCATAAAAGAATAAGAAAAATGGCAAATTGAAAGTCAAATAGATACTCCTCTAGATAATGACAAATTTTTAGCTTTGACGTGGCTATTGGACTCTAGAAAATAAGAAATATATGGCTAATTATTCCTTGTCTAAATGCTAATAAGAGTCTAAATGCACATTGGGATGTATGACACTTGATATATGCTATGAGATTAGTAAGAGCTACAAATTTAATCATAAAAAAGTATTAGGTTGCTTAAAAAATGTTTTTAGCATACCTCTATTGCATTGTGAACTACTTTTTGTATTGAGAGGAAAATTGCACTCGAACGCCAATAGATATGATAATCTAGGTGAGTGAAAATTGGTTTATTATATTGTGCATATTTTTGTATAGTATTAATACTATTACATGGAGTAGTAAGATAATAAACATGCATATCTTTGTCCACAGTGGGAGTTATATTTATAAGCATGTTTTAGTAACTATGTAAAAAAAATTTTATTTAGTTATTCGTAATGTCTTGAGATTGTAATAAATATTTAGGAACTATGACGGAACATGATAAACTAAACAAAAGAATTTCACATATAAAAGATATTTATGTATTACACAATCCAAAATATGTAGAGACATAATGATATAACAAGATATTATGGTTTTAAAATATGTATATATATATACAACATGGTATAGATCGTTAAAAACATGTGACTAGAGATGTTTAATCATCACAAATTTGATCTTTTTGGGATTTACAAACTTATTATTACAGATTAAGAATGTCATAACTAGATATTTCTTACACCTTGTTGTTAACAATAAAGTACTTGTTTAGCACTTAAAATGTGAAGGTAGCATAATCACACATACAAGGTTGTGAAAAAATATGTCGTTAGTTTGAGACAGGCTTTCTTATTAGAGCAATCATCTCAGTTGCTAATAAAAGCAAACTGAGATGAGACACAAGATTAAGAGAAAATACTGGGTATGTTCTCATAGAGTTTATATCTTGAAAATGTCACCTTAACTAAGTCAAGTTAAGAATCTAATTAAACCAGATACAAGTTCATTTGGCGCCTTATAAAAGCGAGCTTATTGAAACTCGAATTGGGTTCTTAAATAGTGACTAATTTTAGATCTCTACAGTAAAAAGTTTGACATATGCTCTTTATTAAAGGACAATTCACTATAACACGTGATTCATACTGCATGTATTTCTTGTGACCTATAAGAAAATGAGTGAAGAAAAGAATTAATAAATCCCTATTTCCTCATTGTGTAAGCTTCTTAGAGATAAAATGAAACATCGACTGGTATCCTTAGCCACCGTCGACTATATTTTAAGGTGAATGATTAATGTTTGCTACTTTAGCATGTTATCTATGGCTATGAGTTATGCAGTTTATGAAAACATGTCTAAGAAAACAATTAGTTTAGAATTTTTAAAATATAAGTAGAATGGGAAGATTTATTTTCTTATATTTTACTTATGTATTCATCAGTCGACCAATTGTATAATCCATATAAGGATAGTTACAATTATGGATACATAGAGCTCATGAAGTCAAGCATATCTTTTATTAAATGATGAAGTGTGCTTAAACTGAAGTAATGAAAATAAACTTTAGGGTACATAATGAACAAATATCTAGTCTCTCGTATATGTTACAATTGAGATTTCTTGCTATTTAAACTCCAACTTATTGTTCATGGGTCACACATTGTATTTGCCTATATGATACTCCATTAGGGCTTCGAGCCTAATCACTTTCATTACTCTGTATATGGTGTCATCCTATCATATGCAAGTGGGAAATGTTAGAATTAGCACCCATGATGGGCTGCACCAGCCCAACAAAAAGAAACATCTAGAAGCTTATTTTAGATGGAGTTTTGTATGACTGTTATAAGTCTAATTAAACTCTGAAAGTTATGAAGTTTTTTTGTTGACTTCAATTACTCTTATTTGCTTCTATATAAAGAAACTTATTGTATCTTAAATATAGGGGTTAGAGAAAAAGAAAATATGTATATAGTATTAGAAAATACAGAGAGTGAGAGAATAGGCAGTGTCTCTTGCAATATAATCTAAGGAGATTTTATTTAATTTTAATTATCCTCCAACCATATGTATATAGTGATATGAGGATTTTCTATGAGATTATCCTCTCTCTTTACAGTGATGTAATCTCGTTGTGATCTGCTTCTGCATTCAAGGATCAAAGCGTACGCTTTTTTATCTCCTATTAATTGTATGTTAAGATATACATGAAAATCAACACTTGTGGACAATTGCATTCATTGAGGAAAAGGTCCACAAATCCCATATTAGTCACAATCGTCGTGTCCAAAGTTCAACATGGACACCTAATCGTTACTATAATAATCCCATACAAAAAAAAAAAAAAAAATGAAGCCATAGTCGGTCAAGGAAAGCCTCAACGGAATAGAGTTATCAGTATGACTTTATGTATAATAAATCTCTTCAGGATTTGACACAAAATTATGTTTGAAAATTTTCCTGGGTTTCTGCTCATTGCTTCTAAACGTGATCCCATTCCATGAGTGGTACCTTCTAAATTCGTGTCCATAAAACCAGTTGAGGTGTGTTAGTTTTTTCCAAGCTGGAAGTGTAGACCACGAGAAGCATCATCTTCAGACTTCCATGCTGTTATACTTTGGTTCAAACCTGTCTTGAGGTTCATTCCTAGCTTAATTCTAGGCAAGATTATATTAGATGGAGCACAAGTACCCTTTTGAATCATTTAAAGAAAACTCTTTCAAAATAAGGTCACCTGAGTCCAAAAGCAGCAAAGCAGGACTGCTTGCAAGCCTTGGAAGGATTACATTCCATATAATGCCCGAACCATTGTCTAGATAAACTTTCAGAGGATAACTTTAATTTTCCAGACTTATAATTGATAAAATTGTCTCTGTTGGCCACCCAAATCACTTGGGGAGGCAGATTCTTGTACCAGATGACCAAGAAACTTTGACTGCAGTTTCTAGGGCTGAAGAATCTAAACTCAAAGTTTTAGCTTGGAGACGTCAAGGCATTGCCATCCCAGAGAAAACTAGGTGCAAGCAAAAGGTCTCTTACCTCTATTTGATTGAAGCTGCTTAATGATAAACTAAGTGCATGTTTGGTATGACTAGATTAGTCATAAGTGCTTATTTAATTTTATAAGTTCTCATTAAATATTTGTTATTGTCTGGTGGTTTTATTAGTAAGGCTTTTTTAAAATTAAATAAGTTATTTTGAACTTTTGGGAATAAAGGTCGAATTTTTTTTTTTAAATATGAAAATATCTAAAATATTTTCTTGACAATCTTATTTCATTATTTTGATAACATAATTTTTTAAAAAAAATTGTTTATTAAATTAATTTCATAATTTTTAAACAATCAAACAATTAAATTTTTTTGATAAAAATACTATTTATAAAAATTTTATTAACAAAAGTTTTATTTAAATAAGCTATAATTAAGAAGTTATACCAAAAGAGCCTAGACATAAAATTATGAATGAACGCTAGGAACAAAGAGATTACAGTTGTTTCGCTGCTAAATTGGCGGATGCACTCCATTCTTTTTTCTTTCTTTCTTTTTTCCACAGAAACACAACAATATGAGAGGAATTGGATAATGATGAAAGGGTGATGATAGCGTATTCTGTTGCCTATGTAATCAATGCTAGTGTGAGTTTAAGTAGGAACAAGTTTACTCAGTAATTTGCTGTGTTTTTTATTTGAAATGCTTCACAAATTACCATTTTTTTTTTTTTTTGAGTATTGGTAAACGAGTTATTGTTTGAATAATCAAATATATTCTGTATTGCGGTAATGATCCTTGTTCACTTCAAAATAATTCAACTCGAAAGCTCTCCTATCTTATCTCATGTTTAAACTTGGCTACGAAACGTTTCTGCATCCATTTTTGTTTTCTTACTTGAGTTTTAATCAAAGAGATGGGTGAAAAGCCACGAATCCACAAGTCTTCTTAATACCGGTGACTTAATTACCATTAGGCAAAGTTCAAGATAAATCCTTAGTTTGATTGATCCTTCTGGTATGTAAGTATTTTTAAACATTTGAAAAAAGAAAATTCATTAATGTTACAGCATGAAATAGCTTTTCTTTACTGAGATGGATTAATAACAACAAAAAAAGGATCCATGTATTGAAGTTGTAACAAAAATCACAGATCAAGATATACAAACAATATTCCAAAGGATACTGCAATATACAGTTTTTGTAGATGAGGTAATACTCTCTTTTCACTACCTAGCATCTAACATTGTAACTGTGACCTGATTCACTGTAAATGTTTCATCGGGCTTACTTGAAGATGAATCAGTTTCAATGGGATTTTTCCGTAGGCAAAATCCAGGGTTTTTAGGCTGGGGCATTGGTGCATTTTCACTACTCAACATCAAAACTACAGATGCCATAGTTGGCCTTTCTTCGGCATTCTCTTGGACGCATAAGAGGCCGACATGTATGCATCTCAAAACTTCATTTGCAGGATAATCATCCATTGATGAATCTATTAGTTCCAACCCCTTTCCTTCCTTCCAAAATCTCCACACCTGCAAATACCACAAATTTCAGTTTTTGCACATCGATTCAGTCATACGAAAATATGACGACTAACGATAAATAATAATCTTTGGATGAAGAATTATTCACTTGTGTACTCACATGTCCAAGGAGGTTAAGTTCACTGTCTGAGTGATAGAATCCTATGTTCTTCTTACCACTTACTATCTCCAATAATAAGACACCAAAACTAAAGACATCGGATTTCACTGAGAAGAGTCCATCCATTGCATATTCAGGAGACATATAACCACTGTATTTCACAAAATTGTCAAGGAGATTACAATCTATTTTATTTGTACTTAAAAAAAAAAAAAAAAACTAATATGTGCAGTACTTACTATGTTCCGACAACTCTCTTAGTATTTGCTTCAGTTTGATCTCCTCCAAATATTCTAGCCATTCCAAAATCTGATATTTTAGGGGTCATTTCTTTATCAAGCAGAATGTTGCTTGCTTTGAGATCCCTATGGATAATTCTAAACCTGGAATCCTGGTGAAGATATAGCAGTCCTCGAGCAATCCCACAAATAATGTTGAAGCGCCTTTGCCAATTTAACATGGAGCTCCTAGCTTTATCTGGAAAATTTGAACTGGAAATATAAATACCCTTGAGTCAAAATAACCATATCTAAGTTGACTAAAGAAAGCCTAATTTGGCTTATAAAAGTACTGATGAGGACTAACTGAATATAACAGAATCCAGGCTTCTGTTTTCCATGTACTCATAAATTAGCATCTTTTCATTCATCTCAATGCAACAACCAAGAAGTCGAACTAGATTTCTGTGCTGAAGCCTTGCAATCAGTTTAACTTCGTTCTTGAATTCTTCAACGCCTTGCCCAGAGTTCCTCGAGAGCCTCTTAACAGCTATTTCTTGACCTTCTACCAATCCACCCTGTCATTGCAAAACACATTTTTTCTCTCTTTAAGCACATATTGGGTGCATTTTATTAGAAAAAGGTAGCATGTTGCAACCTGTAACAAGTAAATTACCTTGTAAACAATACCAAACCCGCCTTGTCCAAGTTTATTATAATCAGAAAAATTATCTGTAGCCCTTACTACCGTTTCAAAATCAAACAGTGGCAGTTCGAGGTCATCTGTTTTTTCAGCTGAATAGTCCCCCTCACTTGAAATAACCACCTGATTTAACAGTAAATCCTGGCTTCTTTCATGATGACCTGATTTGCATAAAGCAAGAAACACATGTTTTAGATTACAACACTGTAACCACATTTATTGTAAGGCCAAAATACTCTGATGTTACCTTTAGGTTCTGTCTTCCTTATTTGTCTACCGAGCAATGTCTTCCTTTTCCACACAAAACAGGCAACAAGTCCTAAAATCAGAATGGCACTGCCAACAGTAACACCTATTATAAGAGGAGTTGCATTTACTCCATCACCTGAAACAAAAAGATTCTAATCAATATAAAAATACAAGTTCATTGGCAGACTGCAATTTTTTACTGAGTTTTTTAGTGTGGAGGGGTCAGGTAGGCTGTTGTTTCCAATCATTAATGCATACGACGGTTGATCCTTTAGTGCATTTATGATGAACTACTATACGATTTCCATTTACCTGTATCAGATATTATTTTCAGTAATGCTTTTCGACAGTTAAAGCAAAGACACTTGTAGTGCATTTGCAAATCATTAATTTTAGTAGTAAGATTCATAATTGGAATGAGCTGTATTGTCATTGAAGTGTTCACTTTATTAGAATTAGAATGTATTGTTACAATTCACTAAATGACCTTGGTTGATTATTGTCACTATTTATTATAATAATTGTGATTATTATTTTTATTCAAAATAATAATAATAATTAGTATTAATATTTTTGTTGTTATAATATTTTAAATGAGGTAAAAAAGAATTTTAAATTTTCACTAAAGGTACAAATATCAGCTCATTACTCATTTTCATTCTTCATTCTCTTTCCCAACCCCCCAATTCCAAAATTTGTAGAACCCACACTAATTTCATTCTCAATCCTAAATACTATTAATAATTCTCACTGTCTACTCTCATTCCTCAATCTCATAAATAAGCACACCATTAATAGAGAGAGACTCTCGAAAATTAGAAGGCGGTGTAATTGTAATAAGGGAATAAAACAAATTCCATTCCAATAGGTAAAGATTTGTCCAAACATAACGCACAGCCAAAGAACAACGAATTTCAAAGGTGTGGCTCATCGGATTATCACGTAATCTTGCGAGATTAATCTAAAGGGTGGGATTTGACATGCGATGGGACTGTTGTTTGAACTTGTGGTAGTAATGCCCCACTTTGTGAAGGCAATTTGTGAGTTAAAGGCCTGTGGCTGGAACATTTAAGTTGAATATCAAGCTCGGCAGCCGTGCTTGTGTACCTAACATGAGACTGAATTTTCTACAAGATCAAGTGTGCTAAGTGGAAAATGTTAAAAGACGCCTAAATTTATGATTCAATGATGAAAACCGAAGGTGTATATAGAATGTAAAATTGTGCAAATTATAGGTACCGAAAACATCATGATCTTAATAAAAGCTAATTGAAAGTATCTTCCTTTATTATTTTATTATTTTATAAGCACTCAATTTTGATTTTTAAGTCTTTTTAAAATTTAAAAAATTAAGTAATAGTAGATATTCTAAATTTTTATTCCACATGAATTAATTACATTGTTTTACTATCTATTTGACAAATTTTACATTATTTATGATCAAATTTTAAGATAAAATTTTGAAATGTCTAGTATTATTTTATAATATTCAAGCTATACCAATAATAAATATAATTAAATAAAAATACAATTTGTGCCCACATTCACCTAAGTTTTAAAATAATCGTAGGAACAGATTGATTTTAGTAAATGATGTTTCCTAACTTTCTTTTATATATATATATATATATATATAGTCCTTCATTAATAAGAATATAATCGCTTATTAAAGTGTGTGTGTGTATATATATATATATAAGAGTTTGATAAGTTACAAATTCTATAACTTACAGGTTGTGACCTCACAACCGATCGTGGGTCTCAGGGGCACCTTTTACAGCAAACTGTAAGGTAATCCCTCTCTCTCTCTCTCTCTCTCTCTCTCTCTCTCTCTCTCTCTATATATATATATATATATATATATATATATATATATAATTTAAATAAATCTAATAAATTCGTAATGAAAAAGAGTCTTATTAAGTTATTATTCTTCATGTAACTTATCCTTTTTATAAAAATACATGTAAATATTACACATGTTATTAATTTTTATATAATTTTTTTAAAGAATATAAGTTATATAAGAGTACCTTAACAATTGCCTACGAAAAATTGAGAGACATAAAATTATCTACTACTTCCCAAACGAATAAACAATAAAGAACAGAATAAAAAAGAGAACTCTAAGAAACAATGAAGAGCTACTGAGTTGGCCTCAACGCCACCACTATTTGAGATTTTGAGGTCCGTACAAACAAAGTTTAACCCAACTTTTTCTCTTTACAATTTTTTTTTTTTCCAAAAAATCCTTTTTATCTGCGCTCTCCATCCATCTCAAATCAGAAGACTTGACACTTCCTGTTAAAAAACCAAACTCGAGGGATTTGACTTCAATGGTAAAACGTCTTGGGTGGGGCCCCTAGAAGTGTCGTTTTCATCCATTTAATATCATAAGCTTTGACACTTTCTATTCGGGGAAAAAAAAAAAAGGAAAAGGAGAATCAGAGGACTTGACTTCAATGTAAACACGTCTTGGGTGGGGCCCCTAGAAGTGTCGTTACGGCCGGCGACATTTATGACTAGTGCACTAATTGAGCCAACGATCTCTATGCACTACAGAAAAGAACAATTAGGCCTGGCCCAATACATTTACCAAGTCAAAATTGTCGGCCCTAACACACCTTTGACGAAACTTATTACACTTTTGGTTGGACTTTGTGGAGTACTTATACATCACACAGTCATTATTCATTAAAGGAAGGATGAGTTAGAGTTAAGAGTTAGAATCACAGATTTAAACCGAGGGAACTATTATCCATCACAGACGACCTTCTCAACGTCTGCTCTAAATCTAATTCCGATGGAATCCTCACACGCGATTCATACAAAAGGCTCGTGGATGATGAGATGAGTCACCATCATAGTTCATAGAGACATAAACAGTTAGACACATGTTTGATTGACGGACACTTCAATGGTGGTAATATCCTCTGTCTCAGCCGTAAGGATATCACCGGTGCCCACTAACATTCAATCCCGCTATGCGTGGACGGCCAAGAAGCCTCCACGTTAATTAAAAATCACAGTTTGAAGAAATTAACAACGAAATTGCAGCAGTGTCCCATATAACTCCCATTTCTAAGGTACAACAAGGGCTAAGAGCTAGGCCCTGCCACGTTTGGGGTCTTTTCCCCTCGGAATGCCAAAGCTTTGAGGAGTTCGAATCCAAACTAGACTCTTATGTACTAGTCCTCTAAGCACCTGTACGCCTGTGTATTCACAGGCTATAGGCTTAAAATTCCTCTAACAACGCTAACCAAACCCTGTGTCTATTCATCTACCTAGCGGACTTTTGATACTATGTGGTTATGAGTTGTGATCATGGAAAAGAGAAAATGTTCGAATTTAAGATTGAGTTAATGTGAGGATTGAGCATACGTACCGATATCAGAAGCAGCCAATCTAACGTATAGATCTTGGCCACCTTCAGCATATCTCCTCATGTCGATGAGCTCACCAGTCCAAGTCACACAACCTGTGCCACTAGTAATATTCGTGTTAGCATAAGCTGTACAAGAACAATTCCTCAAACAAAAAGCTTCACAGTCTTTGAGCGTCATATGATAGTCCACAAACGACGTCGCAGTTTCCGGCAACTTGATGTTTTTCAAGTGAAAAAATTTGTCTTCCGAGCATTGCAACTTTGTTTTTCGAAGACACCCACCTGACCCATCTCTCAAACTCCAGGCTTGAGGATCTTTAGGCTCGAATCCTCTCATGCACTGGCAAACTGGAGAAGAGTTAGTGTCACAGATGCCAAATGGACCGCACTCGCGGTAATTGTCACACTGATCTTTTGGTGCGTACCAAAACGGATTCCATATTTGTTTCTCTTGAATCCACGTGAATCTTTGAAGAAACCCATTTGGAGAGACAATTAACCTTGAGAATAGGCTTTTATTTTCAATAAAAAATGAATAATAAACTTCATGATCTTGATCTGTAACAAATCCGAAGTTGATGCCTGCTATCGGCTTCATTTCTGGGACACCACTGAATCTTACACCATTCCAGGGCCCACCCCTATATTTCCTCACTTGTTTATTCCACAAGAACCCTTCTGGGAATCCATGAAAATCAAGCTTGATAGAGTAGTCACCTGTTGAAGGATCATCTGTGCTTTTCCACGACGTTAGGTGCCGTTCAAAACCTGTTCTCAGATCCCACCCAAGCTTCATTTGTGGCAACAGAGTATCAGTTGGATAATCAAAGCTTTGCCAAAGAATCTCAATTCTACCAGCTTCTTTTAGAACAAAGTTTCCGGAGTCTTGCAATTGTGCAACTGGGTTGGTCGCCTTGGTTTGATTGGATGACCAGACAAGATTCTTCGATTCATCAAAAAGACCAATGCTTTGATTGATGATTCTGAGAACTCCTGAGGAGTTTGCAAGTGGGTCGTCTCTGTTAGCAACCCACACATATGTCCTCGGAACAATTTTCTTGTACCATATACCGATGTACCATTTGCCTGAACTGCCTCGTGTGAAGAATCCAAGCTCAAATACATCATCGGAAGAGACGAGGGTTTCGCCGTTCGTGAGATTTTGAGTTGCTGTCAAGATGTCAACAGAGATGGCAATTGTTGGAAGCAACACGAAGATAATTAAGAAAAGATTTGTGTAACATGGGTGGCTTGTCATATCATTCGTGGTCATGTTCTTCACTGAGGTTTCGCTTCTCTCTATAAAAAAGCATTTAAGGGTAATTTTGATTCGGTATTGTTCGATCGGAGAGGAAAGTAAAGCCTGATGACTCTGACGCTACTTTCTAATTTGCCAAAGTCTTCGCCTTCCTGTTATCTGCTTTGAATGTGTGCTTGAAAAGTCATTACATGAACACAAAACACACGGTTGGCGTGGGATAATGTTGGGCTTTTTGACTTGGGCTTGTAGGCCTACATGGAAAACTACCATGCGGTGAAGTGTCCTGATACGAGTTTCATACTACAAATTAACGTTGGCAACATCAAATTTCATATTAGTCAATGGCCTGTCGTGCCCATGACGAAATTTCTGTAGAAAATGGTTCATCGTCATGATAGATCATACTATTAGGTCACAAACGTTAAAGTAAACTCGGTCTAAGGCTCTCTAAGCCTGACTTCAATTTCCATTGAACTGCCAAATTTTCTTCGAAGGTCATTATGCATATCTATTTCTTTTTCTCTAGTTTAGATTATAATTGCGTATCCATTTTGAAATCCTGGTCTATGATATTTATTAAGGTTTTTCAACACCGACCTCGTCCTGGTGCCTGCTAAGAAAATAACAATTGAGCACCCTTTTCTGGTAGGTTCAAATTCAATGGTCTTATATTTTAATCAAAATTTGACTTGAATTAGGTTGCGGTTTGTTTGAGTTGAAGACTTAAAAGAAGTTTTATATATTTATATGGTCGATTACTTTCTTGTATCCATTGTTTGCGTATTAAACAATAATGGCTCATTAGACTTGCAAATTAAATAAAAATATATTTTCCTTTCACGTATAAAGTTTTATATCATATATAGAGGGGTGGAGACAACATATTGATTGCGTGTAACTTTATTTAAACAGTATTATAAAATATATATATATGTATATAAAAATTTGAAAGATTTATCAAATTTCAACATATGTTTATAATTATTAATGAGCTTATGGACCATTTAAAAATTAAATTAATATTAGGACTCTTTTGAGATTATTTTTAGGAGGTTCAAAAGTTATTTTAAAAAGTTAAAAATTAATTTTGTTATTTAGTATTTTTTTTTATTAAATCAAAATTTTGCTCTATTTCCATTTAATTGAAATTGTATTATTAATTAACATTATGTTAATTTAAATTATAAATTGATTTTAAGTTGTTAATAAAATTTGAATTGAATTGGTGTTATCACTGTGGGACGATGATTGTTAAGTTTCCTTATTATTATTGATATTATGTTATAAAAATGTTAGAATTTTTTTCACTATCTTTCAATTCAATTTATTAATTATTTATAGAGGAATTTAATTAAAGATATTTTAATTTATCTTAGTTTATTTTATTATAATAAATATTTTATAAGATTTGGAGTTTTGAAGTTTCAATAACATTAAAACTTTTGTTTACATTACATTAGCAACAAAAGCTTTATTTTATTTTGAAAAATACATAAAATAAAGGCACTTGACGGTGGGGAAAGCTTGTATACGACCTTATTGACGTTCAATTTTTTTTGTTTTCTAAGTTGAATCAAGCCCAAATATTTTTTTTTTTTAAAAAAAAAGGCCAACCCAGCCCACTAGCGCAGTGGGCCTTAAATAGACCTGTGCCGTGTACGTCAAACTAGAAATTTTGATAATTGGTCTTTTTGTTCTCTTTTTTATCAAACTGAATAATGATGATCACTGCATCTATAATTGGGTTTTTCATTAAATGCCCAGCGAAAGAATTGAAGTAAAATTGTTTGCTGTTGCAATTCAATATCAATCATGTTCATGTCACATAAATTAAAATGATAATTTCATGTTTTTAATTTTGTTATCTGGGCATTTTTATGTTAAAATTTTAGTATACATTTTTTTAATATTAATTACCCACTTAATGTATATAATTTGTATAATTATTGTATTCATTCTTTATATTAAAGTAAAATTTTTAAATCATGTAATAATGTCTTTTTTTTTAAGGTAATAATATTTTTCATATAATAATATCTCTAAAATGTGAACGAAGATTTTTTTTCACGGATGACATTTTTTTAATGCACCCATTTATAATTTAACTAAAATCTAAAGGCCCAATCTAAAGGTTCACTAAAAATATTTTAAAATTTAACCTTTTTTTTTCTTTTTATTTTGTCAACTGCTAAAAAAATATTTAAAATTTTTATTTTTAAAATGATAAAAATAAAAATAAAAACTTTTGAGCTCAGCATCAACCTGACCCTACACAGTACACACAATAGAGTAGGCCTTTTGGACCTCTTAAATTTCTCGGAAAATTATTTTTTAATTAAAATTACGTAAATAATCAAAGACAAATTAATTTATTTCTTGTTTCCAATGAGAAATTTTAATTAAACACCTAAATAAATTATTCATTTAAGAAACTTTTACATCTACCTCATTTCATAATTTATATTTCAATAATACTAAATATCCCTAAATATCCCAAATTTTTTATCATAAATAATCATCCTAAATAATGTGGCATTCATTAATTGGTTGGTAAGATAATATAATTAATTCACTTTGATTCATTCAACTAATTAATGAATATCACATCATTTTGGATAGTTATTTAAGATAAAAAAAAAATTTGAGATATGTACATTACTCTTTATATTTATATTTAAATTTTAATTAAAAAATATTTTTTTGAGAAAATTATAAGATTTAGAGTTGTGGAGATGAAAATTATACAATAAAAATAGAATAATTTTAGATTTTAGATTTGTATATATTTTACAAATAAAAACTTAAAAGAATTATTTTGAAGGATGAAGTTTTATAAGGTGATGGTTAATTTTGATGTAGAAGTTTGTATTTTGAAAAGTAAAACTAAAAGTACTTTAGGAAATGAAATTTTAAAAGGGGTGTTATAGGGATTTTACTAAAAGCTAAACTCTTACCAACAGACCGGCCGTGCAATGGTTCTTTGGGCCTTATGCCCAAAATATGACTAGGCATCAATCTTCCCAGGTCTCTGCAGACTGAAATAAAATGATTTCTTGCTTCCAAACTTCCCCATAGTAATTATATCATCAGTCTTACAAACTTTGAGCCTGGTGTTCAACTCTCGCTTTTCTCTCAGACCTCTGCTTTAATTCGGAAGTCCTGAAAAATGAAACAGTCTCCTTAAAATATCTCACATTAATCAACAAACCTGAACTTTGTGACTGTTCAAACATGAAAATGCATGAGCAGATGCCAACAAATACTGAAGGGTAAACTTTCAATCAAGATTTCCATACTTCTTTGATCATCTGATGTATTAGATATTTGGGTAAATGGAATGCATCCTTACATAAAGTTGACCGTGCAAACAAGATGTGCAAGTTGTGTTACCTCATCTTTTCGCTTCTATCAAATGTAAAATATATAGGCCAGAGATAGCAAAGGGAAATATCATAGAAACCATTGGTATGACGGTGCTCCGGACCTTTTTCTTTTTTGCCCAGTCCTCTTTCCAGCCAAATTTGACTCAGGCTATTGAACGGAAAAATGAAATCAAATTGTTGCATCCAACAGAAAATTGAAATCAATCATTAGTTTTGAAGTAGTAATTGTTGGCATTACAAACACACTTACTCTACTAACAAGGAATTTAACCAAACATTTGGTGGACAATTGATCAAACTCATATGAAGCATTATCTAAATTTGTACCCCGTGATTGAAAAAGATGTGAAGTATGAATTTTATTTTATGTTTTTAAATTTGAAAATAAGTAAAAAATTTAATTTGGGAATCATAAATGAAGCAAAAATCTTTACTTTTTCCCCAAACCGTCATGGTTTACATGCAGATATACATGACATCAATGTAACAGCATTCAACAGGTGATTCTTCCCTACTTCTGGTCGAGCCATTCGTATATAAATAATTTCTCCTGTTACAGTATAATGTTTCATATCAATCAAATCACCAAACCACATTAGGCAGTTGTTACTTCCCCGAATGTTTATGTTTGTATAAGCCAAACAAGAAGAATTCTTCGAACACACAAACTCACACGTAAATTCCCTTCGTCCAGAAGCTTTATTCCTTCAAACTTCAGTAAACCTTGGCCATCTCCACAATCCGGCTGCCAATTTCGTTTACAGCCACCAAACTGAATCATCACGTCCCATTCCTTTTGAGACCGCGGCCTGAATCCTTGTAGACAGCGGCATTCAGGATCGACACCATTGTAGCAAATTGCACAAGGTCCACAAATCCCATATCTGTCACAATCGTCATATCCAAGGTTCAACATGGACACCCAGTTGTTACTATGATTATCCCATACAAAGAGACAAATGGAGCCATGGTCGGTCAGGGAAAGCCTCAATAGAATGGAGTTATTAGTATTACTTAATGCATAATAAATCTCCTCAGGATTTGACACAAAATTATGTTCGAATACTTGACTGGATTCCTTCTCCCCGCTTCTTCTAAACAAAATCCCATTCCACAAGCGAAATAATTTTTAAGTTCTTCTCCATAAAACCAGCTGAGGTGTGTCAGGTTTTTCCAAGCTGAAAGTGTAGACCGAGAGAAGGATCGTCTTCAGACTTCCATGCTGCTATATTTTGGTTCAAACCTGTCTTGAGGTTCATTCCTAGCTTCGTTCCAGGCAAGATTGTATCGGTTGGAGAATCAAAGCTCCCCCACGAGGACCCTTCATCAAAGCTCTCCCACAAGTACCCTTCTGAGTCTTTTAAGGAAAACTCTCTCAAAACAAGGTTACCTGAGTCCGAAGCCGCAAAGCAGGACTGCTTGCAGGCCTTGGAAGGATTATATTCCATATAATGCCCAAACCATTGTCTACTGAAAGACTTTCAGAGGATAATTTTAATTTTCCGGACTTGGAATTGATAGAACCTTTTCTGTTGGCCATCCAAATCACTTGGGGAGGAAAATTCTTGTACCAGATGACCAAGAAACTTTGATTGGAGTCCCCAGGGCTGAAGAATCCAAACTCAAAGATTTGGTTTGAAGACATCAAAGCATTGCCATCCCAGAGAGAAATAGGTGCAAGCAAAATGTGTCTTATCTCTGTTTCATTGAAACTTGATGCTAAACTAAACATAAAATTGTGAATGAACGCTAAAAACAAAGAGATTACCGTTGTTTCGCTGCTAAATTGCCGGATGCAATCCGTTCTTTTTTCCACTGAAAAGAACAATATGAGAGGAATTGGATAATGATGAAAAAGGGTGATGATTGCATACTTTGTTGCTTACGTAATCAGTATTTGTAACACCCCAAATTCATGGAATAATTTCAAGAGGAGTTTGGAATGAAACTTCATAACATTAATCTTAATATTATTCCCAAAAGAAAATTTCACCAAGAAAAAGGCAAAATTTTCAGCTAACATATCATTTTCTCTAAACCCAAAAGACCACACCTCTAAAATCAATCTGCAAATATTGGAGGTGAGAGGTGAGCCGTCAATTCGGTAAATAAATTCATGCATAAAGTCACTAATAACGATAAGATATATAATCATTATTATGAAGTATCATAAATAAGAAAATAGTAATCATTTTGTAATCTAATACATATGTATGGTAAAGTTTATAATCAATTAAATCATAACATAATAATCATTTAAGAAATTATTCATTAATAAAATCTTTTATTTGTTCAATTTATTCATGCCACATAATGTCATATGTACTCTTAATGACCCGACCAATAATTTAATACGTTATTTGTAATTCTGGTGACCCAGTAAATAGTTCAATCAGGACATTTTACCTTGCAATAATCGTCAACAGATGCATACAATACAGTTAATTAGTCCATAATATCAATAACACTAACTATAAACAATGAACTAAAACCTATCAATATAATTTTAAATCCTTTAATATCAATCATTTAATAATCAATCGATAAACCACTCTTATAAGGCATTTAATTGGCAAAACTTTACAAATATTTTTAAATAAAACAACTTATGGTAGGACAAATATCTTTAAGCTATCTTAAAGTCATTTTAAAAAAAAAATAAGAAAACATTTTAAATAAGCTTTTAACCAACATATAACTTATTATCATAAACTATAACGGTAGAATTACTTCAAAATCATAAAATGTCAATCCATATGAAATTTGTTCATATATATTTTTATATATACATATAATAAATATTATGCATGAATTTATTTACCTCGATCTAAAGCAACCCCAATCACACAAGCCCACTCTTAGTTTATAATTATTAAGATAAGATTCTTATCAGTATTTTAAACTGTTAACTCAAATTAAGCATCTCAATTTACCAAACTACATTCGGTCATTTTACAAGAGCTGATTTCTAACTAGTTATAAATATGTTGAAAAATCATAAATATCACGAAGAGCCACTGTAAACATGTTGGTATTCAATATAAAATATCACAAAATAATTCAGAGTTTATGAACATCTCCGAAAATTAATTTCCCATAAAAACATTAAAATTGTCCGGTAGTGATATCAACAAAGAACTACTAATTCAAAAATTCATGATTTTAGTTATACATGTCCAAAAATAGTGATTTAAGCTTTGACAATCAGAGGAGACAATAAGAAGTTAGAATCAAAGTTTATAAGACATTTAGTGATGAAAAAAAAACCCAAACTCAATTCAATTATTAGCCCTCGCAATTCTAAAAAATAGTTTCTACGATTATGGTAGCCTAACTCTATGACTTTTAATGATTTTTTAATAAAGTCAAAAATTACAAATTTAAATATACAGAAACTTGACATATATATGTACAGGAATAAAAATTTCCAGAGCTTCGATTGAGTTACGAAATAAATTATAAAATTGAGAATTGTTGCTAAAAATCAGAATTTTCCAGCAACGATGTTTATCAATGAAAACGGCAGTCATATGACATTAAATATACATTGTTCACAATTTTCAGGATAACGCAATAGCATTACTTCCACATAATAACAATATAAACTAATACATGATCATGCTTTCACAATTTTATCAATATAACACACACAAAATCATTCAATTAATCACATAAAATCAAAAATAAAATTAGAAGTTTAAAGGATTATAAATTCTTACTAATCCTCGAAACAAAATCAAAACTCAAGAACTTCATTAATGAAAAAGAGAAACACAATCAAAATCTTCCCCTCTTCTTTTCTTTATTAGCCTCTAGGTTTTGAGAAATAAAATAACACTAAGCCTTTTAATACCTTTATCCATTAAGAAATTTATTTCCTTTTTTAATAGGGTATTTAATAAATAGGCAAAAGGCTAAGTAATTTGAAATTTAAAATTAAAAAAAAAAACCCGGTTAAATATCACTAGCCTAAAATGCTATATTCTATAATAATAATAATAATAATAATAATAATAACAACAGGTGTTACAACATTAGTGTGAGTTTAAGTCGGAACAAGTTAACTCAGTAATTCGCTGTTTTTTTATTTGAAATGCTTCACAAATTACCATTTTTCTTCTCTCTTGAGTATTGGTAAACGAGTTATTGTTTGAATAATCAAATATATTCTGTATTGTGGTAATGATCCTTGTTCACGTCAAAATAATTCAACTCAAAAGCTCTCCTATCTTATCTCATGTTTAAACTTGGCTACGAAATGTTTCTGCATCCATTTTTGTTTTCTTACTTGATTTTTAATCAAATAGATAAGGTGAAAAGCCACGAATCCATAAGCCTTGTTAATACCGGTGACTTGATTACCATTGGGCAAAGTTCAAGATAAATCCTTAGTTTGATATATCCTTTTGGTATGTAAGTATTTTTAAACATTTGAAAAAAAAAAATTCATTAATGTTACAGCATGAAATAGCTTTTCTTTGCTGAGATGGATTAATAAAAATAGAAAAAAAAAGGATCCATGAATTGAAGTTATAACAAAAATCACAGATCAAGATATACAAACAAAATTCCAAAGGATACTGCAATATACAGTTTTTGTAGATGAGGTCATACTCTCTTTTCACTACCTAGCATCTAACATTGTAACTGTGACCTGATTCACTGTAAATGTTTCATCGGGCTTACTTGAAGATGAATCAGTTTCAATGGGATATTTCCGTAGGCAAAATCCAGGGGTTTTAGGCTGGGGCATTGGTGCATTTTCACTACTCAACATCAAAACTACAGATGCCATAGTTGGCCTTTCTTCGGCATCCTCTTGGACGCATAAGAGGCCGACATGTATGCATCTCAAAACCTCATTTGCAGGATAATCTTCCATTGATGAATCTATTAGTTCCAACCCCTTTCCTTCCTTCCAAAATCTCCACACCTGCAAATACCACAAATTTCAGTTTTTGCGCATTGATTCAATCATACGAAAATATGATGACTAAAGATAAATAATAATCTTTGGAGGAAGAATTATTCACTTGTGTACTCACATGTCCAAGGAGGTTAAGTTCACTGTTTGAGTGATAGAATCCTCTGTTCTTCTTACCACTTACTATCTCCAATAATAAGACACCGAAACTAAAGACATCGGATTTCACTGAGAAGAGTCCATCCATTGCATATTCAGGAGACATATAACCACTGTATTTCACAAAATTGTCAAGGAGATTACAATCTATTTTATTTGTACTTAAAAAAAAAAAAAAACTAATATGTGCAGTACTTACTATGTTCCGACAACTCTCTTAGTATTTGCTTCAGTTTGATCTCCTCCAAATATTCTAGCCATTCCAAAATCTGATATTTTAGGGGTCATTTCTTTATCAAGCAGAATGTTGCTTGCTTTGAGATCCCTATGGATAATTCTAAACCTGGAATCTTGGTGAAGATATAGCAGTCCTCGAGCAATCCCACAAATAATGTTGAAGCGCCTTTGCCAATTTAATATGGAGCTCCGAGATTTATCTGAAAAATTTGAACTGGAAATATAAATACCCTTGAGTAAAAAATAACCATATCTAAGTTGACTAAAGAAAGCCTAATTTGGCTTATTAAAGTACTGATGAGGACTAACTGAATATAACAGAATCCAGGCTTCTGTTTTCCATGTACTCATAAATTAGCATCTTTTCATCCATCTCAATGCAACAACCAAGAAGTCGAACCAGATTTCTGTGCTGAAGCCTTGCAATCAGTTTAACTTCGTTCTTGAATTCTTCGACGCCTTGGCCAGAGTTCCTCGAGAGCCTCTTAACAGCTATTTCTTGACTTTCTACCAATCTACCCTGCATTGCGAAACACATTTTTTTTTTCTTTCTTTAAGCACATATTGGGTGTAATTTATAAGTAAAAGGCAGCATGTTGCAACCTGTAACAAGTGAATTACCTTGTAAACACTACCAAACCCGCCTTGTCCAAGTTTATTATAATCAGAAAAATTCTCTGTGGCCCTTACTATCGTTTCAAAATCAAACAGTGGTAGTTCGAGGTCATCTGTTTTTTCAGCCGAGTAGTCCCTCTTACTTGAAATAACCACCTGATTTAACAGTAAATCCTGGCTTCTTTCAGGATGACCTGATTTGCGTAAAGCAAGAAACACATGCGTCAGATTACGACACTGTAACTGCATTTCTTTGTTCATTTATTTCTAGGCCAAAATACTCTGATGTTACCTTTAGGTTCTGTCTTCCTTATTTGTTTACCGAGCAATGTCTTCCTTTTCCACACAAAACAGGCAACTAGTCCTAAAATCAGAATGGCACCGCCAACAGTAACGCCTATTATAAGAGGAGTTGCATTTACTCCATCACCTGCAATAAAAAGATTCTAATCAATCTATAAATTACAAGTTCATTTGGCAAACTGCAATTTTTTAATGTGACGGGGTCTGGTAGGCTGTTGCTTTTCAATCATTAATGCATACGACTGTTGATGAACTACCACATGATTTCCATGTACCCGTATCATATATTATTTTCAGTAATACTCTTCGACGGTTAAACCAAATACACTTGAAGTGCATTTACAAATCATTAATTGGAATATGTTGAAATCAAAATAAGAAATAAAGATTATAATAAATTGTTTATTTTAACATTAAGATTTATAATTGGAATGGGTTTTATTATTATCGAAGTGTTCACTTTCTATTAGAATCAGAATGAATTTTTGCAATTTACTAAATAATCTTAGTTGATTATTATCATAATTTATTATAATAATTGTGATTTTTTATTTAAAATAATAATAATTATTAGTACTAGTATTGTTGTTGTTGCTATTATTATTATAATAATAATATTTTAAATGAGGTAAAAAATAATTTTAAATTTTCGCTAAAGGTACAAATATCAATTTAATACTTATTTTGAATCCTTATTCTCGTTCCCAACACCCCAATACCAAAATTTGTAGAACTCATACTAATTTCATTCTTCCTTCATGTTTTCAGTAAATAAATACTAATAATTTATCTCATTCCTCAATCAAGAATAAATAAAAACTATTAATAAAGAGAGACTCTAGAAAATTAGAAGGCGGTGTAAATTATAATAATAATAATATTAGAGATTTTAATATTTTAGACTTAATATTGTATGTCACTTATTTATTAAATGATAAGTTTCATAATTTATAAAATTACTTAATTATCGTCCAATTGATGAATGCCATAATAATTGTAATTTAAATTAAAACTTAAATATTAGGATATCAATTATTACTCTAGTAGTAATAATGAAAAATAACAAATTCCATTCCAACAGGTAAAGATTTGTCCAAACGTAACGCACTGCCAAAGAACCACGAATTTCAAAGGTGTGGTTCATCGGATTATCGCCTAATCTTGCGAGATTAAAATCTAAAGGGTAGGATTTGACATGCGATGGGACTGTTGTTTGGACTTGTGGTAGTAATGTTCTACTTTGCGAAGGCAATTTGTGAGCCAAAAGTCAGGGGTTGGAACATTTAAGTTGAATGCTTGTGGACCTAATATGAGACAAAATTTTCTACAAGATCACATGTGCCAAGTGGAAAATGTTAAAAGAGGCCTAAATTTATGATTCAATGATGAAACCGAAATTGTATATAGAATGTAAAATCCTACAAATTATGGGCACCGAAAACATCATGATCCTAATAAAGGCTAATTAAAAGTATCTTCCTTTATTATCTTATGAGCACTCAAATTTGATTGTTGAGTCTTTTAAAATTTAAAAGACTGAGTAATAGTAGATATTTTAATTTAATTTTTTCCACATGAATTAATTATATTATTTCATAATCTATTTGATAAATTTCACATTATTTATGATAAAATTTTAAGATAAAATTTTCAAATATCTAGCATTATTTTATAATATTCAAGCTATACCGTAATAAATATAATCAAATAAGAATATAATTTGCACCCACATTCATCTAAGTTCTAGAATAATAATAAGAACATATTGATTTTAGTACGTGAGGTTTATACATAGAGAAAGAGAGAGTATTTATCTAATGAGAATATCATCGCTTTGGTAAAATAAATATATTATTAAAATAAATAAAAATACATAATTTATTATATTAAAAACTATATTTTTTTATTTGTAGGTAATATCCTCATTTTAACCATGTAAAAATGTTTTCACTAGAAAATACTTATATATAAATAATTTAAATAAATCTAACAAATTCAAAAAGAAAAATTGACTGTTTCATAAAATTATATGCATATTTTCCAAATGAATAAAGGACAAAATGAAAAAGAGGACTTAAGAAGATAAAGACTACTCAGTTGGCCTCAAAATTAAAAATAAATTGAGTGTTCAACTAAACTTGTGTTAAAAACTGAATCAACAGTTAACAATTACTTTATATGAGTTTTAATTAACTATTGTTCATTAATTCAGTGATCAAAACAAACTCAACTAAATACTATATCATAGTCCCTCAACACCGCCTCTATCTGAGGTATGTAAAAGAGCAAGTCCAAAATACTGTAGCAGCCCAAAAACAAAATTTAACCCGACTTTTTCTCTATATAATATGTATATATTTTTTTCAAATAATTTCTTTTATCTGCGTTTTTATCCATCTCAACTCAGATGACTTGACACTTTCTATTTAAAAAAAAAAAAATCAGATAACTTCAACATTAACGGAAAAACGTCTTCAGTGGGGTCAAGTGTCGTTAGCGCCGAAGACATTTTTAACTCGTGCGCTATTTGAGCTAACAATCTCTATGCACTACTGAAAAGAATAATTAGGCCCGGCCCAATAATTTACCGTGTCAAAATTGTCGGCCTTGAGACAATTTTTAACCCAAGATTTGAGTGTGGGTCCTGACGAAACTTAATAGACTTTTAGTTGGACTTTGTGGAGTACATATATATCACGCAATCATTCAAGGATGAATTAGAACTAGAATCACGGATTTAAACTGGGTGAACTCTCAGCCATCACAGACAACCTTATCAACGTCTGATCAAAATCTTATTCCGATGGGACCCTCACATATACGATCCATACAAAAGGCTCGCGGATGATGATATCATAGAGGCATAGACGGTTAGACACCCGTTTGATTGACGGACACTTCAATGGTGGTAATATCCTGTGTCTCAGATCAAGGGTATCACCGGTGCCCACTAACGTTCAATCCCGCTATGCATATACCTAAGATGGGTGGCCAAGAAGCCTCCAAGTTAATTAAAAATCACAGTTTGAAGATATTATCAAAGCAATTGCAGCACTGTCCCATATAACTCCCATTTCTAAGGTACAACAAGGGCCAAGAGCTAGGCCCAGCCACCTTTGGGGTCTTTGCCTCTTGGAATGCCAAAGCTTGAGGAGTACGAATCCAAACTAGACTCTTATGTACTAGTCCTCTAAGCATCTGTACGCCTGTGTATTCACAAGATATAGGCTTAAAATTCCTCTAACAACGCTAACCAAACCCTATGTCTATTCATCTACCTAACGGACTTTTGATACTTAATGGTTATGAATTGTGATCATGGAAAAGAGAAAAAGTTCGAATTTAAGATTGAGTTAATGTGAGGATTGAGCATACGTACCGATATCAGAAGCAGCCAATCTAACGTATAGATCTTGGCCACCTTCAACATATCTCCTCATGTCGATGAGCTCACCAGTCCAAGTCACACAACCTGTGCCACTAGTAATATTCGTGTTGGCATAAGCTGTACAAGAACAATTCCTCCAACAAAAAGCTTGACAGTCTTTGAGCGTCATGTTATAGTCCACAAACGACGTCGCAGTTCCCGGCAACTTGATGTTTTTCAAGTGTAAAAATTGGCCTTCCGAGCATTGCAACTCTGTTTTTCTAACACACCCACCTGACCCATCTCTCAAACTCCAGGCTTGAGGATCTTTAGGCTCGAATCCTCTCATGCACTGGCAAACTGGAGAAGAGTTAGTGTCACAGATGCCAAATGGACCGCACTCGCGGTAATTGTCACACTGATCTTTTGGTGCGTACCAAAACGGATTCCATATTTGTTTCTCTTGAATCCACGTGAATCTTTGAAGAACCCCATTTGGAGAGACAATTAACCTTGAGAATAGGTTTTTATTTTCAATAGAAAATGAATAATAAACGTCATGATCTTGATCTGTAACAAATCCGAAGTTGATGCCTTCTATCGGCTGCATTTCTGGGACACCACTGAATCTTACACCATTCCAGGGCCCGCTGCGATATTTCCTCACTTGTTTACTCCACAAGAACCCTTCTGGGAATCCATGAAAATCAAGCTTGAAGGAGTTGTCACCTGTTGAAGGATCATCTGTGCTTTTCCACGACGTTAGGTGCCGTTCAAAACCTGTTCTCAGATCCCACCCAAGCTTCATTTGTGGCAACAGAGTATCAGTTGGATAATCAAAGCTTTGCCAAAGAATCTCATCACTACCAGCTTCTTTTAGAACAAAGTTTCCAGAGTCTTGCAATTGTGCAACTGGGTTGGTCGCCTTGGTTTGATTGGATGACCAGACAAGATTCTTCGATTCATCAAAAAGACCAATGCTTTGATTGATGATTCTGAGAACTCCTGAGGAGTTTGCAAGTGGGTCGTCTCTGTTAGCAACCCACACATATGTCCTCTGAACAATGTTCTTGTACCATATACCGATGTACCATTTGCCTGGACTGCCTGGTGAGAAGAATCCAAGCTCAAATACATCATCGGAAGAGACAAGGGTTTTGCCGTTCGTGAGATTTTGAGTTGCTGTCAAGATGTCAACAGAGATGGCAATTGTTGGAAGCAAAACGAAGATAATTAAGAAAAGATTTGTGTAATAAGGGTGGCTTGTTATATCATTCATGATCATGTTCTTCGCCAAGGCTTCTATTCTCTCTATAACAAAACATTTGAGGATATTTTTAATTTGGTTTAATCATGTTGAAGACATTTGGTATTGTTCGATAGGAGAGGAAAGTTGAACCTGATGACTCTGCCGCTACTTTCTTATTTACCATGTCTTTTGTCTTCCTGCTTTTGGCTTTGGATGTGTGCTTAAAGCGTCAGATGTTACCAGAAACTGACATTATATGAACACAGAAAACATGGTCGGTGTAGGATAATGTTGGGCTTTTCAACTTGGGCTCGTAAGGTTAATCGGAATATTACCTAACTGTAGCATTTCATTCATTCATCAGGCCATGTTGTTCGTTATAATTGTGAAAGTATTGTTTATAATTTTGCATTAAAAGAAATGTAAAGATCGGTATGAAATAATGCTACATATATTTTATATTTATATTTCTTTTCTTCAATTTCTATTTCTTTCAAAAAGTGTTATTAAGTCAAAGTGTGCAGTTTATGATGGAAGGTGGCCTATTTATGGTAAAGTTCCACCGGCCTTTGCAAAATCAAAACGTGCTTCGGGTCTGATTGATATGAACATAACAGGAGTTTTGTAATGCATTATTAATTAAATTATTTCACAATAAATGATGAAGTGGGGGACGAGACACAATAATCAGAACAGTCCTGACCTTGATAAATATAGACAAATACTAAAATTTCCATGCAAATAAAGGAGAACAAAATTCCCCCTTTTAGAAATAAATTAAAAGGCTGCTTTCAAAGACTTGGTTAAGCATGAAACGCAAGCTATTGTATTTTTCAATTCCCTGGGACCCATCAATCCCATTTTATTCTGAGACAATTTACCAATAAACTTTGAAATAAAATCTAGACACGACACAATTCATTCGCATTGGAAGTTTTGGCTTCCATACGGTGAGGTGTGGTGATACCCGTTTCATACTACAAATTAGCGTTAGCAAAATCCGATTTTGGCATTTCCACTTGTCAGCATCTGGCTTTATTTTCCGCCCGGTTTCGTTTGATTATTCATAAATGTCCTCGCTGATTCTTTGTTGCAGGCGGCCGAATTTTTCATATAAATAATTCAATCTAATTTCATGTTAGTCCATGGCCTGCTATTCCATGACGAAATTTCTGTAGAAAATGGTTCATCGTCATGATAGATAAGACTATTAAGTGACAAGCATTAAAGTAAACTCGGTCTAAGGCTCTCTAAGCCTAACATCTGTTGAAGTAACAATTTTTCTTCAAAGGTTATTTATGCATATCTATTTCTTTCTCTCCAGTTAAGATTATAATTACGTATCCATTTTGAATCTTGGTCCAAGGCTTGGAACCCTATTCTGGTCAGTTCTAATTCAAATGTCTTATATTTTAATCAAAATTTAATCAGAATTAGGTTGCGGTTTGTTTGAGTTAAAGTTGTTTAATATATTTTTATGGTCGATTACTTTCCTGTATCCATCTGTTTGCGTATTAGACAATAATGGCTTATTAGACTTGCAAATTAAATAAAAATATACTTTCCTTGCATGTATAAAGCTCCACACCGTATATAGAGGAACGGTGACCGCATACTGATTGCGCGTGGTTTTATTTAACAGTAATATGGAAAAAATATATATATGGATATCAAAATCTAAAAGATTTATCACTCTTCAATATATGTTTATAATTATTAATGAATCTGTGGGAGATTTAAAAATTAAATTAATTTTAGAACACATTTGAAATTAATTTTAGGAGGTTCAAAAGTGATTTTAAAAAATTAAAAATTAATTTTAGTATTTGATAAATTTTTTTAGAAATCACGTTATCTTATAGCAGATTTTGAAAAGCATGAAATTAGTAGCTTTTCATTTCATGCTTTTTAAAGTTTAATTTTGAGAATAACTTTTAAATTTAATACAATTTCATATATATCATTATCTATATTATAAGAATCTAAAATTATCTTTATTTATTAAGAAATAATATCATCAACTTTAAATAGATTATTATTATTATTATTATTACCAATTATATTGGAATAACATAATAAAAATAAATTTAATAATATAAAATATTTATTTTAATTATAAATTATTATGTCTAATTCAGTCATTTAAATTCTTGCAACAGCTTAATAATAAGATTTATCAAATACATGTGATTGTTTTTAAAACTCACAATACTTTTTAAAATAAATTTTACTAAACATTTATTTACTTTTCAAAGTTGATTATTTTAACAGCAGAGTTTATGATAACTATTTAAAAAGCTACAACATTTCTAAACTGACCCTTAATATTTATAGGCTATATTCTAGATTGCAAAGCCGAACTCTTTTGATTTATAATTAAAAATTTTGGATTTAATGAAAAATTATCTAAACATTAAATGATTTTTTTTAAGTCATTCGGCATTGTATATATATTTTTATTTAATAAAGATATCTTCGTTTTAATGAAGTGATGATATCATTAATCATAAAAAAATATAAATTTCAATGCAATAATAAATAAAAAATATAGTTTCTAATGTATTAAAATATGTATTTCTTTGTATTTTAGTAGCATATTTATTATAACAAAATGATGATATCTTCATTTATATGATGATGATGATGATGATGATAATAATTCTTTAATAGAGATATCCTCATTTTAACACAGCAAAGAAACATGAATTTCAATGTATCAACAGATAAAAAAATATAATATTCAATATAATGAAATGTGCACTTATTTATATTTTAGTGACATCTTAATTTTTTTTTATACGGATATGCTATTTAAATCATATAATTTAATAGAACAATTGTTCAATTAATTATAAAATCATATAGTTTAACAACGCGTTTGTATTAACTCTATTAATTATGAAACCATATGTCTTAATAGTGTGTATATATAAAAAATAAAAATAAAAATGTCCACTTGTGAGAATAACTATGTGTATATGCTTATATGGCCTATCACTAAGTAGCATGAAGCATAACACACATTCGTGTAGTACAAGGCAAGTCATGCATGTGGGTTGTGGGCTAGGCTGAGCTTAGATGTTTAGGCACGCGAGTTGTAATAGCACAACAAAAATGAAGACGAACCAAAGCACAAGAAGCGAAAAAAGTATTTAAAATAAAAAATTATTTTGTTATATTTCTATTGATTTTAATTTTATTATTCATTAATATTATGTTATTTTAAATTATAAACTGATTTTACGTTGTAATCAAATTTGAATTCAATTGGTATTATTATTCTGGGACGTATGATTGTTAAGCTTTCTTATTATTATTAATATTATGTGATGCCAACGTAAGAATTTTTTTTAATATCTTTCAATTCAATTTATTAATTATTTGTAAAAAAAAATTAATTTAAGATATTGCAGTTTATCTTATTATAATAAATATTTTATAAGATTTGGATGTTTGAAATTTTAATAAGTCAAACATTGAAACTTTTGTTTACATTACACAAGCAAAAAAAAAAATTAGCTATAACTTAGCAGCTCTACGTTTATATTGAAAAATATATAAAATAAAGGTACTCAACAGTTTTTTTTTTTTTAGTTGAATCAAACCAAAACATTTTAAAAAGTAAAATAAAAAAAGGGGGCTAACGTGGCCCACTAGCTCAGTGGGCTGTGATGTGCTGACACGCATGTTGTTATAGACCTGTGGCGTATGCGTTGGCAAAATTATTATATACACACTCTGGAAAATTAGATAATTGGTTTTTTTGTTCTCTTTTTTATCAAACTGAATAATGATAATCACTGCATCTATAATTGGGTTTTTCATGAAATGCAAAGCGAAAGAATTGAAGTAAAACTGTTTGCACTTTCAAGTGATCATGTTTCTAAAATATCTAAAAAATGTGAAAGAGGAGAAGGGTTGGCAAAAATAGATTGGGCCTTGGGCTTTCAGGTCTAGAAAGTTTAAGCCCGTTAAAAGCCCATCTAAATTGGACTGTATGCTCGGATTATGTTTAGATTTTTCATTAATTCTAAATAAATTTTTAATAAGATTAAAAAATATATTTAAATTAAAAATAATTATTCAATACATAATAAAATAATAGTCTAATATATAAATATTAGTAATACAACATAATAAATCACAAATATTAGTATAAAATATATAAATTTAATGTTTTTAAATTTATTTTTTATTTATAAATTAAAAAGTCTGGACCTTTTTATATGCTTTTATCCAAGTCCACTCAATGCAAACATTTTATTTTTAAGCCATATCCAGACCTAAATCATGTGAGGTAGGCTTCAAATCTGTTTGAAGGCTAGTCCAAATTTTTTTTGTCAAGCTTAACGAGGAATATTTTTCACATAAGGATGACATTTTTTATAATGCACCCATTTATAATGAAACTAAAATCTATCGGTCCAATCCAAAGGTTCACTAAAAACATTTTAAAATTTAATTTTTTTTTCCTTTTATTTTGTCAATTGATAAAAAATATTTAAAATTTTTATTTTTTCAAAAATTAAATATAAAAATTTTTGAGCTTGGAAAAATCCTGGGTAAATGGAGTAGGTCTTTTGACGCCTCTCACAATTCCTAATAAAATTCCTTTTTAATTAAAATTACTTAAATAACTAAAGAGAATTTAATTTATTTATTGTTTCCAATGAGAAAATTTAATTAAAAACTTAAATACATTATTCATTTAACAAACTTTTACATCCACCTCAATTCATAATTCTTATTTATATTTAAATTTTAATTAAAAAAATATTTTTGAGAAAATTATGAGATTTAGAGTTGTGGAGATGAAAATTATATAATAAACAAATAATTTTAGATTTTAGATTTGTATATATTTTACAAGTAAAAACTTAAAAGAATTTTTTTTAAGGATGAAATTTTATAAGATGATGGTTAATTTTGATCTGGGAGTTTGTATTTTGAAAAATAAACCAAAAGTATTTTAGGAAATAAATTTTAAAAAGGGTTGTCATAGGGATTTTACAAAAATATGTTGTATACAAAGGTGGGGATATAAGCTTATTTGACGTGGCATGTGAAACTACAAAAATATGTTGTATACAAAGGTGGGGATATAAGTTTATTTGACGTGGCATGTGCTTTGCTATTATAGTGTCAAGTGGTTACACTTACCTTATTTTTTATCCCGCACATATTGATTACAATTTTATATTCTGGCCTTGTAAGAGTTTACTATTCAACATCAGTAATGAAATATGATATATTTTATATTAACGCTTCTTTAAATTAGATACCCCTTTTTGTTAGCAACTTTACATTTAAAAAGGGGGAAAAAAAAAGCTAATTATAAAATCTCCGTCGTAAAATTTTATTAATTAAAAAACTGATTCGGATATTTTATCAAAGTCCCAACATTATCTTCAGCTGGCAATACTTAATTCTTTACAAGTCCATTTTGATGCTAATAGTTAATTCTTTGCATTTGAGTGGAGGATGGCTATTATTTTTTTTTGTAGGACAAAACTTGTAGCCCTATATCTCCAATTATTATTATTCATAATATTTATTTTTTATTTTAGGGATAAAGAAGAGCTTTTTAAATGAATTCCCATAACCGACAAATATTCATCAATTTATCAAGTTGCGTTACATTGATGCGGATGTATATTTCATTACATTGTCCTTTTAAAATTGGCCGAACTTTTTTTATAAGGAATATGTCCGATCCATTTTGTAGCTACCTGATTGCGTAACATAAAAAGAGTGATGATTAGCAATTGAATAATAGATTAAAGATTACAAACAAGTAAATTCAATTCTTATACACGGAGTATGTGTTATGCAATTACATTGCCCAAATCTCGAAGTTGAAGACCTTCATCTAGTCGTCACAACAACCCAGTCTAAAATGAATCATATGATCAAATTTGATGGTTGCATATGTCTGCATCAATCCAGCTCAGTGCTTCTTTTAACTCAAATACTAGCCCCTCTTTCTTCTAATGAAAATTCACTCTATTGTTACCACGAGTTAATGAAAGACCACTCTAATTTGTATTCGAATACAGAAACAAGTAAACACAAAACCTCATTAGCACTATGCAGATTGAATCCTGATGCATAAAAAAAAAGCATATCAGTATTAATAATCCAAAGAATATGTGAGTTTTTTGGTTTTGAATTCTATCTCCCTACTACCATGGTTACTGTCAAATCATTTGAGGATACAGTATCATGAGCTTCCATAAACATATCACCATCTACAGAGTTTCTCATTGAAGTAAATGTGGGTTGTCTAGGCAATGGAAGTGTTGGAGTTTCACTCTCAAGCATCAGCACCACGGATGCCATTGTTGGTCTATACATTGCAGAATCTTGCACACATAACATACCCACATGTATGCATCTCAACACCTGATTTTGATGACTTGAATCCCGGATATTTGAATTAACAATCTCCATTGCTTTGCCTTCATTCCAAAGGTTCCATGCCTGAAATGATTCCAAACTTTCATTTTACTGTCACAAACCTCTAATTACTAGTTAGGAAAGTCATGTAGAGTGGGTTTACTAGAAAGTAAATCAATCTGCTTACATGTGCGACAAGGCTGGAGTTTTCTTCTAAACGGAAGCTAGTGTTCCTCCTGCCGCTCACAATCTCTAGTAACAATACTCCAAAGCTATATACATCTGACTTTACTGAGAATAGGCCTTCCATTGCATATTCAGGAGCCATATAGCCACTGCATTGTAAGAAAAATGTGTCAAATTCATATTAGTAGAGTAGTTGCATGAGTTGGAATTCCAGTGGCCTTGTGTTGTATGCAGTGTTCATTTGTGAACATGTCATACTTACTATGTGCCAACAACTCTGTTTGTATTTGCTTCATTTTGGTTAAAGCCAAATATTCTGGCCATCCCAAAGTCTGAAATCTTTGGATTCATATCTTCATCCAGCAAAATGTTGCTGGCCTTTAGATCTCGATGAATTATTCTGAGTCTTGAATCTCGATGTAGATAAAGTAGCCCCCTTGCAATCCCTTCAATAATTGTGAAGCGTTTTGTCCAGTCTAGTAGTGCTTGCTTTGCTGGGTCTGCCACAACAAATATCAGAGAATGCCAACGAACATCAATACAACTGCTTGATGAAACTCATAAAGGCTAATATAATAATTTTAGTCACGAATAGCAAATTCCGACTCTGTGATAAGGTTGAAAAAACATACCAAAAATAAAGAAATCCAAACTTTTATTTGGCATGTATTCGTAAATCAGCATCTTTTCTTCGCCTTGAATGCAGCAGCCCAGTAGTCTAACAAGATTTCGGTGTTGTAGTTTGGCAATCAGTATAATCTCATTTTTAAACTCCTCCAAGCCTTGCCCAGATCTTCTTGAAAGCCTCTTTACAGCTATTTCTTGTCCCTCAGGAAGCTTCCCCTGGTAACAGAAGAAAAATTCAGCTTTCATCTTTAGTAAATTTCAGCTCAAAAACTTACTGATTGCAGCATTTTCAAATCAAACTTTACCTTGTGGACAGGACCAAATCCCCCCTGCCCAAGTTTGTTTCCTTGTGAAAAGTAGTTTGTGGCGACTGCTACAGTATTAAAATTGAACATTGGTAAGTCTGTTCCATTTACTTGACTTCCATCCATAACCATGTCAGATGGTCCAGAAAAATCTGTTGAGATTTCTTGGCTCTTGCTCATGTCTATTATTTCAGTATCATTGTTCTTGCAACATGAAATTGTTGAATCTTTGCACAAGGCTACAGAGAAAAAGAAAGAAACACAATTTTCTTCAAAACTCTTTTTGTATTTAAATTCCATTTCCTCAATTAAGAGAGGAACAAAAGGTCCTTACCTTCCATTCTTCCTCTGAACCTCCATAATAGCCATACAGAGACGCCAAGTAAGAGTGCTCCTATCACGGCAATTATAGCTATCACAGCATTGGATATTTCACTCTTGCCATCTATATTTAAGAGTTGTTAATGAATTATTGTTGATATTTGTATCTAAAGGAAATAAGAGTTAACTGGAGAAGCAACAATTCATGAATCAACAGGACACACAAGTAGCAGCTCTACTTTATAGCTGGAAAGTAGCAAATACATTTGAGCATGTTATGGTTACTAGGAATGAGATAAATTCAAGATTTCAAGTGGCAATAAATTCAGCAGACTCGAGAGCATTTTCCAAATGCATTTTCTTAACTAGTTTCCAATTCAATAGAGATCAACTGAGAACTCATAGCCTAAATAGCAACTTAAATGAGGCTGCTCTTGTTTCTGATGATCGTTTTTTAGATCAAAAACCTCCATTAAATCCTTATCATATAGTAATGAAATTTTGCTGCCATAGTGTTAATTGATTCGTATTATTCATTTTCAATTTAAAAAAAAAAATGGTATCCCTTAAAAGGATTTCAACATTCACAACACAAACTGATCAAGCAAATATGAAGATTATGCACATCGACTGGGCCGGTGATCTAAAATTCTCTCCAGAGAAAAGATAGAAAGTAAAGACCAATTATAACAAAGTTAGCCACAGAAGAAAATTAACTAAAATTAACTTACCTAATTCAGAAACTGGAAGACGAACATGCAGTAAATTGCCATCTTCCTTAAAACTCTTAACATCAATCAAATCCCCTCTCCATAACATGCACCCAATCCCAGAAATCTCGGCGTATGCATTACAAGAACAATTCTGCAGACACTTGTCTTGGCACGTTCCCTGGCCCACTGCTACGTCTGCAAAATCCGGCAACTTGACATTCTTAAACCCTTTAAACCCATCTTCTCCTCCACTTCCCTCAGCTTTACTACCATTCCTCAGGCACTGCAGTTGAGTCCTCCTACCACACCCAGCTGACCAATTTCCCATCCTCCATTGCTCAAAATGTTTTGGTACAAATCCTTCCATACAAGTGCATTTGGTAGAACCCAATGCATTACATATCCCAAAATTCCCACAGAAATTATAAAGCTCACAATCATCTGCAGGCTGCTTTTGCATCACAGACCAGTTCTTTGCACTATCATCCCACCTAAGCTGCTCCATATTCCCATTCCAGCTAATTCTGAACCTCAACAAATAAGATGCATTTGCTGGGACATATGTAAAATACATGCTTCCATCTGATTCCCTGGGAGAAAGCTTGAAGCCAAATAAAAAACTAGTTAGAGTAGCCATGGTTGGAACTCCGGTGAATATAACTGAATTCCATTGGCCGCTTCTCCAACGCCTTTTTAGCTGGTCCCAAACCACAATCTGCGGCGAGCCCTGAGGATCAACTCCCATGGTGAACTTTCCGGAGGAAGGATCACTGGCAGATTTCCAGGAAGTGAACGCATGGTTCTCTCCCAATGCAGAATTTACCCGAACTCTCATGCCTGGAAGATACGTATCCGTTGGATGGTCAAAACTCTGCCAGTAGGCCTTATCAAGATTACCAATGTTCTCGCTGCTGGTAAGTATAAGATTTCCATCATCCTCGAGTAGTGCTGCCGTGTTGTTTGACTCAACTGAAGCATTAGATGTCCAAATCGCAATGCTATTCCCATCTAAAACCATCAAATTGCCATCATTACCAATTGTCAGAGTCCCCGTTTCATCAGAAATTGGACGGTTTCTGTTTGCAACCCAAACAACAGCTTTTTCATCAATCTGGTGATACCATATACCAACATACCTTAGACTAGAATTTTCAGGGCTAAAAAATCCCAGCTCAAAGATTTCATCGTTGGAAATCAAGCTTTCACCATCTTTGATCGACTGGCCTTTTGTGATTGTGTTGACTGCATGGCCAAAATGAGCAAGTGAACATACGATAAGAAAGAATGAAAGAAGAATAACATTAACAGGGTGCTTGCTGTTGCTGATAACGTCCATATTAAAATCTCTGAGAAATAATGCTGAGATTCATGAGAAAACAGAAACGATTTAGAAGAAATGAAAGTGTAAGAACGTATAAAATTCAAAGGAAGATATGCCGAACCGCTGCTGGCTGACCTTGAGAAATAAGAAGAGAATTGAGACTTAAAAACCTCAATTCGAGTGTATGCAACAAGCAAGTTGTAAAAATCACATATTCTTGGTTGGTTTTGGTGAAATTAATGGTCAAAAATATTGAATAACACATGCTATAGCTGACAACATTTCGAGTCGTAGTTTTGTAAAGGTTTCAAATTATTATTCCCCATAATGCAATGGGTCGTCTGGTAAACCATTGACCAAGTGGATCTCACTAGGAAAGCTTCAATTGCAAGATGACGTGTTTATATTTATTTTATTATTATTTTTATCTATTTCAAATTTTCAATCAAGTTTTTTTTTTTTTTTTGATGTGATTTTTTCAGACAATTGTTGGATGCTTCCATTTTAAGGTCCTTTTGATTCACATCGGCAATTCCATACACGTGAGGCCAAAACAAACAAAAGAAAATAAATAAATAAATAAACGCAGCAATTCTTGGTGACCTCCCCTAACTCAACCAATTTGTGCAAAGTCAAAACATCCTCACAGAACTGTTTTTTTGTGCTTTTGGAGCTGAAATATTAATTTTTAAGTCAGATTTTTTTATACGGTGTAAACTTTAATTTCCCATTTATAAGAAACCGTGAGGCCGATGATCAGTGTGACGTATTCGGTTAAATTTATAAATAAATAAACAATTGCCGGCTAAGCGTGGCTGCTACCTGCCAGAGACATCAAATTGGACGGTTTAGTTGGAGCTGAAGGGACAGCGACTCTACTGTTAAAGAAACACTAAAAACATATCTACACCACAAATGCACACGTGAAACAACTTTCCCTGTTGTTGATAATTACGATTACATACATTACACGACCTCTTTTTATTAAAATAATAGATAGATAAAATTACCTACAAATTACAATTAAACGGAAAGATTAGATTGGTTGGTAGCCGCAGCCCACTTGCAGCCGAGGATTTGGATCGTACAATCTAAGAGGAGAGTCAGCGGGCCCTAGATTAGTTTCCAGGAAAGAGCGTCTGCAGGTCGATTAATTTTCTAATCTAATCAATCATGGCTTCTAATCCATTCTGGCCAATGTAATTATTTTATCCACTTTTCTAAATGGATAATAATTTAATTGCATATAAATAATGAATGCCTAAACTTGTTACTTGTAGGTTGTAGGTGCCTAGCTAAGTATGGACCACCATCATGAACTGTAGTGTATTGTGACTTGTGAGATTATTATTGATGTAGTGAGTGATGAGCATCTCTCAGTAATTTTTCTTAGAATGGAAGGCTTGAAACGATAAATATGAAGCACATGTTCCTGTTGTGACGGAGGAATGGATAGTGTTTACATTACATCGCGTCTGAACGCCGTTGCATTGTTACTTCCGGTTTACTTGTCCTCTGCTGGAGACAAGTTAACCAACCAAGTACTGCCTACTGTCGTGTCGTGACTGAAAATTTTCCAATTTCCCATTTTCATTATTTCAATATTTTCAATGCACATTTTTCTTGTTCGATTAATATTGAAAATGAGTTGAGCCCTGAGCTTAGGCCTATAGTTTGCAATTCTTGCACGCATATGACCGATCGATCATATGTTACTTTCTTCCACACTTTTCATGATCATGCCCGAGGGCCGAAATTTTTTTCACTAGTACTTGATATGCAAGTCAAATGTTAGAGATGGTAGTGGTGAGTTCTTGGGTTGCTTTGCTTTGCCTGCTCTCTTCGTGTTCTACATCAGAATGGTTTTGATGCAGAGTTAATGGGAGTGTGATTCTTGACATGGAAAATGCTCATATGCGAGGTTGGAATAATTTAATTATTGAATGTGACTCTATGCTCGTTGTTTTTCATCTTTGTAATTGACTGTTAGGAAATTTATGGGTGAAGTAGAGACATAGCTAAAATAAAATTAGAAGAAAATAAAGAACAAGTACAAAATAAGACACTAGAAATTATGTAGTTCGGCTTTTAGCCTACGTCCACGGACGAAGACAGAAGGAAAGTATTTTGCTAGTGATATGAGGATTATAAGTACGGTAATATTTTGGCTCACTTCCCAGAACCCCAATACACCAAATCTCTCACTCGCTAACTCCACAAGAGTATTAAACTCTTTAAACTCTCATACATACCCTTTATCTCTCAAAGAAATGTTGAAGATGGAATGCTTGGAGAGAGAAATAAAGCCTCTATTTATAGGCTTCATTTCCCTCCTCATTATATTAAAATAATAATAATATATATTTTATTTTATTATTTTTCTAAATTCAAAGTTTGAAATATAATTTCTAGATTTTCTTCTTCTTCATTCTTCATTCAAAGATTGCTACTTCTAGATTGTATGCTTCTAGATTATGCATACATGTATTTTGTTAACATTTTCCCACTTGAATATTTGATTGAGAACCAATCAATCTTCACACCATCTTTTCTACTTCGTCATTTACATGTTACTTCGTTTCTGCTAGGCCACAAGAGGATCTACTCCATATAAACTTGTCAATAATGATTGGCTTAGTCATAACATCTGTTAGATTCTCCTTGGTATGGATTTTTTTTGTAAATTTACACTTCTATCTTCCACTACTTCTCGAACGAAGTGATATTGAACCCCTATATGTTTTGTCTTTGAATGAAAAACTGAATTTTTTGCAATGTGCAAAGCACTTTGATGGTCACAAAACATAGGAATTTTCTCTTATCTGTGCTCGAGCTCCTCAAGTAACCTTTGTATCCAAATAGCTTCTTTGCATGCTTGTGTAGCTGCCATATATTTTATTTCTATCGTAGATAAAGCCATAATAGTATGTAGTTTTGACACCCAGCTTACGGCTCCTCCTGTAAGTGTAAACATATAACTAGTAGTAGATTTTCTTTTATCAATGTCACCAGCGAAATCTGAATCTATATAGCCTCTGATAATAAATTCTGACCCTCCATAACATAATGCAACATTTGAGATTCCTCTGATGTATCTTAAAATCTTCTTCACTGTTTGTCAATGTTCTCCACCAGGATTCGCCATGTATCAACTAACTGCTCCCACTGCTTGTGCAATGTCTAGTTTTGTACAAATTATAGCAAACATCAAACTTTATACTGTTGATGCATACGGTACTCGAGACATCTCATTCCTCTCTGCTTCATTGCTAGGACACATACTTGAGGATAACTTGAAATTAACAGGAAGTGGGGTAAAAATTGGTTTACAATCTTGCATGTTAAAGCGTCGCAAGATTTTTTTCAAGTAATTCTTCTATGAAAGTCAAATCTTCCTGATATTTCTGTCTCGGTAAATTTACATCCCTAAAATCTTGTTTGCTGGTCCTAAGTCCTTCATTTCAAACTCCCTAGCCAACTGTGCCTTTAATTCTTGGACTTGATCTTTGTTGGGGCCTGCGACCAACATGTTGTTTACATACAACAGCAAAATGATAAAATCATTATCCTCAAATTTCTTGTAATAAGCACAATAGTCTGAACTGAGTCTGTTGTATCTAAGGCTCATGATGAAGGAATCATATCTTTTATACCAACACCTAGGCGTCTGTTTGAGACTGCATAGAGATTTGTTCAATCTGCAAACCAAGTTCTCCTTGTCTGTTTCAGCAAAACCTTCTGGTTGGAGTATATAAATCTCTTTTTCAAGTTCTCTATAAAGAAATGAGGTTTTCACATTTAACTGTTCTAGATGTAGGTCAAATGTAGCACACATTGCCAAGACTGTTCTGACTGTCGTGAGTCGAACTGCCGGATAAAATATCTCATTGAAATCAATATCTTCTTTCTAAGCATATCCCTTTACCACCAATCTTGCACGATACTGCTCCACCTGGTCATTGCCATCACATTTGATCTTTTAGGCCCACTTGTTTCCAATAGTTTTTCTTCCACATAGTAGTTGTATAAGTTCTCAAGTCTTGTTCTTGTGTAGATCTTCAATTTCTTCCTGCATTGCTGTCATCCACAAAGCAACATTTGAACTGTTTAAAGCTTCATGGAAAGTTGATGGCTCTCCATCCTCCGTTAAAAGACAATATGCAACATTGATCTCTGTAATGTACTCTGAGTGCCAAGTTGGTGGTCTTCTCTCACGAGTTGACCGACAAACTTTTAGAGCCTCAGACTCGACTGATTCTTGTTACTCGTGCTCTGGTGCTGCTTTAGAAGACTCTGAATCTTCTTGATTATTTTCTACATATACCGGTGTAGTCTCTAACTTTTCTTTCATAGTACTAGCATCCACATCTTTCTTTTGCAGTTGATCTTCTACAAAGACAACATATCTACTGATGACAATCTTGTGGATAGTGGGATCACACAGATGATACTCTTTTACACCATCAGCATACTAAAAAAGATACACTTCCTAGATTTTGGATCTAGCTTTATTTTTTCTTAGGCATTATACATTACATACACAAGACATCCAAATGTATGTAAATGAGAGTAATCAGCTGGTTTACCTGTCTTCATCTCCATCAGCGTCTTCAACTCAATAGCTGTTGATGGAGATCGATTTACCGTATAACAGGTAGTTTTGATTACTTCAGCCCAAAATGAGTTAGGTGGATCAGCAGTCCTCAACATATCTCTTATCCTCTCTATAAGAGTTCTGTTCATCCACTCCGCCACTCCATTTTGTTGAGGAGTGTATGCCGCTGTAAACTGCCTCTGAATATCTTCTTGCTTATAGTATGTAAAAAATGCACCGTCTGTATACTCTCAACTATTATCTGTTTTTAAGCACTTGATCATTTTCCCGGATTCAAGTTCAACATGCGCTTTGAATTCCTTGAATACTGAAAACACATCTAACTTTTTCTTGATTGGATACACCCAATATCTCCTGGAGTAATCATCAATAAAAGTAACAAAGTACTTTGCACCTCCATGGGATAAATCTGGTGATTCCCAAACATCAGAATGAACTAAGTCTAGAATGAATTTACTTCTAGCATGAGATCTGCTAAACTTCAATCTATACTCGCTTACTTGTAACAAAATGCTCGTAAAATGGTAAACTTACCAATTTGAGTCCCGGAAGCAACTTTCACTCAGAGAGAATCTTCAAACCTTGTTCTGACATGTGGCCAAGTCTGAGATGCCGCATCATTGCTGACTCTTCTTCATTTGACGCGACACATGCATCAGCTTCTTGTAGTGTTTCTCCTTGAAGAATGAATAGATTTGCACCGATCTTTTCTATCTTCATTAATACAAGCACTCCTCTGACAATTTTTATCATCTTATTTTCAATATGAGCTTTGCACCCAAGACTATCTATTTGTCCCAAAGACAATAGATTTTTCTTCAGACCTTTAACATATCGTACCTCCTGAATTGTGCGAACTGTACCATCATACATTTTTATTTTGACAGTACCAATACTAGCGATCTCTAAGGCATGATCATCGCCCATGTACACAGATCCTCTTGAGAGATAGGTTCATATATGTGGAACCATTCTCTCCGAGAGGTCATGTGCCATGTTGCTTCCGAGTCTATAAGCTAGATATCAGCTAACCGCTTCCTGCCTTCTGTAACAGTTGCTATCTCACTGTAGAGAATTTCGCCATCATCTGAAGTACTAGCCACACAACCTTGAGCATTTGATGACTTATGTGCTTTACTCTCTCTACTCTTCTGATTGCTCCAACACTCTTTCTTCATATAGCCTCTCTTGCCACAATTGTAGCATTTCACATTCTTCTTACTTCTGGACTTTGATCTACCATGATTGTAACTTCCACTGGGGCCACGTTCTGTTGATTTCTCTCTCGTCACCAATAGCGCTTACGCTCATCGAGAACTTGTATGTCTATCTTCTTTGTTCTTGTGCCTGCTTTCCTCGTTTAAGATGGATACTGCAACATCATCGAAAATTAGACTGTCCGTTGGGTTGTTGTTCGTCAGATTGATGATGAGTTAATCATACGAATCTGGTAGACTTTGAAGTAGAAGCTCCGCACGTTCATTTTCCTCTATTTTGTGACCCAACGTTGTGAGTTGCGAAATGAGTCTTCAATGTTGATATGGTCAACATCGATGTAGATTCCGCCATGCGAAGAGTATAGAGTCTCCTCTTTAAAAAGATCTTGGTGTGCAGCGACTTAGCCTCGTACAATTTTGTGAGAGTATCCCATATTTCCTTCGCTGTCTTTTTCTCTGCTACACTAGATAACACCTCATCAGCAAGTGCTAAGTGTAGATCAGCAATTGCATTATCATCTATCTTGTTCCACTTGGCATCATCAGTTATCCCCATGGGTCTTTCTTCAATTACAGTCAAACAATTATTTTTCTCAGAATAGCTTTCATCTTTATTTTCCACAACCAGAAATTATTCTCGTTGAACTTCTCAATCTCGTATTTTGCCACTATTATTTTCACCACGAACTACCTTCGTTAAGATCGGCTTTCACTGTTTCACATAAACAGTACCGTATATATGAATAATGACTATATATGTGAATAGTGACTATATACGTGAACAGTAATATCACGTTAACAGTAACTCGATTCAAAAAATGCAGCCAAGGCTTTGATACCACTGTTAGGAAATTTATGGGTGAAGTAGAGTCATAACTAAAATGAAATTGGAAGAAAATAAAGAACAAGCACAAACTAAGATACCAGCAATTACGTGGTTCGGCTTTTAACCTATATCCACGGGTGAAGATAGAAAGAAAATATTTTACTAATGATATGAGGATTATAAATACTGTAATATTTTGGCTTACTTCCCAAAACCACAATACACCCAATCTCTCACTCACTAATTCCACAAAAGTATTAAACTCTTTAAACTCTCACACATCTTTCTCTCTCAAATACATGTTGAAGATGCAATGCTTGGAGAGGAAAATAAAACCTCTATTTATAGGTTTCATTTCCCTCGTCATTATATTAAAATAATAATAATATATATTTTATTTTATTATTTTTCTAAATTTAAAGTTTAAATATTCAAATTTTGAAATATAATTTCTAAATTTTCTTATTCTTTCTTCTTTATTTAAAAATTAATATTTTTAAATTATATATTTCTAAATTATGCATACATATATTTTATTAACAATGACGTCTTCTCCCATGGTCACTTGGTACTTGTTGGACAAATTGCTTTTATCTGTTTGAGAGAAGGCAGCGGAAACATTAGCAAATATGGTTGCTTTTTGGGATGGATTTGTTTGATGGGATTATGCTCCCCCGGAAATCTTAAAGTTTTTAGCACCGTGTGTTCTTGCTTTGCCATCTTACTGATTTTATTGAGCCTTTTTGTTTTCAGTTTCAGTTTTGTCTTGAGAGCTTCTGTTCTCTGACCTCATTTGACTTTGCTGAATGATATTTTTAATTAAATAAAATCTCAATCCTCGTTTTGACGAGGTTATTCGGAAAAAAAAAAAGAAGTCAAATTTGTTAGTTTCTAGGCATAAGCTTGGAGAAGAAGAACCATATAAGCACCCGCTACTCTTCTTTTCAGACACCACTTTCAAAACAACGATAATAACTGGGGCAAAATTTCAACTCTCCGAATCTGAATAATGAATACATCGCCGCCTATTTTTGACCCACGCATACAAGTGATGGTGGTGCTATTGCTATTTCCCCCACCATGTACCTATCTCATTAGACATCTAGTCTAACTCTTTGTTCCAATTTTATCCTTCAAAAATAACTAAGAAGGCCATAATTTTCATTTTTCGAGAAGGCCAAATTAATCCAATTAACTGATTACGCTATGACAATCCTTTTCGTTTTGGCTTCAATATTATCGTTGACTTGGAGAATATTCGCTATTCCAGAATCTGATAATTTTAGAATTCCACTTTGCATTCAATCAAATATCAATTCCCTCAAAAAAATAAAAAGAAAAAAGAAAAAGTCTCGTTCGATGTATATTAATCACAAATCCATGATTCATGAAGATAAAAAAATGGACGCATAGAAAAATTGCTTAAATTAATACTGTTCGTGCATTTTTTCATATATATCTTGAAATTATGGGACTATCCGTATTAAAAAAATAATATAATTTTCAAATATTAAAGCACGTATTAATAGTAAAAAAATTATTGGAATGACAACTACTAAATATTATCAACAAACATAACTAAAAAATTAATTAGGAACGCATTAATTATTGAGTGATGTTTAGTATAGAGAAATATGAGAAAATAGTGAGATAAATTTACTCTCTCTCTCTATACCCACCCACTCTCTCTCTCTTTCATTTTTATTTTATTTTTCTCATTTTTTTCTACACCAAATATTTTTTTTTAATTATTTGAAGATATTGTTTACTATTGCCCACCTATCGGCCTTCCATGAGTGTAACAGTAATATCGTAAATAGAATGTATAAGTTGGTTCTGCTTAGAAGACCTTGAATCATAATTATCTAACCATTTTCACAATAATAAACAGCCCGTTGGGATTTTGCAGACTTAAAAAAGCTTGTTTTTTATGTTCGTTATCAGCTATGGTTTTGCTTGGCACAATGGTTATAACAAATAGTGGGGTTAATTTTATATTTTTCATAACATTGAAAAATATTTTATAACCGCAAAGCGATTGAAACTTAAAACTCCTTTTACTCTCTAGTAAATAGTTTGATGGTTGTAAGTAATGGAACTATTTCTGAAGATATTCGAGATACCAGTATATATTATTATAATTGTGGAGGTAATATAAAATTAACAGTTAGAGCTAAAATATTGTGAAGGTCTCAGTAGGAAGAGGGATTTTAGAGTACCTCAGAGGTATTGTATTTAATTAATATATGTATATCATGTGTACATTTATTTTAAAAAATTATCATATAATTTGTTGTTATATTCAATAGAACAATATACATCATATCTATATTAATTAGATATAATAACTCTAATGTACTCTAAAACTTATCTTTGTAAATGGACCTCAAAATTAATTGTTAGAGTTTTAAAACCCAAATAATAATAATAATAAATTATAAATAGTTGGTTTTAAATATATGTCAATAAGAAAAACATGTGTGAGCCAATTCTTTCCATTGAAGCTTGCATTAATTATTATTCAACAGTGCAAACAAGTCTCTTCGCACTGTCTGAAAAATGGACCAAAGAGATATGAAATGTTTCGGTACGGATCATGGAGCTTCGTGAGAATTACAGAATTTTACATAATCCATGCCTTTTGGTGAAGTTGAAACCCCTAATCAATTATGTTTTGAAGATAGCGTAGAAACATATATTGCACAATATTGAGTTATTGACTCATCTCTACCCATTTTTCTGGATGTCTTCTCACCTACTTCTCTGTAGCCATTTAAATCACATTATTTTAATCACGCAAAATAATGCTATTCATGTGTGTGGTAGCGTTAGAAAAATAATTTTTCAACATAATTTTTTTTCAATATATTCATAGAATCAATATCAGCCTTCGTTATCTTCTCTTGGTTATCTTAACTATCATATCATTGCACCAACATTCTATTTATTCATTTTTTAAAAAAAAATAGGGATGTGCATCTAAAACATTTTACTTTTTTTAAAAAAAAAAAAATCCAATCAGAGAACCCATCGCTTCAAGAATCTAAAATAGAAAATGGCTTCAAAAGAAAGAAATAGTCGGCCCACCCGTTACAAATAAATTCCTAAATGAATAATAAGCAAAAGCCCATTGGATACCTTTCAGTGAGCGATGGTCCTTAAGTTATCGTTTCCTGGGCTTTTTTGGCCGATGTCTTTTCTTCTATTTTCTTCGAGATGTATATGACATGTCACTTGAGTTGTAGAAATAGTACGAGGAGCCGTTAATCGTTCGCCGACATACTATTCATTTATTTAAAGATGGTGCACCAACTCATGGACAAGTGAATGCTCAAACATGCTTATGATGAGTTCAACGAGGTAAAATAAAAAATATATTTAAAGTGGATGAATCTTTTCATTCTGCAGGCCTTTGAAAAATAGTTGCAATTGCAATGTAAAATTGAGCAACTCAATGCTTTTGAAATCTAACAATGGTAACCAAACATAGAAATATCAAACAAGGAAAAGAATACTGGTACAACAGTAACTTTGGCTCTCTGTTTCTGTGAATGCAGGTTGCTTTGGAGACGGTAGATCAACAATTTCACTATTAAGGATGGATATAACAGTTGACATGCTTGGCCTATCCTTCACAAATTCCTGCACACACAACAATCCCACATGTTCGCATCTTATGATTACCTCCAATTCGAAGCCCGATTCAGATATCACTGCCAGTGCTGGATCGATTAAGGTGACAATACTGTCTTCATTCCACAATTTCCACGCCTGCAACGGAAAACATTGGAGTCACCTTCTGTGAGGGGAAAAAAACACAAAAAAGAAAAGAAACAAGTGTTTATTCAAAATAGTGTCGTCATGATAAAAACTTACGTTTCCCCTTCCCATACGCTTATTCTACCTGTGGTGTCACTCAAGACAAGATTCCCAAAATCTAAATGCCGAGCGGCTGTTTCAGACTTAGTTACCGAAGTTTCGACATTTTGATGACCAAAGAACTCATTTCCGTACATTTAAAAGTACAAGATTGCCATCCTTAGATATGGTGACAATCCCAGAACCCAAATGACAGTTGCAGGGGCGTCATTGTACAAAATTCTGATTGGTAGAATTACTAGGGCTGAAAAATCCCAGTCTGAAGACACTGCCATTGGAGATGATCGTTTCAGGATCTCTAATGAAATTAAAACATGCTATGGTATCAATGGCAGTGCAAATCTGAACAAAAGCAAGACAGTTAGCTGCACAGCAAGGGCTGCCGAAATTCTGCGGGTGATACGTTCCACGACTTAGTTAATTGCTTCTCGTTGATCTTTATGAAACTTTAAATGTTGAGCTTGTTGTTGACATTTTTTTATGGCAAAATAATTTGTGTCTATCTATTCCTGTTCCACGTTTCAGTTGGGCAGCTTTAATTAAATTGGGTTGGTCAATGCTCCCATAATTGAATAGCCCTGAAGTTGGAAAATGCATCAAAATGGTTGATATTGATTTACCGAACGAAGATCATGGAACGATGAAAAACGACAGAAATATTAGCTGTTTAAGATAAAAATAAATAAATAAGGAGCCAAATTAACCTTTTACGTGGGCCTTTAAGTCAATACGAATTGGCAGACCTCTGAACCCATGCATTGACTTGGGAACTTTCATGGGAATAGCAAGACGAGGGCATTTATGTTTATGGTAATGTTTAAGGGATAAAATTTAAGGATTCGGTTATGTTAAGAGTTATTTATTTATTATAAAATATTATTAATAATTATATAATCATAAAAATAATTTATTTATTGTTTTAATTATATGATTGTTAAGTAATGTTTTACAGTAAAATAACTATACCATAATTACCGCTAAATCTTAAAAGCCAAAAGAAAGAAATCTTGCAGCCGCATTGTTATATTTCTTCTATTCAACATCCAAAGACCAAAATTAAATTATTTATATTAATATTAAGGGGAAGGCATTAAGGCTTTCTTTAATTTATATTGAAAGTTGAAACTGGACGTTGCCTCGTTGGCAAGGTCGCTGCGTGTTTCCACTGCATCTGTTGTGAATAGCATTAATCGCTGACTTTTAGAAATGCATACTGGTGCCTGATTATTGATTTCATAGAAATTCAGACCATATAAGGGGTGCGAGTTCATGGGGAATTTCATTTTGTGATCTAAATTTCAAAGTTATCAATATTATATCAATGATGCCTAAGTTCAATTCTCTGTACCTCCTTCATAAATTTTATTTTAATCAATCAATACCCACAATTTTTAAATCGATTGCATGAAATTTAATTTTATATATTACTGGTGCGTTTATCTTTCTAATTGAAAATTTAAGAATTAGAATCAAACTCCCGTTTATTTGTTGAAATAAGATGAATTATGTAATTCATTTTAGTGGATCTCACACTAATGGTAATACAGCTTTTTTTTACTATAATTTCTGATTCTCACTGTTTAAATAAATAAATAATTTATTTTAATTAAACTCATTCTCATTATTAATTAATAAATAAATGCATCATACATATAATCTTTATTGTACCAGAAGGTCAAAAACTACAATTCTAATGCATTTAGCCATCTAGCTGTTTCATACTTCCATCTAAAACAAAGGTCTTGACATCTCAAAATAAATAGTGATGATAGTTTGTCTGATAATTCAATTAATAGAAGAAAATTGAGAAGTACTACTTTACAGGAAATTTGACATTCAAATTTCATCGACCTGCTGCCATCTCGAACTTACACGAGGCCATTAATTCCCTTGTTAAACCTTTGGAAAACAAAAAAAAAAGGACACCCGATAGTTACCCAGAGGAAACAAAACAAAATATCGCTACCCGAGAAGCTAGGATCGAGGCACGGGCGCTGTCGAATGGGGCTCACGTTGCATGTCACGACTCACGAAAGAGCCAATACTACTGACTAGTGACCCAACTCATCTTCATCGAAGCAACGCACCACTTTCGCGTTGCAGCTGAAAACGGCAGCAAGTTAATCTTATTTTCTTATTTTAAAAAATATACTCTTAGTTAGCTATTGGATAAACAAAAAAAAAATGATATGCACCCCAATCACACTAAAATAAATTTATAAGGCGATTTTATTGTTAATTCAAATTTTAGAAATTCTAATTAAAATGATTTCAAAATTTTATTTACTTTTACGCGAGGTTGGAGCTAAATTTCTATTCAATATCATATAAATATTTATATGGTGCCACTAGATCCAGCAAACACTATTTTGCTGGCAGCGTGTACACATTTTAATTAGGAAGGTGTAAATCTACGTACAATTATTAGAAAAAAAAAAAATGCCTACAAACTACTTTTTAGGAATAATAGCGAATAAAGTTGTAGCGTGGCGTTTTAGTAAATTGCCATCCAAAACAAAAACTTTAATGATTTTACTTATGAATAGGAAAATGCTTGCCATGACCAAAAATAAAACCGGTGGCACCTTCCCATGCAACTTCGAGGAAGGAGATACCCCTTTTCAGTAGATGAATCATACCCAGCAAAATGCCGGCAACTTCTACAGCTTCTGCAACTTACCTGTACCTTCGTTGTCATTCATCTTTCCACTGTTTCCTCGAACACCTTTTTTTTTTCTTTCCCTTAAGCTATCCTTCATCTTTCTCTCAATTTACACATCGCACACTTGACGTATATTATAAATACACCCCACCCACACTCTCTCAGTTCTCACATTTCACTAGTAATTAATTATATTCAAAGCTAGCTCTAGCCTTAGTTATTGAACAATGGCGTCTGCAAATGGGAGGGTTGTGTTTGAGGATTTCTTTCCTGCCATGGTCGAGAAACTCGGAGCTGAAGGGTTCATGCAGGAGCTCTCCAACGGGTTTCGTTTGCTAATGGATGAGGGCAAAGATTTGATCACTTTTGAGAGCTTGAAGAAGAATTCTGCCTTGCTTGGATTGCAAGATATGAGTGATGATGAGCTGATGTGTATGTTGAGAGAAGGTGATCTCGATGGAGATGGGGCTTTGAACGAAATGGAGTTTTGTACTTTGATGTTTAGGCTGAGTCCTGCCTTGATGAAAAATTCTACCAATTTGTTCTTAGAAGCTTTTAATGCTGATGGTTTTTAACTTGTACTTTGCTCGTCATCTAGATCTTCCTTCCTTATTATTTCTTAATTTTTATGTCTCTGGCTATATATATTTTTTACTTCGTAATGCATGTAAATTATTAATTAGATATATGTATATCACTCTTCTTAAGCCTTAACAACGCGGTTGAGATGGCACCTATCTATGACCTAACCTCCAATTATCCTCGTTTTATGGCTTTATTTGACCATCTTTGATAGTTTCAATCATCCTGCTGCGATTGTGGACACATTACATATGCATGCATATAGATAGATTGGTGGGTATCTATCTACAGGACGCTATTAGCATTACTCCATCATCTGCTGTTTTTGTATATTCACAAATTAACTTAGTTTTTGCAATGAATTCATCAAAATATTTTTTTATCAACGTGGACTTTTTCTTGGTATCTTTTAATAATTTTTCTTATGAACCAATGCAATAACTACAATTTGATATAGAAAAAATTACCCATCCTTTTTACAAACAAACGACGGAGCTCAATAATAAACATTCTCCCTTCGTCAATTTGTTAAGAGTAAAATTCTTTTTAATGATAAAAATATACAGACTAATTTTTTTCTCTTAAATAAAATCTTATAAATCTAGAAGAACAGTTAAACTCATCGTTCTTGAAAACAGTAAGAAAAGCCCTCTCAATAAAAGGAGCACGCAAGAAAAAAAAGAAAGGAAAAGGACTGGGAGCTACGCATTAATTTTTTTTCGTAAGTTTTGTTGAACCATATGCAACTAATGGGCTTCAGGTAGCCAAGACAAGCCAAGCCAAGCCCAGCCGAGTCATGTATTGCAACTTCAAAATTAATACATGAGGATATATACTTATGCCAAACCATATACATGTTGCCATGTGGCTACCATCATTTGGGAGCATTTGTGCAAAGAGAAATGGAGACAAATTCTTTGGTGGAACAAGACGCCCGGCCCCAACGTAAAATGTAAACAATTCTCTGGTTGAATTTCTAGCCCCGGGCTGGGCTGCACATATTCAGTGGGGGCATGCTTGCCACTATGTCCATGAAAAGATATTTTTTACTTATAAATCAACGTCATCACCATTGATGGGGACTCTTCTCCTTGGGTTGTATATATCACTCGTACAATCCTATATTTCAAATTTTATCTTCAAGCAGAGGATTTATAATTTTACCGAACCGGAAAAGAGGTTTCAGAATCAAAATCTTACATTACACACGGTTTAATTTCCCGCATTCTGTTTGATTGTCAGTGTAATGGTCAAAAAGTAAAACCACTTACAGTACAACATGTGTCTAAAAACATACCGTAAAAACACATGAAAGAGTGTTTTCATTTTACTGCAGGTCACGGTTAAAGAGATGACAACACTCGACAACATAAAAGTCACATGGCAACTTATATTAAGCCTGCAAAATTATAAATCCAACCCCAGAACAAGAACATCATCAAAAAGTGACGTGATTTTTTGATTACTAAATCAAAATCACGTGTCATCAGTGCAGATGACAAATCTAACGATATCAAGTAAAATAAAAAAATGAACGGTGGATATTTAGATTTGAAATCAATTTCACGTCAAATCCGCTTCCTTCGATCTATAAATACTGGTCAAAAAGATTTAGGATAAACTTTTGGCTATTTTTCTCACTCGAGTAAGAGAAATAAGATCTCGTACAGTCATATTCATATAAATTCATAACATAAATACTAACAAAAGCATCGCAGTGCCTTCGCAAATATATGTCGAGTCTGATTTGTGAAAATTTTTGAAAAACAAAGAACAAAAAAAGATAAAAAATCTAATAGCACGAACAGATTTAATTCTTTATTTGAGCTTCTTATCTAGATATATCCGGAACGTTGAAGGTTTATTGAACCTTTAGTGACCCAGGTAAAGATGCTAACCTACCTGCCTTGTCTTTCTGCAACTAAAACTTCACGCCAATGGATGCAAGTATGCATTAACGTTGCTATTGTTATTGAGAAAAGTTGATTGATTTTTCCCATTATAAAATATGGGTTTCGGAGCTATGATATGACAATAAGTTTTTATTACTTAATCGAAGAGTTACGTTACCGTTTAAAATTTTAAAAAATACTTTAATTTAAAATTTTTAAATAAAAAATATTTATGTCTTTTCAATTTTATAGAGTAATTTTATTTTTTTAATTTATATTTTATTATTTTTTGTTAGAGAGAAAGATAAATGTGCTTTAGTTATTATTTATTTTTTCTTTCAAAAAATTAATTGATTAAAATATATTAACTTATTTTTATTCGAAGAGTCTTTTAGAAGAAAATATATTTTTTCACTTGAGTAATACTGTATATCCAAAATTTTTTATCTTAAATAATTACTCTAAATGATGTGATATTTATTAATTTGTTGATAAGATAATATAATTACTTCACTTTAATTTTATCAACTAATTGATGAACGTTACATCATTTAAAATAGTTATTTAGAATAAAAAATTTAAGATATGTAGTATTATTATTTTTCACTCTCCAATTTACCACATAAGCATGCAAATAGATATTTGAAGAGTAAACTTAGTGGAGCTTTTTTTGGAGATACTCTTAAAGCATAATCAAAAGACTTTTTAAATAAAATTTTACTATTTATTTAAAAAGTCACATTAATATTTAACACTCAAAATAATATTTCAATTAAGATTCTTCAAATAAAAAATATTTATTTTTTAATTTTGTAGAGTGGTTAATCTTTCTAATTTGTATTTTATTACTTTTTATTAGAGAAAGAGAAAATATTTTAATTACTATTTACTTTTTTCTTAAAAATGATATTAACTTGTTTTTATTTATTTTTTTAAAAAATAATATTAATTAATTTTTATTTATTTTTTTTAAATATCATTTTTTTTTTACTTTTTCTATTAAACTAAAAAAATTATGACACTAGCACCAACACAACCTAACAAAACAAAGCATACAATTAAATAAGTCCCCAAAGGTGTGGTCGGGTTGATTACCATACTTGTTGTAGAGTCGTAGAAATTTAAGTTCGATTCTTAACTATGAGAAAGAAGTTAAAAAATTATATTTAGACTTGTCCGTTTTAAAACAAAAAAAAAAAAAGCATAAAATTAAATAGCTTGTCCCTTGACTAAGCCATAATGAGCTTCTTGGTCATTGACACATCAAAATAAATCCATACATCCTAACCACCCCAGTTGAAGAATTCAGACAATAAATGATAATCCATAAAATCTATCTTGAAACTCAAATGGGTCGACATGTGTCCCCGTCACCAGGCACCATCATTTTGAAACGCAAGAACAAAATAAGACGGACCGTGAGCATTATCAAAACAACAATACTGCCAATAGGGCTACAGTTCTACATTTCATTTTCAATGTGTGTCTAAATACAGAGAAGAAAGTGATTAGTGGAAATTATTTCAGCCAGAAGATTGTAGCAAATTAAGAAGCAGCAAGCCAAGTTAGGTCCAGTGTTTGACATCCATGCTAGAATCTGAACTAAAAACAACTTTGTGGATATCATGTGACGTGGGAAAATCTAATTGGGCATTCAATTTCCAATATCCAATAGCTCACCAAACACACACCTAGGGAAATACAGTTTTAACTTAATACATCAAATTCAGTAATTTAATCAATCCCATTATTTAACTAATAAAAGCATTTTCAAAAACGTTCTTAAATCCAACAATAAAAATTAAAAAAAAAACTCTTTAAATAAAAATTTTTAAATGAAATAATCATTTTCTCTCTTCAAAGAGTGATTTCTCTAATTTTAATTAGTATTATATTATTATTCTTATCTTATTGTTGTTAAAGTAAAAAAAAATGTGCTATAATCATTATTATTTTAGTAGAAGAAAAAATTTAATTAAAATAAAATTATTTATTTTTAATTGAAGAATCTTTTGGAAGGGAGTTCTTAGAATGCTCTAATAACCGATTATTAAATCTATTTTGAAGGGAACAAAATAGACAAATATTAACTGACTGCAAGTTGCCCTGATCCCTGAACCATGTGTTTTGTGTTTTAACTAGGCTTTAAGTACAAGGTTGGCTAACATTGATAAAAGCAGAACAGGGTATATAGTATATTGGTTTGGACTTTGGAGTGGCAAGTGTAAAATTAAAATCTATTTAGTTTTCTTTGAAAATGAAAAAGTGTGAGCTCTGTGAGTCTCCGGCCAAGATGTTCTGTGAATCTGATCAAGCTAGCCTGTGTTGGGACTGTGACACCAAAGTTCACAGTGCCAATTTTTTAGTGGGTAAACATTCAAGAACTCTCCTCTGTCATGTCTGTCAATCTTTAACTCCCTGGAATGGCTCAGGGCCAAAACTTGGCCCCACTATATCTGTCTGCAATGTTTGTGTTGATAACGGCAGTGGTTCTACTCCTAGAGAAGAAACAAATCATGGAGAAACGCATGATCATGATGATGATGATTATGATGACGACAATAAAGATGACGATGGGGGTGATGAAGATGAAGATGAAGATGATGATGAAGAAAATCAAGTTGTGCCATGGTCATCGACACCGCCGCCTCAAGTTTCAAGCTCTTCAGCAAGTGATCAAGAATTTTCAAGTAAGTTTTGTAATGGCGAAGAGGGCACTTGTTCTGAGTCTCAGATGTCATCCTCTTTGAAGCGTGTGCGTAATGAGATTACAAAGTTTCATTCTCATCAAGTATGCTGTTTCTATTACTCCCTAATCTTACTAGATCTTCTTGGAAACTTGAAATCTTGCATTAATATTATTAAATTGTTCTTGACGCAGGATTATTATCAAGGGTACTCATCATCTTCTCAACAAAGCAGGAATTCATATTTGTGAAATACATCTAGTATATCTCAGCTTGTTTTAAGTACCTTCTGGGCTAATAATGCACTAAAAAAGAAGTGCAAGAATGGATAATAGCGAAGCAGAGTCAAGATCGAAGACCAATATAGTTAATCAAGCCATTTTCCAGAGACAGCAAGAATAGTGATTCAGCACATCCCATGGGCAAAAAAAATGAGCAAATTTCAAAGAGTTGTTGATGGCATTTTCATTGACTAATAGCTGCTTAAGATGATGAGGTATTTGACTTTTATGTTATATAGTTCTAGTCTAATTACATTGATGATCGATGTTGTCTCTCTTGAGTCCTAACGATTCACATCCTTTCTTCAGTATATTTCTTGTAATGTTCTTTGATGTTTGTACGAATTTGTGCCTTAAAAATTAATGTCAATGTTATGTTAATTCTGGGTCACCTGCTGGATAATTCATTGCCACAACAAGCTATGTCTGATCTCTCTACTGCTCTACATAATGCTACTATTAGCGAATGTCCATCTATAGAGCACATGAAATATCAGGTAATGGCCAGGCCATTTTCATGAATGCATTGAGTTTCAAGACAAAAAGAGGGGAAAAAAAATGGGACCCTAGTTGTAAAAAGAATGTGGATATAATTCTCCAATTTGGATTCATCCTGAGACCAATGAAATACAAGTGAACAATTAAGGCAAAACCATTGAACTTTTTAATTCAAGAGAGGAAGGTGGTATTCATTGTTTCTTAGTATGCGCCACAAGTTTTTTAGTTGTGCCTCTGTTTTTAGACCCTTTTGCACACCATTGTAAATTAAGTCACAATCCATTCCTTTGAAATGCTGAGAGCATAATAAATTATCGAATGGTTTTCATTTATAGTTGGACTTGTGGCTCTCAAGTCACCCTCTTTCTCTTTCTTTTTTCCTTTTTTTTTAAAAAATTATTATTATTCTTCTTTTCAATTTGAAGCTTTTATCTAGGCTTCAAAATTTCTGCCAAGTATCCAGTAACATGTAATTTTAATGGAAGATTGTGAGACCTTTTTTTTTTAATCAACAACCCGAACCTGAACCAACAGAGGAAGACAGAGAAGCAGACTCCATTAGAATAAAGTCATTTTTAATTATGGTAATCTTAATTTTTAAACACGAATCTTTGGATTATAACCTCAAGAAAATTTTCACAATAAACATTTCATCTCCGTAGCAGATCTATCAACACAACCGACCCATCACACTTAATTCGTTCAGGAGTCTTTTAAGTGATAATTCGACACCTCCACGTGATACCATGAGCCATGGATTTGTATTTTAATTTCAAGTTGATATCGATTTCTGTTCCTTAACAAAGTCATTATTAATAGTAAAAGGCTTAGACAAAAGAGAAGGAATCAATTGAAAAAAAAAAAGAGTATTTGGAGGTATTGGATCGCCCTTTGGAATGATAATAGGTTAGGATTCCCTTACTGGTTACAACCAGTTACCATAGATTTTTTGGGTCACCATATGATAGCCGCGAATTTAATTATTCTTCTCAAACAACATTGGCCCCCTTTTTTCTGTGTCAATTATAGCCAGTTGTACTTTCTTTATATAGAATATATATTCTCTCTTCCAAATTCCAATTAATTCAATTTACATGCATGCATGACATATAAATATGAATAATTCACCCCAATACAGAAAGCATAGGCTCAAATTGCTTCCATTTGGAGGAGATTCTCTCAGATTTTCACATTTGCTTACACTCCAAATCCATATGCAGCCAGCAATTATCGTTTCATGTAGCACATCAAAATGCTTTTGACCTATCCGACAAGCTCAGGGACCTTCGATATATCCCTCAATCTCGATTACTCTTCCGGGGAATTTTTTTTGTTTTTCTAATTTTTTGTTTTTCTTAAGACAAACTCTGGGAGGCTGAAGATCAAACCATCAATGTTGGAACCCCCTGACGCCACAGGTTGCACCCCGTGTATTCCATTTTGTCATTCTCTGCATTCAACATCAGGATTGTTCCTTTATAAGACAATGACACTTGAAATAAGCTTCTCATCTTATCACAGTGTCACAAGTCATCACACGACAAAAATTTCTCTCATCTTTTTCTCCAATTTTCTTGTTTCTAAACATTAAGAGCAATTACCAGTGGGTAATGACACTGCTATAATGCTAGATTCCAAATGCAAAATCACACTACTTCCAAGCCATTACCGAAAACACATAAGAAATACCAAACCACATTTACAGCAGCAGTATAACATAAATTATGTATTAAAACTAAAAGCTTTAGGTTGTAAACTGGTAGAAGGGTTTCTAATAGACAATTTCCATTACAAGAAAAAAAAAAAAAAAAAAGGTAAACACTACTTACACTAAAATACCAAGATTACCAAGAAGGAAGGAACCAAAATAAATGTTTTGTTATCCAAACTTAACAGGTATTCAAGGCAGCAAGCAAATGAAGAAAACATAATCAACTGCTTCCACATTTATTCACAAGACATGTTCACACACCCACAAGCACCCTTCCAATTTTTGAAGCCCTGGCATCTCCTTATTGCTCAAGAAGCCTTCTCAATATCTGTGACAAATGAAATATTGCTCTCAATATCAAGTTTCACTTTAAAAAAGAGGACAACGATTACAGTACACATGACTAAAGGTGAACCAAAGAGAAGGGAAATAAAATGGAGAGGTGAGCACAATTCTGGCACTTAGTGCATACCATTAACTTTAGTTTTAGCCTCTACTAGTTGGCTACACACTAGTTGGGAGTGAAATATCCTATATCATAAACATCAAAGTTTTTCACCATAAAAAGGTTGTCCACCATTGCCTACACACTATACCAGGTAAATACAAGCAATGTTCTAGCAATATCAACTAGATGAATCTATATGAAACAGTCTTCCTACATAGGATGCCTACAAGCAAAGATAGTCATAAAAAATCAAGGAATGTCAATCTATCTTGGCTTTCTTGTTGGGGAACCCACAACTTCAGGTACCATATTGTCACCAACAGCAGAAGGCAGTCTCCACAAGTTGAAATTGCAACACCGACATTCTTTGATATCATCATCTCAATGGAAAGTGTAACCACACACCACATCAAAGATTCCATCACTGACCCATAGTCCTCATTTATCTCTTGTGCAAGGATTCAAAATCTCCAGCCTCAACAATAATGAACCACCAATCTAAGAGGATACCAAAAGTGCACAGCAATATATAGAAATACTTAGTCTGAACATAGAGAAAATACGAAAAAGTATTATCAACTAACAAATTTTGCATGCTCAAGATGCTCTGACAAATATTCCAATTGCCCGAAAATCCCATTTATAACAGAGTATCAGAGACACATTGTTGTCACTGCAGTATGCTTGTCATTCTAGCAGCTGTCTAGATGCATGTATCAGTGCAACATAGTATTTGCTAATGGCAAATTCATTGTTTGGATAAAATTGGTTGCTTCACAACATTGTCGCACATTTTTTCCTTTAAACTAAGCATCATAGAGACAACAATCACCATTATTATCCTTGAAGTTATCACTAAGGTAAGCAGTTCTCAGAATAATGCTGCATTTGCCATAATCCCCCATTTCAGTAAAAGAAACAACCTAAAGGAAAACAAAAAACTTCTGTCCCAATCATTTTTCACTCACTTTTAGGCAAACAAAGCAGGACCAGGACATTCACATTCAAAATTCATATTTAGCTGTACCAAGTTTGCCCTCAAATCTTCTAAAGCTGATTTGGTTTTTGCAGAAACGTACACAATTCAGATTAAAATTTAAGAGTCTAATAGAAATCAGAGTTACAATTCCCTTTGATTTTTGGTCATACACAAATATTTCAGGACATCTAAAACTAAAACCTGATCGCTGTTTAGTCTGTTTATGACAGTACATATAATTACAAGTCCATATATTCTCATATATTTAATATTGTAACAAAACCAACATGTATTCAAGCCTAGTTGAATCTGTGATTGAATAGCAGAAAGAACTTCGGTTGTTTTTGCATCAATGGGGAACACTGGTTGCTATAGAACCTTTTTCATGACTGAGGACAAAATTATTCTTAAGACTAATGTAGCCTCATAATGGTATATGTCTACCAAATCCCCAAAGTCCTAATTGAAGAAGAACTCAACACAATAATAAAAGCAGCTCTTGTAAGGATTTATTCGAGAGAGATCCCTCCAACCCTCGGCCACTCACAAAAGGACACAATAGTTCAACAGTTAAAGCAACAATTAATTTCTACAGAGAAGATACTTCACGAGATAGAAGAATCCATATCGATATTCATACCAAAAAAGAATCGATGAAAGTGCTCCACCATACAAATATATACAAAATGTAACCAAAGAATTCAATTATCGGACCTTAAATCTAGTTTTCATTACTTCTTTTTGTATTCTTCATTTAAAAACAAAAGGAGAAAACTAAATTGCCTTCGATTTCCTAGATATCAAATTGGTAATATTGAAGTCCAAATGGATGCTGAATTTGCATCATGAATGTTGGAATCTTGAACTTAAAACCCGAAAAAAAAAAGTTGAAACTGTTCCTAAACTTCTACACTTTCAAAGTAGGGGTGTCCCCAAAACCAGGAACTTTGAAATAATGCCTGCAATGGTGCCATGAAATTTAATTAAATTAAATGAGAGAGGTAAGAAAAAAAAGATTGTTGCATTGCGTGTGCTTTGTATCCAATGCCCATTAACTTATCTTGGAAATACTTAGATGAAAAAGAATTTTTGCATAAATGAAGTACCGAAAAAATGCATGAATCAAGTGGAAACGATAAATTGCATTGTAACAAATGAACTGACCACATACGGACCATACTTAAAATGATGTGGAATGTAGGGGTGTCATCTTCTTTCTTTTTCTAGAATAAGACACATTGGCAATTCTAAATGGACTATCGGCAGGAAAAACAAAAAAAAAAGATTTACAACTGGGGAAAGGAGGTGCCCTAGAAATAGAAGTATTTTGAAGAAGATAAACTGATACAAAACTGCAACACCTTCTACGGCTGTAAACAAGAAAATAAAAATTATGCATCCTTGTCAAAAAAGACAAAGGACGTTTTCGTATGTCAAAGACAACAGTCTCTGAAAACCTTCAGCACTACAAACTAAAACTAGAGAGTCCTCATTGTCCCTTGCATCCAAATCGAATGATCCAGCCCTGCTAATTTCTGAGACTAACCATTTGATGCAATAAAATGAAAAAAGGGTCAAGAAAAACATGGTCAACAACTGACAATCTATAGCAACACAATGTCAAAACTGAAAGACTGATCATCGTACAAAGTGATCTTCAGTTCAACAGAAATCTCTAGGTGTATACAAGGAGTGGAAATTTATAAATAATAATACTTATACACTGTCAACATCAACGATAAGAACTGCTTAGACCACAAAGAAAATGAGACAACAATCACAACAAAGTCCATAATCTGGGAAACAGACATTGAAAGAAAACTTGAAGCATCCGTCATTGAAAGAAAAATGAAATTGTAAAAGAAACCTGAATGTTTATCGGAAGCATCATGGTACTCCTGCTCATCCTCTTCCGCAACCGTACGGAGCTCTTTCACTCCATCGGATTTGGAGGCAGCACCAGCATCAGCATCAGCAGCGTCTTTATCATCAGAAAATCTAACAACTATAACAGGACAAACACAGTGATGCACACAATAATCACTCACACTCCCTAGCCTACTCTTACTACTCTTCTTAGCAGCACCAAAGCCTCTGCTGCCCATAATCACCGCACTCAACCCTAGCCTCTCCACCTCCAAACACAGCCTCTCCTTCATATCATGATCCTTCACTATGTGGATCTTGAACGGTATCTGCGCCTCCACCAGCGGCTGCGCCAGATCGTTGGCTTTAGTCGCTGTGAACTGATCAAAATCATCCTCCAGCTTCTGCTGCGACTCCTCCGACTCGCTCATTTCCAGCGAAACCTCTATCGCGCCCCAGTCCGCACCGTACAGCACGCTCGTGGGACGCACGTGCAACAGAACCACGGCGTCCCCCGGGCGCAAGTAATTCTGCACGGCCCATTTCACGGCGAACGCGCTCTCGTCGCTTAGATCCACGGCTATCCCGATCTTGCGGTGGGCCCCACCGGTTGTTGTTGGAGAAGATATCGGGAATCTCGGGGAGGACGGTTGGACTATCACCGCAGTTGCTTGACGGTCCGATAACTCCGGCTGTTGTTTTGGTGACGTCATGCTAATTTAATATGGATATAATTAAAACTTCAACAAACTTATAATTTAGTTTTTCATAATTTTGATTGAGAAAGGAAACGCGGAGTGGCACTAAAAGGAAGCGGGCGTGCCGTGTAATGTGTATTTAATATCTTTATTTTAAGTTTAACGGGGACGAGTTGTTGCAGAGGGAGCCACGTTGGAAGGCGTCAGCAGTATCAGTGGCAAGCGTTCGCTACTTTTTTTTTTTTAATAGAATTTTCTAATATTTTGTTTTACCTGTTGTCCACTTGTCTTGTTGGCCTTCGGATGCCAAAATTGTTGTCTTTTTATCTTTTCATTTTCAGTCGTTAATTAAACTAATAAATTATATGTATTAATAATTTTCTTACATTTTAATAAATTTAAAATTTTGAATTAAAAGATAAACTTTATTTTTTTTAAGTTTTGTTAAATTATTTTTTGAAAACATATGTATTTACCTTCCCAAAACATAAAAATGGAAAGAGATAATCTTAAAAGAATTTGTATACTTATTTATGGTCTCAAAAGTATAAAATAATAATTATAATTGGGTAGGGACCCGTAATTGTGCTTGGAGATAATGGAGATATAGCTTCGAAATTAATTAAAATCACTATGTAATTTTAAGTCAACTATCGTGAAATATATAATCGATTCGTACATTGCTATAGAAGTAAAATCAATAAATAATGAATATAAAGAAGACTAATACTGAATTGTGTACAATTTGTCTGGAATGCTCCTTAGCCTTCTCGGGAAATATGGGAATGTGAAAGTCAAATTGAAAGATCATGCTATTAAACGTGCGTTGAATAATAGTATTATATATTTTAAATTTTTTTATTTTATATAATATGATATTTATTAATTAAATAATATAATTAATTAATTTTATTTTATTAATTAATTGATGAATATCTTATAATTTAATATAATTATTTAAAATAAAATATTTAAAATATATAATATTATTAGTGCATTAAAATATTGTAGACCACAGCAGAGAAGCAGGGAGTATCATTTCAGCAAGTTGTATTAGCGTTGGATGTCCACACTCAAATAAGTTTGGATTTCGCTGGTCAAAGCATGAAGCTACCCAAAATTAATAGATTTCAAGCTCCAAATCATCCCATTTTCTTGGCTTATATTTCAATAATATCAGATGCAATGCTTACCCCCAAAAGAATTTCAGTGTGTAAAAAAAAAAAAAAAATCTCTAGAAACAAATTAAAGAGTTACTTGAGTGCATGCACTGCAGAATTTCAATAATAATATCGTATGTAATGCTTAACTTATATAGGAATCCCATAAATCGAAAGCGTTGATGTCGGTAAAACTTATCAATCGGAATCAAGAGAGTACAGAATCTGTGTGTTATACACACCCATTCAAGAAGCATATGTAAAAACTTTAGACCTCCGGCGATCTCCTACGATTACAATATGTCTGAGAGTAAGGGCAACCACAACAAAATTTCTGACTTCCTACTACATCGTAATTTCTACCTGCGTGAAGCTCACAGAAGAATAAGCAATACCCGTTTCAAGTGCTAATGGCATTGCCGCTTTGGCGGATGTTAAACAAAATTTTATTCGAACAGAAATAGCTGGACTTGCACAGCACAGGATATCATCTTTTATGTGTACGTTATTACTATATATCTTTAAAATTTGATTTGAGAATGAATCTATATGTGAACAACTACTGCAAAAATGATAAGCTTCTATCAAAATTCCCAAATTTTATAAGTTCTGGCCTTTTAATATGTGAAATTAATAAGCTATTTGTTGATGCAGTTTTTCGCGTGCTCTCAGCGGTCGTCGAACCTTCAACGAGTGCCTCCAAGCAGCTCGGCGGGGTCGCCGAGCGGAGATCTCCGGTCCTGTACTCACGTGAAAAGCGGTCGGGTCGCCGGGCGTGTTCCGGCGAAAACCATCCGACGCTCAAGTCAGTGATTGGGTTGTTCTTTTTGGTATCTCCCTTAGTGAAGGAGACCGGAAAGATAAAAGAGGTATTATTTCGCCCCCACCCCTTTTTGGATAGATATGATTTTTTCAGAAAATCAAAGTGAGAGAAGTCAGAATAGGAAGAACCTGTGAATGGATTTTTTCAACCCTTTGTGAATCAGAAAATCCAACCTCTGTAACGTTCCCCTTCGTTTCCTTTTATACTCCATTTTCCTGCTCTTTCCATTTCAGTCTGTCCACTCCACGTTAGTAGTATCCGAGTCCCTCGGCGGTAGGGATTGGCGGAATATTCCACAGGGATGGCGGTGTCCCTTAACTCGATTCACGTGGCGGATCACCATGTCGGGCAAGTGCGCTAGGAATTATGACACGCTTGGAGGCATGTCTGAGCCACAAGCAACGATATCACCACCACGCCATGTGGGACCACGATCGAGACATTAAAAGGCGTCTCGGGATTACGAGAAAGCGGGTCGGGTCTTGTCGGCTATACTCGTGGGCGTAATCTCGGCAGCGGGAAAGGTGTGCTCGAGGACCCGTTCTTCTGCGGCGAGGAAGGAGTGCTCGGTTTCGACCTTGACCGACTTTGGCCGAACCGGTGACCTCGAGCATCGCGAGTGTTGAGGCTCGGCGGCTCGAATTCCTCGACCTTGACCGGCTTTGACACGGAGGCTGCTCGGGCAGGTATCTGGGGATGTTTTATTCAGTTGGAGGGCTTGAGGGGCTGTCAGATATTACCGAACACGGTCCCAGGTTCTAGTCTTTTGAGTGAGCGAGATAAGGCTGAAGCTTCGATAATGATGGGCGAGTCGCGGCCTTTCACGCTTCACGTTCTTCTTGCTCGAGCTATAGTTGGGCGTGGCTTGGCTCTGTCCGCACGAGGCTTAGGCTTTGGGACCTCGGCCTTGGTATTCTTCGTGAAGCCTTACGCTCGGGCTGCGATTGACCTATGCTTACCTGCAGTCACTCTACTCGGGACTGCAGATTGGTCGAGGCATCTTACTGCTATTACTCCTGCTCGGGCTGCTTATTGACTGAGGCGTCTTCTGTCTGTTACTCCTGCTCGGGCTGCAGATTGACCGAGTGTGACCAGTCCAGCAGGACTTCGGCCAGGAGTTCTTCGGATCTTCTACTCGGGACTGCAATTGACCTAAGCATGGCGCCGTCACGTCTAATGACTTAGGCTTTGGGACTTACGGCGAGGAGCTCTTGCGATCTTCGCTCGGGCGCTTTTAATTGGCCGGAGCTTCCCGTACTCACTGCTCGGGCGGTGATTGACCGAGCATGGCAGATCCACTTTAAGACTTAGGCTTTGGGACTTCGGCCAGGAGCTCTTTTGATCTTACGCGGGCTGCAATTGACCCGAGCTTCGCGATACTCCTGCTCGGACTGCGATTGACCTGAGCATGGCACGTCCGCTTCAAGACTTAGGCTTTGGGACTTCTGGCAGGAGCTCTTCGATCTTCTACTCGGGCCTTTTAATTGGCCGGAGCTTGCTGATACTCTTGCTCGGGCTGCGATTGACCAGCGTGGCCGTCCGTTGGGACTTACGGCCAGAGTTCTTCGATCTTACGCGGGCTGCAATTGACCGAGCTTCTTTGAAACTCACCTTTCGGGCGTGCGATTGACCGGCGTCTTGATGTTACTCACTGCTCGGGCTGCAATTGACCGAGCATGGCGCAGTCCGCTTCAAGACTTAGGCTTTGGGACTTCGGCAGAGAGCTCTTCGATCTTACTCGGGCTGCGATTGACCCAGCGTCTTACGGTGTTATACTCGCCGCTCGGGACTGCAATTGACCCGAGCATGGCCGAGTCACGCTTAAGACTTAGGCTTTGGGACTTATGGCCAGGAGCTCTTCTTGACTTCTCACTGCTCGGGCCTTTTAATTGACCGAGCGTCTTGTTGTATCTCTATTCACTGCTCGGGCTGCAGATTGACCAGCGTCTTGCGTGATACTCTCGCTCGGGCTGCGATTGACCCGAGCATGGCGCAGTCCGCCTAAGACTTAGGCTTTGGGACTTCGGCCGATGAGTTCTTGAACTTACGCTCGAGCACTTTTAATTGACCGGAGCTTACGATGTTACTCGCCTGCTAGTGCTTGATTGACGGAGCTTGGCGCAATCCGCTAATGACTTAGGCTTTGGGACTTCGGCGAGGTTCTCGAACTACGCTCGAGCACTTTAATTGACTCGAGCTTACGATCTACTCTCTGCTGCGGTCTTGATTGACCGGAGCTTGGCGCGATCACTTCAATGACTTAGGCTTTGGGACTTCGGCTCGAGGAGTTTTCTTGACTTTCTGCTCGAGCCTTTTAATTGACCGAGCTTTTACGATATTACTCACTGCTGCAGTGCTTGATTGACCGAGCTTGGCAGATCACGCTAATGACTTGGGCTTTGGGACTTCGGCGAGGTTCTTCTTGAACCTGCTCGAGCACTTTTAATTGACTCGAGCTTACACGATCTACTCACTGCTACGGTGCTTGATTGACCGGAGCTTGGCCGTCACGTCAATGACTTAGGCTTTGGGACTTCAGGCTGGGAGTTTTCTTGACTTTACTGCTCGAGCCTTTTAATTGACCAGAGCTTCGTCGATATTACTCACTGCTGCGGTCTTGATTGACTGAGGCTTGGCAGATCCGTCTAATGACTTGGGCTTTGGGACTTCAGGCTGGGAGTTTTCTTGACTTTACTGCTCGAGCACTTTTAATTGACCGGAGCTTACGATATTACTCACGCTACGGTGCTTGATTGACTCGAGCTTGGCAGCTGTCACGCTAATGACTTAGGCTTTGGGACTTCGGCGAGAGTTCGTCTTGAACCTGCTCGAGCCTTTAATTGACTCGAGCTTACGATCTTACTCGCTGCTACGGTGCTTGATTGACTGGGAGCTTGGCCAGTCACTTCAATGACTTAGGCTTTGGGACTTCAGCGAGGAGTTCTTGAACTCTGCTCGAGCACTTTTAATTGACAGAGCTTTTACGATCTTACTCACTGCTGCGGTCTTGATTGACCGGAGCTTGCGCGGTCACTCTAATAACTTAGGCTTTGGGACTTCGGCGAGAGTTCTTGACTTTCTGCTCGAGCCTTTTAATTGACCAGAGCTTACGATATTACTCACTGCTACGGTGCTTGATTGACCGAGGCTTGGCAAGTCACGTCTAATGACTTAGGCTTTGGGACTTCGGCGAGGGTTCTTGAACTACGCTCGAGCCTTTTAATTGACCGAGCTTTTACGATACTACTCACTGCTACGGTCTTGATTGACCGAGAGCTTGGCCAGTCACTCTAATGACTTAGGCTTTGGGACTTCGGCGAGGTTCTTCTTGACTTTCTGCTCGAGCCTTTTAATTGACCGAGGCTTACGATATTACTCCTGCTGCGGTGCTTGATTGACCGGAGCTTGGCGCAGTCCGCTTAATGACTTAGGCTTTGGGACTACGGCGAGGTTCTTGAACTACTGCTCGAGCACTTTTAATTGACCGAGCTTAACGATCTTACTCGCGCTGCGGTGCTTTGATTGACCGGAGCTTGCGCCGTCACGCTAATGACTTGGGCTTTGGGACTTCGGCGAGGTTCTTCTTGAACCTGCTCGAGGCACTTTAATTGACTCGAGCTTCACGATCTACTCTGCTGCGGTGCTTGATTGACCGGAGCTTGGCCGATCAGCCTAATGACTTAGGCTTTGGGACTTCGGCTAGGAGTTTTCTTGACTTTCTGCTCGAGCCTTTTAATTGACCGGAGCTTTTACGATATTACTCTGCTGCGGTCTTGATTGACCGAGGCTTGGCCGAGTCACGTCTAATAACTTAGGCTTTGGGACTTCGGCGAGTTTTCTTGACTTTCTGCTCGAGCCTTTTAATTGACCGAAGCTTACGATATTACTCACTGCTGCGGTGCTTGATTGACCGAGCTTGCGCTATCACGCTAATGACTTAGGCTTTGGGACTTCGGCTGAGAGTTTTCTTGACTTTCTGCTCGAGCCTTTTAATTGACAGAGCTTACGATATTACTCATGCTGCAGTGTTGATTGACTGAGAGCTTGGCCAGTCACTCTAATAACTTAGGCTTTGGGACTTCGGCGAGGGTTCTCTGAACTTCGCTCGAGCCTTTTAATTGACTCGAGCTTACGATACTACTCGCTGCTGCAGTGCTTGATTGACCGAGGCTTGTGCCGATCCTCACAATGACTTGGGCTTTGGGACTTACGGCTGAGAGTTTTCTTGACTTTCTGCTCGAGCCTTTTAATTGACTGAGAGCTTACGATATTACTCACTGCTGCAGTGCTTGATTGACCGGAGCTTGCGCAGATCACGCTAATAACTTAGGCTTTGGGACTTCGGCGAGAGTTTTCTTGACTTCTGCTCGAGCCTTTTAATTGACTGGAGCCTTCAATATTACTCTGCTGCAGTGTTGATTGACTGGAGCTTGGCGCAGTCCGCTAATGACTTAGGCTTTGGGACTTCGGCGAGTTCTTCTTGAACTACGCTCGAGCGCTTAATTGACTCGAGCTTACGATCTACTCACTGCTGCAGTGCTTGATTGACTGGAGCTTGCGCAGTCACTTCAATGACTTAGGCTTTGGGACTTCGGCTCGAGGTTTTCTTGACTTTCTGCTCGAGCCTTTTAATTGACGGAGCTTTTACGATATTACTCTGCTGCGGTCTTGATTGACCGAAGCTTAGCCGATCCGTCAATGACTTAGGCTTTGGGACTTCGGCGAGGTTCTTGAACTTCGCTCGAGCACTTTAATTGACAGAGCTTACGATGTTACTCACGCTGCGGTCTTGATTGACTGGAGCTTGGCACGTCGCCTAATGACTTAGGCTTTGGGACTTCGGCGAGTTCTTGAACTACGCTCGAGCCTTTAATTGACCAGAGCTTTTTACGATCCTACTCGCGCTACGGTCTTGATTGACCGAGCTTGGCAGATTCGCTTTAATGACTTGGGCTTTGGGACTTCGGCGAGGGTTCTTGAGCTACTGCTCGAGCCTCTTAATTGACCGGAGCTTACGATCTACTCTCGCTGCAGGTGCTTGATTGACGAGCTTGGCACCGTCCGCACTAATGACTTAGGCTTTGGGACTTCGGCGAGGGTTTTCTTGACTTTCTGCTCGAGCGCTTTTAATTGACAGAGCCTTACGATATTACTCACTGCTGCGGTCTTGATTGACTGGAGCTTGGCAAGTCACGCTAATGACTTAGGCTTTGGGATTTCGGCGAGGTTCTTATTGAACTCTGCTCGAGCACTTTTAATTGACAGAGCCTTACGATATTACTCACGCTCACGGTTTTCGATTGACTGGAGCTTGGCCGATCACTCTAATGACTTAGGCTTTGAGACTTCGGCGAGGGTTTTTACCTACGGTCTTCGTTTTGAACTTACATTATGAATGCTTTTCTTATTCTTACATACATTTATACTTTTACATATCCCGTCGCGGGACGAAATCTTATATTAGCATTTTATAATCTGAGGGACTTCTTGGAAATACTTCCTCGAGGTTTGTGCGTTCACGGCCTCTTGACCTCTCGTCCGTCTGGATGAGCTATCCAGTATGTTCTGGTCCTGCTAATTATTCGGTTTTGCGACTTTTCCTCTTCGATTACCATATCCAATTTCACTGCTCATACGCATTCGAATCTGAGCGGATCGAAAGGACTCACGCGGGTTATCACAGTGGTCTCCCATCCGGATCCCGTCTTTTAATCCTCTCGGAGCTTGGGGATGGTTGAGCGCACCAAGATCTGGGACCGATCTATGGTATCTTTTGATAAACTCCGGAGGACTCTCCTTCATTCGCTTCAGCCGGCGACTCCAGTCATGTATCATCCTCGGAGGTCACTGCGCCCGGATTGCTCTGCGAACTCCTGCGCATCTATTAAGCTCGAGATGCTTCCCGTGGGAGTTTGCGGTACCGAGTCTCTCACTCTTCCCTCAGGGGTAAGTGGGAAGGTTCGGCACCTCACGAGCTGCGACAATCTTTGCACCCCGTCATGTCGTTGAGCCGATTCTATGTGCACTAATGGATCACTCTTTCCGAAAATTTCAGATCCAGGAAGTGGAAGTCACGTGGGATCGTGACACCCGTGATCTCGCGGAGAGTGGAGATTCGTTGTCCGGCGTTATTCGCCGGTTTGGACTCTTTCAGTTCCCGAAGATCTTCCTCGACTTGTGCCAACTGCGCTCTCTCCCTCCAACTCCTCACTTGCGAGAGGTTGAGGTCGTATCCTGCAAATGTTGGCGAGACCCCTTTCCTCCATGTTTGTTTCTTCTCTCACTGCAACATTTGGTGCCCTAGGTCTTTGGGCTTCGTCTCGCATTTTCCGAACATGAGCATTCCTCCATTGGACTCGGGACATTATTACATGCTTTTCTCCGTCCTCCACGAGTTCTCTCAAAGTTCTCGATTCTTCGGACTTAATCCTCTTGATTGTTTCCCTCATCGTTGTGTTGTGTCTTGAATGTATTAGGAAATCGAGCTTTTGTGCCGATCCCCACGACTGGCGCCAAAGATGTTGATGCGGTTTTTCTGCGTGCCTCAAGCAGCTCGGCGGGAGGCTGCAGGGCTGTCCGAACCTTACGCTCACGGCGAGGAGCGAGTGCCTCGATCTTTACGCTCGCGATAAGCTCGATCTCGAGCGGGATTGCCTCCGCCGTCTGTTCACTGTCTTCTTCAAAGCGGAGATCTCCGGTCCTGTACTCACGAAAGCAGGTCGGGGGTCGCGGGCGTGTTCCGGCGAAACCATCCGACAGCTTAAGTCGATGGTGGGTTGTTCTTTTGGTATCTCCTTAGTGAAGGAGGCCAGGAAGATGAAAGGGTATTATTTCGCCCCTTTTGGATAGATATGGTTTTCGGAAAATCAAAGTGAGAGAAGTCGGAATAGGAAGAACACGTGAATGGATTTTTCAACCCTTTGTGAATCGGAAAATCCAACCTCTGTAACGTTCCCTTCGTTTCCTTTTATACTCCATTTTCCCGCTCTTTCCATTTCCAGTCGTCCACTCCACGTTAGTAGTATCCGGATCCTTCGGCGGTGGGATTGGCGGAATATTCCACAGGGATGAGCGGTCGTCCCTTAACCCGATTCACGTGGCGGATCACCATGTCGGGCAAGTGCGCTAGGAATTATGACACCTTGGAGGCATGTGCTCGCAGCCAAGCAACGATGATCACCACCACGCCATGTGGGACCACAGTCGGACATTAAAAGGCGTCTTGGGATTACGAGAAAGCGGGTCGGGTCTTGTCCGGCTATGCTCGTGGGCGTAATCTCAGCGAGCGGGAAAGGTGTGCTCGGGGACCCGTTCTTTGCGGCGAGGAAGGAGTGCTCGGTTTCGACCTTGACCGGCTTTGACCGAACACGGTGACCTCGAGCATGCGAGGAGTGTTCGAGGCTCGGCGGCTCGAATTCCTCGACCTTGACCGGCTTTGACTCGGAGAGCTGCTCGGGCCAGGCTATCCTGGGGATGTTTTATTCGAGCTGGAAGGGCTTCGAGGGGCCTGTCCGATATTATCCAAACACTATTAATGTCGCATAAGTTAGTCAAACACTCAATGGTGAAGTGGATATTTTACAATTATTTGATGCAAATATCTGAGTGTGCTCGGTACCTTCGATGTTGTTAAATAATGTTATAGACTTCGAATTGTAATATAATATTTGAAAAAAAAAATTAAGTATGTTATTATCCACCATAAACTACAATTGTTAGTGTCATCAAAATTTGAAGATTGGAAAATTAATGATTGTCACCTTCCTTAGCAACTTTAAACATAGGGAATAAAGGCCTGTTGGAAATTATTTTTAAGAGGTCTAAAAATAATTTTAAAAATTTAAAATTAATTTTAGAAAACAAAAAAGGAATGCCTTTCAAAATTTAATTTTTGATAATCAATTTTATGTATACTTAATACGATTTCATATCTAACATCACATGTATTATAAAAATTCAAAATTATCCTTATTCAGTTAGCAAATACAATCATTATATTTAAAGAGATTATTATTATTATTACTAATTATATTCAGATAATAAAATAAAATATAAAATTAATAAAATATAAAAATATTATTTTATTTATCAATTATTTATATTCAAAATAAAAAATCTTACGTGTATTTTATAAATGTGTTAAATAAATTTTATTTAACGTTATGTTTATTTTAGTAATTTGTATTATAATAGGAGTTTAACAATATGATTTATTAAACACACACGAATGATTTTAAAATTCACAACGCTTTTAAAAATAAAATTTACCGAATATTTAACTCATAACTAATTATTTTTCAGTATAAATAACACTAATTATTTTAAAAGTTATAGTATTAGCAAACTAACCTTAGATCTTAACTAGTAGGAACATGTAGGTTGATTTTTTCATCAAACAATTAAATTTTTTAGACATTCATTGCAGTTGAAATAATAATATATTATCATACACTATTTGTTACTATCAGTGTATTTCATATAATATTAAAAATAATTTTTATTTACTTTAATTGCTCATAAGATACAAATCTTTTTCAATTTCCATAAATATGTTGTAAATATAGAATTTATAACCAAAAGTAAAAGAATGAGAATAAATATGATGTAAGAGACGAGCGAGGGAGCAGGATATTAATATTACTAGTGAGAATAAATCTCATTTCGGATGACAAATTATACAAGGTGAGAATTCACTTATTTATTACAATCAAAGACCAATAATAATTAGCCATGAAATGCTAGTTGGCCAAAATAACTTAGCAACCCAACTTAAAATATGTTTGGGATTAAAATGCTGAAATTTTTAAGTTATAGTTATTATATAAAAAAAATATAACTATAAAATAAAAATTAATAATATATACTAAATGTAATTTATAAATAATAATATTGATAAAATTATTAAAGATATAATAGATTTTTCATCATACAAATGAAAAACATATCAACATATTTTTTAAGGTACAGTGGTTACTATTTACCAAGTGTTTTAATACTATAACTTTTAAAATACAATTGCGCACCCTTAATATCAAATGTCAAGTAGAGCCTTAGCTAGTTAGCTCGATTATTTTCGGTTTGGCTTGTAATTTTGTATAAAAACCTTAGGCTATGTTTGGATGGTTTGATTAAATATGGGATTAAACTAATATTGAGATTAAATATTTATCTCATGTAGTAAGGGGGATTAAATTTGAATTTAATCATAAAATCATGAGATTGCTAATCATAATTTATACATAGGTTTAATTAGGACAAGATTCATGAAAAACATTTGTTCATCTGTGAGAATTTTATGTACATCGTGAAACTTCTTTATTTATAATAATAATAATAATAATAAATTTTTATTTATGATTTACTTAAAATTTATTTATTATTTTCCATATATGATCTAATTAAATTAATACGTTTACTACTACTAACTCTTGAGATTAAATTTTCATTACCTACATATTTAACAATTTATCAATAAAATTAACCATTTAATAATTTATTGCATTATTGATTGAATTAAATTTAATAACTACAAATATAATATTAAAAATAATCATGACAATTAATATTACCATTAATTAATTGATTTTATATAACATATTTTAAATATATGATAAAAATTAATTAGATATTTAAATGATTTTATTTTTATTATTTATTTATTATATTATGATTACCAATAACTTATTTACAATATATTTAATTTTCTTATTAATTGCTTTTTAAATTTATTTTAATTATTATTATAAAATTTTATGAATAATTAATATTTATACTTAAATATCAACGTAAATATTATTTAATAATATTTAATTATAATTTAATATAATATAATCAATACTATATTAAATAAAAGATAATATAATATAATTCAATTCAACACAGTCTAAATTAATTAGGGAAGACATCACTATGGTGTTATGACCATGTGTCTTTTGCTTATTGCACACTTGCAACACAAACTGACCAAACCAATATCACGACAAAATACAATTAGTATACTAGAATGATCAGAGCCCTTAAATATCTCTTTAAAAAAAAAGGCTTATTTGTTTATTAGAAATGTTAAAAAAAATGCTTAATATCATTCATATTGTCATTGGCCCTTTAGCCCATTCCCTCAATTTAGAAACTCGCCGGGGACTCATTTTCCTTCTCAAAACTTGAATGGGATATAGACGTATCCCAAGTATTAATTGAATTGAAGCAGGTTTCTGAGACATTGTTGGTAAGGTTTTGGGTTATACTAAATTTAATGTCCCAATAAAAATATCAAATTATTAAATATTGGAAATAATAAAAGTTTCAAAAATATATTATTCATATTGAAATAAAAGCTTTAATATTCTGATGAGCCCGTAAACGCGCCCATGATTATAATCACCCACCGAGGTCTAGAAACATTATTAACCGTCGGATTGAAATCAACCAAAGCAATGAATGGTGGTGATGCCCATCTCTGAAAGCCGAGGATGGGAAGTAAAACTCTACCGTCCTTGCGAACAACATTTAAACTTGTCACTTTAGTATATAAGTAAAAGAAACCAAGCAACGTCATCGTATTTCGTATCGAATTCGATCTCTTTCTCTCTCTATCTTTAGGGTTTCACGTCTGTTGTTTACAGAATCAATTTGGGGCTCTTTTCTTTTTCACTTTTTTTATCAGACAACAAAACCAAACGATGCCGCAGAGGCACTCAAAGAACAATAACGATCTCGCGTTTTTCACGTACGATGAGAAGCGTAAGCTCGGATATGGTACGCAGAAGGAGCGGCTCGGGAAGGACTCGATAAAGCCCTTTGATGCATGTTGCCTTTGCTTGAAGCCGTTCATCGATCCCTTGTGTTGCCAGAAAGGCCACATCTTCTGTAAAGAATGCATTCTCGAGTGCCTTCTATCCCAGAAAAAGGACATTCAAAGGTTTGCTTGCCTTCTGCTATGACTCCGTCTTTCCTTTTTTTTTATGTATAATTATTTTTTATTTTTATGTATAATTATTTTTTATTTTTATGTATAAGATTTGGAAATTATGGTACAACTATGTTTATTACGCTTGATTGAGTGCGGAGGAGTTTATAGGCACAAAACTCAATTGTATTTCATGTTAATATTATGAAAATCAAATCATACAATGGAGCCCCCTTCCACATGAATCTTAAAACAAGTAATGGAATGATTAAATCATAAAGTGGACTTGTTGGTAGCATACAAGTTAACAGACATGTGTATTTTGTATAATCTGATGCTACTTGTTTCAACGTCAGTATATGCTAACTACTGTGCTTTTGTGTAATTTAATATGATGCTATGCTAGTGATTTATGCGAGGGGAGCAGATTAAGCGTGGAAGTTATAATTTTGTGTTTTCCATTGAACTGATTCGAGAAATGCTATATTCATTGATTTCTAGTAGATTGGCTGTATGAAGTTGTGATCCAGTCAACCAGTGAACGGGGGAAGGATTTTAAGAGAACTAAAGACACTCAATTGTTTGTTTCTAATTGTAATTGTGGAATCACCCAATAAGCTAATGGTACATGACAAGTGATCTGCTATCTTGTAAAAACTTGGATCACTTTAATATCATATGCAATTTTCTTTTACTCTAAATGTTTACTGGTCTATATTTTTCACTTGTTACCACATGTATAGGAATGATGTTTGATTTGTTTTTGTGCTCTTAATTGTGTTATACATTTGGAAAATTAGAGCTTTTGGCATCGATCTTCATTTTTTTTTTTAAGCAAATAATCCATCTCTTTTTCATGTATGTTTATTGGCTATTGTGATATCAGTTTTTGGTTTGTGAGGATTTTTTGCTGAAGTATCACTTGCCTGTCATTGGTAGAAGTTTGGAAAATTCATTTCAAAGTTTGTTCCAAAATATCCTAACAGTTTTCAGTCTCTGTTTCTTCTTCCCTTTTAGGAAAATATAATTTGGTTTACTTTAATTGAGCATCTTCATTTAAACTTTTGCTTCTGTTTGGCCATTTGTTGGCAATCTGAGTTATTTATAAATGACAATTGCACTGTAATGAAAAATATATTTAAGAGGGAAAAATAAATTTTTGGTTGTTTAGTTGAATGCTTATGCAATAGCTGCCATTTACTCGTCCCTAGTGTTAGTTGTCTGAAAGAGAACAGAGGAAGTAGAACATTCTACACATTTTTTGATTTCCTATTCATTAATTTTTTGATGAGCAGTCTACTTAGTTTTCTTGGTATCTTGTGAATTCCATGCCCAAGAGCTTATTTACCCTTTTCTGGGCAGAAAGCTAGTTGCCCATGCTGCTCAGCAGAAGCAGGAGAAGGAAGAGGAAGAAGAGAATTTAATGTTGCAGAAAGCCAGGGAGCTTGATGCATTTGATCAGCAAAATCATGGTGCTGTACCACAATACAATGACAGAAATCATGGCCAAGACAAGAATGGCTTCCATGGGGCAAATAGTGTGAAAGTCACATCTTATGAAGAGGAAGCCCTTCGAACAATGAAAGCATTTTGGCTGCCTTCTGCTACCCCTGAGGCTCCTGTTAAGGTTGAGGCCCCCTCTTCTAGCACAGTATGTCCAGAAGGCAAGGAGAAATTGAAGCTGAAATCCCTTTTCCCTGTCTACTTCACCGAAGACAGGAGTGGAGAGAAGAAATCTAGTTCTAATGATAAGTCTTTTATCTGCCCCAGCTGCAAGGTTACCATGACCAACACATTGTCTCTCGTGACGCTTAGCTCGTGTGGGCATGTCTTCTGCAAGAAATGTGCTGACAAGTTTATGGCCATTGATAAGGTTTGTTTGGTGTGCAATAAGCCATGTAAAGAGAGAAACCTAGTGAATGTGGAAAAAGGAGGGACAGGGTTTGCTGGCCATGGTGACCGACTGGAAGCAAGAGACTTCAAGCATTTGGGTAGTGGTTCAGGATTGGGGCTGGTGAGACCTGCAGCCAAGACATAACGTTTTTTGGTAATTCATTTGTGTATGAATTCCTCTTTGGACAAAATGGAAAAAATAGGGAAAAATTGCACTGAATGGCCCCTGCTGATGTATTTTAAATTAGCATTCTGCATGTATTGCAGTTTGTTATTTTACATCATAAATATGTTTCGTGTGCAATTCAAACTGATGAATAGTTGTGAGCATCTTTGTTGATGATATCTTTCCCAAATTCTTGCCAATAGTTTTGAGTTGCTATCGGGGTGGTGGCGAGATCGCTTTGTCTCCCCTAGCAGGAGTTTTTTTTTTTTTTTTAATTCAACCTTGTATGAATTGACTTCATTATTTTGCTGACGCTGTCGGTCGCATCAATATTTTTAGCGGCGGCAAAACCAACATTAAAGGTGATTGCCTATCCTGTGAATTTGAAGATAGGAGGGAACAGCAAGCAAAACTCCCAAAGTATAATTTAAATGGGCGACGAAAAATCCCATGGGAAATAGAATTCAAAAAATACTTAACAGTGACTGGATCCGAATAAGGGAAATAGGAAGTAATTAAAATTTGCTGATTTTGTATTTTTTTTTTCGAAAGGAACCGACCCCTTGATGATTAGTACGGTACAGTTAACGAATGTCTTGATCGCGACGACAAGTTCATGATAATTTTGAATCTTTGATTGAGGTCCCGTGTGGCAGATCAGTAAATATTTATAGAGTGAAATGACCATATTACCTTTAATACTTTACTAAAAATATAATATATCCTCATAAATTGTAATTTTTTGTATTTAATGAATATTAATTTAATTGTAATATCTATAAAAACAGTAAATCAACAGTCGGCGACTCGTTGAAAAAATCAAGATGTGCCCGTGACAACACATTCGATATCGTTAAACTCCATTTCTTACAATCTATCTGGTAGTAGGATCATTGACGCCAAAGGAGCAGCAAAGAAGCCGCAATTGCCAACAAACCAAATTCGCAGTTACTTTCTAACACTACTGTCAAATATGACTTCCAGTTTGACACCCTCTCCTCTTTGAATCAATAAGTGATGCACCGTAACTCGTTGCCTTTTCATGGTGGCGTTTTGATGTAATTGCGAGTTTAGCCGACGGTTGTGGCTTTCTCTATTACTCCTTTGACGCCGATGATACTACCATTAGATAGATCATGAGCAATGGAATCTGGCGGTGCTTGACGTGTTGTGAAATGACATTTTATTTTATTTCTCCAACAACGCCTTCGGCGGGGGAAATTTACACAAATAACCTTTCTCGTTTTCTATTTTTCACTAATAACCTTTCTATATTTTTCCTATCATAAATAGCCAATCAAAACTTACATTTCCTTAATTATCCTCTATATTTAAATTTTATTACATAACTATAAATTTAAAACTTCAAACTTCGTTTCATGAACAATGCCTACGACCAACTCATTCCCTAACCACTCACCGTTCTTGCAAACTAAACACCGCTTCGAAGATCGAGCTTCTCTTTACCTAACTCGCGTATAAGGTAATATAATTGTATTAAATATTTATATCGCATCGTTTGCGGTGGGGTTTATATTTTGGGATTGTTGGTGGCCGAGGCAAAGTCTTGTCTATGACATGGTGAGGGCGGTGACATCTCACGAACGGTGAAGACTGACTGTCTCACCCGGGCTTAGTGAGAATGACTGTCTCAGCGCAGATTGAAGACGGCATCCTGGTATCTGGGTCAGATCATCAGACAGTGCGGCGGGCATGTGTCGCACCGGATTACGGTCTGCGGCGGGGCGCTCCGTCGCACCATCTAGTCGCGATGGCCGGCCATGGCGCAAGCGGTGCGATGGGCTGGCATATGGCGACCATCGCGTGATGTTTCTTGAAACGCTGCCTTAGATGGCTTCCGTGTTTGTCAGGGTTTTTTTAAAATTATAGAAAAGTTTCCCCGGTGTCTCGTTGTCTATTACGATCGTCTTCTCGATAGCTGAAATTTTGGCGAAGGGTATCTTGATTCGAAAAATTGGAAGTTAATTTAATCGTGATATGAAAAATATAGAAAGGTTATTAATGAAAAATAGAAAACGAGAAAGGTTATTCGTGTAAATTTCTCCTTCGGCGGCAATAGACACTACAAAAATTATTTACCTTTTTTGTATTATTTTTTAATAACTACAATGAATGAATTAAATTTTGAAATGTATTCAACATTAATACATATTAACACAAATTTTTTAAAATTTTAAAGCCATATGTAAAAATATCACTAATTTTACTTGGCAACTATTAAATTTATAAAACACATGATAACATTTCTTTCTTTCTTTTTTTTTTTTACAACTACTGATTTTATTTTATAATAACTACAACTTAAAATATACAATATTTTAATACCAATTAACGCCTAAGTTATAAAATCCAAAGTGTCTCTGCAGGCTCTTGAGTGGTATTATTAAGGGTCTGAGACATTGAACTGGCAATGACCCGGTTCCAACTTCCAACCTTGGGCTGGGTGTTTGCAATTTGTCGCAGCCGAAGGTGACACGTGGATGATTTTCAAGGGAATCGAGCTTTCAACACTCTCTTAAAATCCTTATAACACCCTTATTTAATTTTTATTTCTTAAAATACTTTAATTTAATTTATAAAATATAAATTAAAATTAAATATGTTCGTCATAAAATATCATTCTAAAAATAAGTTTTTTCTTAAATTTTAATTTATAAAATATATATAAATTCTAAAATATTTAATAATCTTTTTTTACTATATTTTTTATTTTTATAATTTTAAATTTTTACAAAAAAATTTTTAAAAATAATTTTTAATTAAAATTTAAAATATAAATACAAATTATGAGATGAAGTTAGTTTAAAAATTTTTGTTAAAAGAATAATAATTTAAGTATTTAATTAAATTTTTAATAAAAATAAATAAATAATTTTATCTTTAATCATTTAAGTAATTTAAATTAAAAGCCTGCCCTTTCAAAAAATCACTTTCACCAGTCAACTTGAAGCAAAGTCGCTTTTTGCACGTGGGGTGATTGAAATTTTAGATAAGAGTCATGCAAAACTTTATTGGGAATAATAATAAGGGTAGTGCTAACTTACGGGATATGTAAGTTACTGTCTTTTAATACTAATATTCAACAAAAACTCCGAAAAAAGATAGATATATAGAAGCACATATCAGCCGCCCGGTTCCCACCACCCAGGTTGGCCCTGCTGTCCACTCGAAGTTGAAACAAATTGATGATCATCCGTTTTCTTTCTTAATAATATTCCAAAACCTACCAGCATTATGTTCTATTCTTATCATGACATCTAACTTTAATTATAGATATATATATATATATTTTAAAAATAGATAACCTAACTTGAACTGCAGATTAAATGTGAATATTGTTCTAAACAGGAAGGAAACTGAATTTTATTTAAAAAAAAAAAAAAAAAACCAGCGGTTGCAACTTTCAGGGGTAGGGGCTGTTAATAGATTCTCCAAAAATAATTAAAGCGTTAACTATTTGTTCAGTAATCAGGGGTAGTGGTGATCGTATTAGTAGTGATCCTCTCCTCTCCTATATTTTAGATCAAACTTGGCAACAGCTGTATCGTCAATTAATGAGCAGCACTGGGCCCCACACTCTCCCATTAATTGCCCGCCAACGGCCAAACTACCTAACACGCATATTCATCGTCACTATCCTCCCCTCACTGAACTCCATCCAAATAAAAGCAAACCGAATATTATTATTTGAAAACACGCAAAACGCGAGAATTAGAAAAGCAAATTAAAACTATTTCAATAATAATAATAATAACAGGCTCGTTGTTAATTAGCTGAAGCGGATCGTTTGGAACCGTGAACGAAGGGAGACGACGGCGTATTGATGGCGGACATGGACAGGCGGCAAGAAAAGGCAGGTGGTGAAGAGGAGGACAGCTTGCTAGAAGGGATGGCAGTATTAAATTTCGACGTGCTTTGTTCGACGGTAGCGTTGCAAACTCAGGGGAAATGGAGGACACTGGAAGGTGACGGTGTGGAAGTTGATATGGGTGGAGGTGAATTCGGCGCCGTTTTGAGGATGTGGGAAGGTGAGGTCCTTGACTGTTTCGATGACCGTCCCATCGCTCTCCAATCCGCCTGGTTAGTCTGTTGCTTCTTTCTTTGGATTTTTACTTTCGTTTTCTCTCGAATTAATTAACAAAACAGTAATTAAAATAATAATTTTGTGTTTTAAGGCAGGTAGCTCGTAGCTGGATTTTGTATTGAATATCTTTTTAATAATTTACAGAAATATATTAATTAGGGCGTTTTCGGTGTGCTTTTTGAGAAATGGAACTTCGAGTGTAAAATTAAATTCGGCTTTCTACAAATGCACCTGAAATTGCTATTTTGAATGTCATCTATGGACTGCTTCTATAGAAAGCTAAAAACTTTTGAGCAAAAATCGTTGCTTGTATTTTAGCAAAATAATAATAATAATAATTGTGCTTATGAATAACGGAATGAATAACAGTGTCATTGGTGTTGCAGCTGTCCTTGCTACCGGTTCGGGAAGAACATGAGGCGGGCTGGTTTTGGTTATTGTTTTCTTCAGGTAAATCTTGCAGCTTTTGGAGAATGAGAACTTATCATCATTGATATATTATTAGACTTGTTCTCTGGCACTTAGAGATGCAGAATCGATGTTATTGTTTATGACAGCTGATTTAGTCAAACCCTGATTTTCTTATTGAAATTTTGCAGGGATCTGCTTATTTCATTTTGGCCATTGGTGCCCTTATGAATTTCATTGCTTTCATCATCACTAGGTGGCATGGCTTTTTGTATTTGGCTGTGGCTTTCTCCATTTCTATAGGAGGTTACTTGGGTTTTTTCCGGACACAGATGAAAAAGAAATTTAATATCTTGGTGAGCTTGTTGTTGCTGCTTCAACATTATTATGTTCTGTGCACTAGCTATGTACTTTTCCTCTTATTTTTATTCAGTTTTTTGTTCCATATTTTAATCCTGTACCGGTTCATAATGAGTTTACATATCAAAGGGATTTTGTAACTTAAAAGTTAGCTCAAGAGTTGAGGGAGGCAAAATTCATTCTCAGCCAATGTGGGATATTATCCCTAACAGTCATTTCTACAAATTGCATGCATTCTCCAAGCACTTCTGTGTTCTCTGTTACCTTGTTCAGCCTTTTAGTTATTTATGGGTTTCTAAAAGTGTGAATAAGGTCGTCTGGCCATTTTTGGCTTTCACTCTCCTGATAAGTTTACCTTATAACTGACATTTCTTTGTGGAAACCTGTATGTAGAGTTTAAAGTCACCATATTGTACTGTTCAGAAGTTTCAAAGTTTTGGGCGCATTCTCTTATGTCTTATAATTCGTTTTGTACCATCGGAAGAGTTTGGTCCCTGTTCAATTATCTTTCATTGTTAACATGAATGAGTAGCATGGCTTCTTCCGAACCTGTGGACAAATGTTTTATTTAGGGTCCAACCTTTGTCGAGTCTTTTATTCTGATAATCCTACCTCTCATTGCTCCTCCATATTCCAATTTGTATGAGCTGAATCTTGCTAGAATTCTTATCTAGTAACTAGTGTGCTTGCTGAATCTTATGCCTTTTGATTAACAGTATCTATTGCATTTGAAATGTGTTAAAATCTCTCTCCTCGTTTTAATGGAAAAGTTTGATTGTTTTCAGGGTAGCGATAGTTCTATGGATGACTGCCTTTACCATCTTATCTGCCCCTGCTGCACATTATGTCAGGTATATTCTGTGCATTGCCCTTATTTGCAGAAATCTAGTTTCTTGTTTAAATGTTATTGCAAACACTTAGAAGTGAAGATATGACGTCATTTTATAGAAAATGTAAATGTGACTTCTTGGTCAAACAGTTCATATATCTGAAAATTGATAATGAATATGCTTTAATTATGAGCAGGAAGCTAGGACTTTGGAAATGAACAATGTTCAAGATGGCACTTGGCATGGCAGGGGTGATACAATATGCATAGGCAGCTATAGTGAAGGGAATAGAGACTTCTTTGATCTGCACCAACCAGCTGTCTCAACGAAGTGCCCTGACCCCTGCATCATGGAAAAGAGTACAGGTGTGGTGATCACCCTTGAGCCAGAGAAGCTGTGAATTTCAATTCAATTGGTCTGTTTATCCCTCCATGGCTGCTGCTATATAGAAAAGTACGACTTCCCATTTCTTTGCTGAGGGAGCAATATTATACTGGCTCCATCAAGTGATGATTCATGTTCAATTAGTAGCAGCCAACATAGGGAAGGTATAGCCTTGGCTGCCAAGATTAGTACCCGGCATTTGCAAATCCGGATGCTTACCTATTCAATCTCTTGATGGAGATATCTCAAGTCCTTGTACATAGTAGAAAAATTGTATTTATTAAGGTGGTTTTTTTTTTTTTTTTTTTTTTACTACCGCTTTTCAACCTTAACTGTAGTTGTTTGCCAAAAGTTTCAGCTACACGCCACTCATCCTGGTTGATTTGAAATCTAAATATGCATTTCATTTTGGAACACAACTGGGTCGCCTGCAAGTTTCTTTTGAATAGTTGTATATAGATTGATTTGTTTGCATTCAGACCCATTTAGTTTTTGTTTAATATGATAAAGCTTCAACTTGTTAGTTTTCTATGCGTCTTTGATGTTGCTTTTTGAGGTTCTTGAATTGTGTCATACTAGTCTTGGGGGTTGTTCATTCGTCGTCACGACTATTGAGCTTCTTCAGTTCAGTGCCTATCTTTTGTTTTCTGGAATTAAATCTTCAAGCGCTATTAAAATTCTGCATAGACTCTTTTGCCCTTGGGGGAAATAAGGTTATGAATTAAGACAAAAAGAAGTGGTCGAACAGATTCCCCGCAAAGAGAGCCCATCAAACTTTTCGATTGTGGTTCATAGACAAGCTAAAGTCAAATTGTACTGAGTTTCAGAGTGAATTGAAAAGCAATCATGGAAATGCAATTTTTCTCCGCAATTCCCATGCTATTGTAGAAATTGATAATAGTCGTCATAAGTTCCACTGGTACGGACATATGGATCAATGGATGGTCCCAATCATAAAGTACCTGGTCTTTGCAGGAACATCGATCGTGCATTCCAATTTCAACCCAACCTTAGTTAGATCTATTGAGGTCGCATTTTACCTGGGACACCCTTTTCCATACTACATTCAGATTAGTACATTATTAGCCACCTCAATATACTTACAACTTGTCATGAACAATGAAAACAAAAACAGTCACTTCCCATAACCAAACAAGCCTTGATAAATTCGAGCAAAAAATATATAATTCTTCATAGATTCGATGAACGAACACCAAGTTCACTTGATTTTCTAAGCCAAATAATGAAGCTGGTCTTTCAATCACGAGGGGTTGAACTTTGACTAGACTCTAGAGCTTTCCACCCAAACTTTGTGGAAAATTGTTGTCATCCATTGAACATAAGCATGCGATAAACGCTTTTCCTGGCGTTACTATGCAGTCTTCAAAATGTCATTTTCATCTTCGTGGAAACTTACTGGTAAATCCACAATATAATTCAAGTTACAATCGTCACCATTCACCAATAGTCATAAACAACTTCACTCGAGTGGGAACCATTTGATAAAGTTTATGATAAATCGAAGTTTCTATCAATCTTCTTTAATTTGTTCTTAATTAATTGTTATGTTATGGATATAGTGAAACTCTAGTATGAAAATCAGCCAGACTGCCACCCCTTTTGAAAATGCAGTTGCCAGCTTGTTTTTTAAAAGAAAAAATTTATTCTCCCATCACAATGGTCAATGGGTCGCTATGCACCAGAACTTCACACGATATGTATGTACATTAAATTGTTTTGTATTCCTCCGATTTCATTATATTGAGTTAAGGTCTTAATGGCTTGTTTATTTAAAAATGATTTGACACATTTTCCCCCCCGAAATTAATTACGTTCACACTGTTCAAAGCTGCTGACCTAAGCGACCCCAACGTCACCACCGGTGACCAGTCCAGCCATCCTCACAGTGCATGAACATGTGGGTAAAATTAAAATTTTAATGAATCAATTAATCATGTTGACGGAGTACACACGCTTGTGAAGCTGACTTTGCGCTGGATTCCAAATTTGATCGTGTAGAGAATGCAGACCAATATCCCCCGTCGAAGCTTCATCAGTACTCGGTTTGGTCATTACAACTTTTTGGCTGGAAATTGAACGAAAGAAATTATTACGGACCAAAAAATACAAACACTAACACCATAGAAGCTTCTGATGCATCTATCTCAACTTACGAATTATCAAGTCACAATTGTCTTTTAAAAATTTAGAGACAAATTCATCTTCCAATTTAATATATTGTTTTGTGTGTGAATGCTTTTGTATGTAAAAGACGGGAGGAAAAAATACGTATTTGATTAAATAAGTCTTTAACTCTAATTAAAATGACCGATTACTTTTCTAAAATTAAATTTTAAAGGCCAAATGTAGCTTAACTCTAAAATTGTATTAATATATTATTTTTTAATACTGACTTAGGGATATTCTTGAGAGAAAATTAAAAATTCTATTAGAGTGAAATCTCTTTACACCGATACTCTGTTTAGGAATAACATTTATAAAATTCTAACTCGAGGTGGTTATAAATAGAAATAATTTTCACGTTGTATTAAGTTATAATTTTTTTAATATCTCCTCTAAAATGACTTACCTCCATATAATAATAATTATATATATATATTACAAAAATATTTGTGATGTTACTTAACGAACTTGCATCCATATAGTACGGTAAAATAATGAGAGAAAAAAGTTAAAAGAGAATACAAAGTTTAGAGACTTTTTAAGATAAACTTTGTATAGTTCTAACACCATATAGAAAAATGTATTAATTTTTTGAAATTATGTATATCTCTTTTATCAATGTCTGTATATTAGATTTGACAAGCTCCATTGATTAATTATAATTAATGGAATGCATATTTTACATCTATATCATTTGCACTAAGGATAACTAAGTCAAAATAATAATTTTTGTAACTAGATCTCTATTAAATTATAATATCTTCATGTTAACAAAATTAGTATGGTCCTAACATTATGACTATATAGAGATTTTACTGCAGTTTACAAGAAATCATTCAATTTTATAGATTTTCATGATTTTGTTGAATCAGCCAGCCACTTAAGATTCTATTGCATCCCCATTTTTTATAAAATTTTCGTTAGATGGCATAATACAAAATCAATTACAAATAAGTATAGTCGAGCTAATGCTTAATAAATAAAGTTCTTTAATAGTAGGAACGAGGAAATATGGTTTATTCTTAAAATTTGATAATAAATAATTGATTGTGTAGATTTTAAAAAAAAATACTCCACATAAAAAGAAATAGATCAATTGGGTGAAGGTAGTTTTGAAAGTTAAATGAAATAAATAATTTCACATTCAACATTGAGTGCTAAGTATTAACTTAATTTTATTTAGATATAAATCACTTATATTAAATAATAAGTGAAGAAAAAACATATTAAAACATCTGGATCACAAAAAAAAAAAAAGGGGGGCCGGGGGGAAGAGATATAGTAAGCACCGAACGATAAAGTCTCAAGGGCTTTTATAGTTTCTATTAGCATCTAGAACCTAATTATATTATTTTTCTATATAAAATCATAAAGTCTTTTTTTTTTTTTTTCGAATATTTCTATTGTGACTTTATTAGTCAAGATTGAACTGAGGAACTTTGTAATATATATATTCCTACAAATAAGAAGTATAATGGCATCCATCAGGTATTAATCTATATTTTAGGATGGGGCCTCTCAGCTGCGAATACGTGTGCTTCGTCGTCACTGAAAAAGTTAAAACATTTAAAAATCTAATTTCAATATATATATCCGAGCCCCATGAACTGGTTTGAGGGGAAAAAATTGCTGAATGTGAGTTAGATCTCCACTAAAGAGGAAAGATGGTGGAGAAGGCTCGAGGCAGTGAGAAGCTATCTTTGAGAAAAGGATTCTGGACTCCTGAAGAAGATCGGAAATTGATAGCTTATATCATGAGATACGGCATTTGGAACTGGAGTGAGATGCCAAAATATGCTGGTATATGTACATAAATGTCTGGGAACAACAAAGGAGGAAAAGCAAAAAACGAGAGAGGACCCTCATTAATTTTTATCATGAAATGTAGAGAATAAATGAATAATTAGATGGCTAGCTAATTAATCTTCGTCTCCGTTTTGTTCTTGTAGGTTTGTTAAGATGTGGGAAGAGTTGTCGACTTCGTTGGATGAATTATCTCAGGCCGGGTATTAAGCGCGGAAGCTTCACTCAAGAAGAAGATGAAACCATAATCAAGCTGCATGAACAACTTGGAAATCGGTAAGTGATTACAATTTTTAAATTAGGTTAACTTGGTAAGTAGCAAGTATGTGACATGTATACTTAAATATGATCTTTCTCTATGATCACCTTCTCTTCTCTTAGATTTCAAGGACATCCATTAATTTAATTAATAATCTCATTTGGCTTTGACATATATCATGTTGAGAAGCTCAATACCTAGCTCAAGACAGTTGAAGGCTGTTCAAGGGTCTTCTTATGTTCAAGTGTCTTCTTATTAAATAGCCCTTAAACTATTCTCTACCATGTCCGATAATCTCTTAAATCTGTAATTAATGTATTTATTATCGCTAAAGTTAGCTGAGAGTTTTTACTTGAACAAGGTAATTAATTAGCTGCACCACCTAAAATTATTATTCCATTTACAGCAATATTTTTATTTGAAGTAAAACATCTTGCAATTATATTTAGGGTTTTTGTAAATTTCCAGCAAATTATTAATCCAGCAATGGTAATCCTGTCTGAAATTCCAGTATGGCCTGGTCTCTTAATTAATGGGAATGAAATCCTTATTGTCATAGAGGTTGTTTATGCATATATTTGGATCATATGTTAATGGTTAATGCTTCTGTAAAATTTACACATTAAATTTGTGTAAAGTCTGCGCTCATAATTTATGCTAATCCTTAATGCTCTGGAGCTGCCAAAAATATGGGAATCTGGTTATCAGTTGAGAATCAATTATGTATTGCGGATTAGATTAATGCTTCTGTAAAATTTAGACATTAACTTATTAATATGTGTATGAATTAACGTCACCAGATGGTCCGCTATTGCATCAAGGCTGCCCCGAAGAACAGACAACGAGATTAAAAATCACTGGCACACTTGCTTGCGTAAGAAACGCTTAACTAAGAACAACCAGCAGCGGGTGCCGTCAGTTACTAAGTCTTTGCAAGAAACTCAAATTGCAGCCATATTTGAATTTGATGAAGCCAACATGCAGAATCAGAAACTACCTGAAATATTTTTAGCTGATTCCTTACCTATTATTCCCAATAACTCTTCAAAACCACCAAACGTCCTTACTGGCTGCACTCCCCCTTCCCCTCAACTTTCCAATGATAATTGTTCTTCATCAACCAGCTTTGTTTCTGCCAATTATGATGAAATTTACATGATCCAGTGCTCAGAAGTGAACAATTATGATCATCCATCCGAAACCTTCGACGAACTTCACAATTTTTGGGAGCAGCCATTTACAGTGGATACCTTATGCATGATTATGGCAGAGGGTTACGGTCAAGGGGCAATAAATACGGATCCTGGATTTGTGGTATCAACTCCTCTGTGGGGGTACCAACAAGATTATTAATTTCCATCCGCTTCCAGTACTTCCTCTTATGATGCTGACGATGATTTCGGGGTCTGTTTCTGATGCAAGGAAATGACCCGGAAATTACTATGGTGTCCAAGTCCATTAATATTAGCGTTTTCTTTTAAATTGAACTTCATATATATAATGTTATATGTATTGAAAGCAACGTTATGTACACCGTGGCATATTGGATGCTATGTTTATCGATCGCTTGTCCTGATTATTGTATCGAGTCTATCTAAAATCTAGATAAAGTGTTTACTTGAGCGTATCACTATCGCATATTGCTTGAATAAAAAGATCAAACCTTATGTTCTTCAATAATTAGTAATTACAGTTTGAAGATCTTAAGCCTTAATTAGACTGGTTAAGCCCGCGCCTCACCTCTTTTTCGATAATCAAAACTAGCGAGATTTTTCAATGTTTTCGTTTATATTTTATTCCAAATTTCCAATTGGTGGATGCTAGAATAGAAGATTAGATTGGCCCGACACGACGTCACCTGTGAAAGTGCCGAAGTCTGCGCAATCAATATTAAATACTAGAGCACTGGTCTTTGAACCATTTTTTTTTTTTTGGAATAAATTCCTTCTTATATTTCCGGGTATACAAAAGCCAAAGTTACAATATTAAAGATAACAAATTAATAAGATGGCTTGGAAATTCTTCCATCCACACAGCAGTTATTGTGAAATTAAAAGCAAAATGCGCTAGAGCATCTGCCACTTTATTACAATTCTTAGAAACATAACAAATCTGGAAATCTTGCTTTGGCGATATCATGTGTTGAATTTCTGAGATGATTCAACAGCGCACTGGTGTTTGAACATTAAGTAGACGCTTTTAAGATAGAAATAAGTTTATTGTTCACGTTACAGTACCGCAATATGCTATCGTTTCTATCTTGGTGGTGTCTTTCTTGGTGGCTCAATATCATTAACGTTCTGTTTTTCATGTCAGTCTTACGTTCTAGTTTTTTTTATCATGTTTACTGGCATCTTACGTATCATTGTTAAGAGGATAATTCCATTTGGCCAATAATTGATAGACAAATAATATATCGAGATTATCATTTTCAATTTGCATCTAAATATATTGTGTAAGATGTTGTGCCATGTACAACAAGTGTACGATGATTTTTTTTTTTTTAAATAAGGAGAAAAAGAGAGAAAATAAGAATAAAATAGTGAGGATTTTAATTTATTGTTTGGTTTGATATAGTATAATTCATTATTTATCTCCTTAGTTTTATTTTGCCTACCCTCCCCTTCTTTCCTTCCTTCATTTCTTCAAACCAAATAAACAATAATAACTAATAAGAGCATGAAAAGTATAAAAGCAGCAATGCAAACAACGTGAATGAGGATTTGGAAACCTGAAGCAACATTTACATTTTCAACAAATATAATAATGCAACTGAAGAGAATAAACTAGCAATTTTAAAAATAAAGCTGCACGTGGACAGTAATTAACTACTTAGGAAAATAAATTTCTCAGGAAATTAATGAATCTTTTTTTTTTTTTTTTTTTCTGGCCCCAACGTATGGCTCTGCGTCGATGCTCAAACTTACTTTTGCTATATAACAGATGCTAGAACAACAAAACGGGGGAGCCTAACCCGCGCAAACAGGTTTGAACGACTATTAAAGTTGTAAATTAGCTACTTCCTTTCCCACTCTTTCTTTTTAATATCATACAAATAAAAATTAACCGAACCTAGAGTAAAAAATTAGAAAAGAGAATGTTATTCTTGTTTCTTTCATCTTTTTGAAAAATTTAGATTGCATTGATAAACTGAGAAGATCTCTATTTTGTTAGTAGGATACTCTACGTTGGGCTTGTTAATTAAGGAAAAAGTCTCAGGATTTGTTGAGAATGAATCAATGAGTGTTGCACTAAGTTTGAGACAACCTTCAACTTAATATAATGAGCTTCTATATGATCTTAAAGATGTTATTTATATTCAAACCATTCAAATTACATCACCATTAAGTGAGTGATTTGTGAAGGCTTATCAAATTAGCTGGCTTTAAACCTGATAACTATTGTTTCAATATGCTAATTGTAGACGCATGTAGGGTCGACAAAAAGAAAAATCCGAGGTCGGCGGCCTGCATTCGCAAAGGTCCTAAGGATCCGAATTCGAATGCTAATATCAAATATCTATACGGATCTAAATCCAAATACGGATGCAAGTACGTTTGAAAAGCTGAAAATTCGGATATGGATATTTGTTAGTTTAAATATTATTTATTAAATTAAAATTCAATTAGAAAACATATAAGTTAAATGATTTAAATAAAAAAAAATTATAACCTAACCATAAAAGTAAACACACCAGCTTGGAATCTATGTAGGAGTGGGTATTTGGTACAATTCAAGCTGAACCAAACTGTATTATGGTGGTTTGGTTCAGAGTATAAAAATCAAATGTTTCTAAAATTCTAAATCATTTGATTTTTTATTTAGTTCGATTTAAAACTGTATCAAATTATCGAACCAAATGGTTCAACAAAACCATTTGGTTTTTATATGGTTCGGTTTAAAATCGAATCAAATGGTTCAACAAAAAAAAATAACAAATGAATTGATATTTAGGTAATGAAGTTGATATTTTTACTTGTTAGCTAATAGATGTGATTATATATATATATATATAGCATACAATTTAATTTAATTAATTAATTATTTATTTATTGGTACTTGATTAATGACACATTTTGACTTGGAGAGATGATGTAGATATTCGTGGATGTAGAAGTTAAAAGATAAAGAAGTGGTGATTGGAAGAGCTGTCGCTAGGAATGGAAGTTTGAAATTTCTTTTGTAATATGTAGTAGATTTCTAAATTAATGTTGGACTTTTTTATTTTAATTTACTATTATTATATTTTATTATATTACTTATTTTTTGTGTATTTCTAAATTATTATTATACTTTATTATGTTAGTTTATTATTGTTATATTTTATTATGTTGTTTATTGTTTGTGGATTTATAGACTTAAAATTATTATTATATCTTCTTCTTCTTTTAACTGAATGAATATATAGGATGAAACTAAACCAAATTACTGAACTGAATTAATTTAGTTCATTTCGGTTCTATTTTATAATTTTGTTTGTATTTTGTTAAAAAAATCATGAACCATTTGGTTTCAGTTTAGTTCAATTCAGACCCTGAACCGAACCAAACTGAATAATGACCACCCCTAAATCTATGTGGATTTGTAGTGTGTTCTTTTGTTGATTTGTGGTGTTGTTAGACTTGGATAGTTGTATTTAATTTATTATTAATGTTTAATTTATTTTGTGATATTTTTATTTATTAATTTGTGATGTTGTTATATATTATTCTAGATATTGAATTATTGACTGTTGCATTACGATTGAATTTTATTTTATTTTAATATTCATTCATATTATTCACTTTTGGATCAGCATACTTTTTTATAGATCTAAGTGCGGATGCAGATGCTGATGCCAAAATATCAAGGCGGATTTGGATGCCAATGTACCTATATCTGAATCCGAATCCGAATTTTACCATGGCACGTATTATATAAATGCACTCTTAATCCCGTATTGTTTTATCGGCATTCTGAAATATAAACCAACAGAAATTCTAATGGTTAGGCTTTAATAGATGGACTGCCAAACAACTGTAAAGGTCCCAATACTTGGTCGTGGGCTATCTTAGTCCTACCTGGGCCGGAACTCATACGAGGGCTATCAAAGTATAACCTTTTATTTTTTATTTTTCTAATTTTGACCTCTCTAACTTGTCATTTTTGCCACTTTCACCTCCCAAATTTCCCTTTCTAGCACCGAAACCGTATGTATGCGTTACTTTAATATAATACATTCAATAATTACCGTACATCGGCATGCAAGGAAAACACCAAAATGATTGGACAAACTCAAACCTAAAACTAATAAAACTTAAATTACTCATTTGCTTCTCAAAGATCGGCTACAGCCCGCTTCCCAACCTTCTGTCAAACACATAAATGGCTTATAACGTCGACAAAGATACTACGATATTTAAGAAAGCTACGTGGCTTGAACGCTGCTTCCTCTCTCTTATCCCCACTAACTCACAATAATTTCTTTCCAGCAGGCTGCTGCAGCCAGTTCGTTTGCATGGTTGTATCCATTAATTCCCTTTACAAAAAAAAAATTGATAAATTGAATTCCATCCATGCATTGACCTTGCAGAATGAAAATTTTCAAGAAAATTATCATCTTATTGAACATAGAGAGCATTTGTTATTCCTTCGCCGCCACCAAGCTAGAGACATTGAGACATAACCAAAAAACCAACAACACAAAACAATTATATGTAGTAGCATTCAACCTCCAGTTTTGTGCTTCCATGGAACAAAATCTTCTCTTTATTTTTTTAATTAAATATTTGCTTGTTTCCTTAGTTGCGTTGGTGGGTGTGACTCATTGTTAGCTTTCAATATCATCTGCTCATCTGCTTCAAATCAGAACCATCCATTACCTATCTCTTTCACTTTTTCTTTAGATAGTGAAAATGCGCTTCTGCAATTTGGACCAATTTCTTTGCCTTTCAGTGTATTCAACAATGTTGAGTACGGGAAAGTTGAAATTTGCTTTCACAGCAAAAACCATTTATTTTGCGCCGCTTGATTTCTCTCTTTTCTGGCGTCACAGTTGTAGTTGTGATGCTACTACTATTCGTGACTTGCTGGCTTTCTGATTTTGCGCATTTGTAATCCACCACACTAGATGGCGTTCTTGAGCTTGACATTGTATCTAAAATGGACTCATAGCCTTCCATTTCCACCATTTCTTGCATTGTATCAAAGCATTTGGACAGGTTCTCCTAGACAAAAAGTACAGTGTAAGTTAAAGTCAGGAATACCTAAGTAATCAAAATGTGAGACAAGAATAATAACAATATATCGATCATTCACTGGTTGCTTACTTTATTTACATAATCTCTATTTAAAATTGAAGTCTTGAAAGAAGGGAACTGCAACGGGAACAGCTCATGCGATGACAGAAGAACTGCTGACGCCGCAATTACTGATGGCCTGAACTCAAGTAACTTGATTTCTGCAACCCAAAAAATAAAATCTGGGTTTGAGCTACTTTTTCCCGTAGACAATGAAACAAAAGAATTTATTTGTGCTTTAATCGTTTAGTTTGGTAATTCATATGTTACCGTTATGAGCCCTGAAGATGATATCTGTAGCTCGATCTTTGAGAGCTTGTGTCAATGGAGGATCTTTCGGCTCAAATAGAGAAATAAAGAAGCATAGAAATGAGAAAGGTGTTACTGATCTCATTCTCCAATTTAATGCATCAAGAATGAGAAGCTCCATGCGGTGAATCGTTTGTGCATCAAAGATGAGCTCTTCGTCACCCTGTTTCATTATCTTAACAATTTTGCATGAGTTGCTGCCTTAGCAATGTCAGTGTTCCCAAATATCCCACTACATTTCATAATTAATAGAGAGTAAAGCCTCTACCTGGACTTTAGAGAGGGAGAAGTGGGTGTTTTTCATCTTTGCAGCTAGAGAAATGCAAGATACCACAAGAAGCCTTAGAACCCATGGCTTTCCTTGCTGCAAATCCGAAGATTAATTAGAATTGTTAACTGAATGTGTTAGCATATTCACAATCATTCTCTGGTTTATGACAAAGGCAATGTAAAAAGAATTAAGTGTGTGTGCAACATTTGACGATTTTTTTTATTTTTATTCTTTGATATTATGTGAAACTTCTCTGCGATGAAACAGAGCAAAATGTGCAAACAATCACAATATCAAGAGAAAATATTCGTGCATATATATATATATATATATATAACTTTAAAAATAAGTGTCAAGGTCTATAATTATAACCGGAATTTCTTGCCGAGAGATGAACCGGTCCAAGTAAGTAACAGCTAGGTAGGAAATGAAGGGCTCAAAATTGCAGGAAAATTGAACCTGCCCAACAAAACAAAACAAAATAAAATAAAATTAAGGAAGGAAATAAGTCCCAAAGTGATAAGAAATACAAGTTATGGCCCTATTTTTACCTGTAAAATGAGTGAAACAGCTTCTTGGCGAAGGGAAACATAAAAATCAGTGATTTTTAAGCATTGTATGAAGTTATGTGAGGGCATATGATCTGATTCAGCGGCAAAAAGATCCAAAAGAGTATCAGATTGGTGTTCCTCCAAGCTTGTGAAGGGGTTCTCAAGATCAAACTCCATTTTGTCTTTTTTTTTTTAATTATTATTTTCAATAAATTGGTTGTGTTTTGTAGGCGCAGCAGTCAAGAATGGTCAAGAAAGAGAGAAGCCAAAAGACATAATAAGAAAGAGAGGGAGAGAGAGAGAGAGACAAGAGCAAGCGAGTGAGTAATAATTATGGAAAAGAGAAGCTTCGCTTTCTGTGCTGAAAAAGAAGCTCTGTAGTCTTCAACTTGACTACTTCTCAGCCTTCTCAGTAGCGCAAGGGCAGCAGCAGCACCTCCATTAACTTAATAATATGTGTATGCTAGTCCGTAACTGTGCCTCCCATCTCTCATTCTCCTTGGAAAAGAAAACATTAAATTAAAGTCTGACAATAAATTTCTAAATAATCTTTATGCTAACTGCTTGTACAACAGTGTAGGTGATAAATCTTAGATGAAAGACTTTCAACTTTCATATTTTATGGATGTTAAAATTAGTGATTATTCGAGGGGGAAAAAAAACAGAAAAAGAAATTATTTATTATTTAATAAGTATATCTATCTAAAAAATTTAGAGGCACAAAATCTTTTTTCTTTCTCTTTTGTCACTTTTTACCACGAGAGTAATATTATTTATAAACATACCGCAGTTGACAAGTTCCTCGGTCGTGTCACATGTATCTCCCATACTTCGCTGTCAAATTAAATGTACTTGGCTTGTAGCTAGCCCACTTCTTTAGGAAAATCCTAAGTTGGACGATGTTTCAATCAATCTAAAAAATTTGTAATCAAACTCGATTTCATTTCATTAAAAGTATATTTGGGATTGAAATTTTATAATTTAAAAATTATGATAGTTATAAAAAGATAATTGTAATTATAAAATAAAAATTAATAATATATAGTAAATATAATTTTTAAATAATAATTTTGATAAAATTATTAAAAATATAATAAATTTTTTATTATTTTTTATCATATAAGTAAAAAATTATATTAACATTACTTTTAAATTACAATAATTAATATTTATCAAATATTTCGATACTATAATTTAAAAATTGTAACTGCCAAACTTCACCCCAAATATACCATATAAGTCTTGGGTACTTCGCAAGCTGAATAATTGACACGCGTGCGTCTAGGCTAATATATTTTGTTGGGAAATGTACATGGGAAGAATATCTCCAATTCACGGCGTTGAATATAACGACAGTATTTCAATATTTTCCTGCCTACAGAAGTCATAGCCAAAGGTCAAGTTCGTTAGATCCAAATCTTTCACGTTAATAACCATAAACTATCTCGCTTAATTAAATCTGTGGAGTATTTTGAACTTTCTTCCCGTAATATCATTGGTTTCGTATAATAGAAAAAAAAAAAGGTATGGACCAAACGGGCTCGAATTACTCTTGCGCGTTATGGATGCCAATTTTCCCGCCTTCAACTCGAGGGTCCGTCATTTTCGATGTAAAAGACATACAAAACAGCTGAAAATCACTTTTGGCGTGAAGTCACCTCCACAAAACAGTGCGTTTTAATTTCAGTATTCAACCCAGACAAAACCCAAGACAATGAAGACATACAATATGATGACCACAAAGCATTTCCTTACCATTTTATATAAGGGCATCTACATTCATTGTAATAATCTTGATTCTTTCTATATATACATATATATTATGTACAACATAGTTGTCTTGATTCTTATCATATGTGTATTATGATCTTAATTTTAGTCATATATGCTTGACATAATCATCTTGATTTTTATCATATGTGCGTATTGTTTGAAGGCATGCATCCATGCATGTAACCCAAGTTTAATTTTATGATGACTAATGCTTCTCTTGCAGCCAGGCTGCTCACTTGCCTAGTTACTCCTACTTTCAAATACATTTTTTCGTCTATCACCTTTTCTAGTTTTATTTTATTTACTTCCTTGAATGGGTGGAAATATTATATTGTAGACCTTGTGTTCAATGATTTAAATTAGCGAATGCCGATTTAGATTACATATCTGGAGACCAAAGTTGAGTGCAATTTTGCTTACCATGAGTCAGACAGACACCCAATCTTAGCCACTTTATCTAATCTGAATAATTAGCCTAGTTAATGTATCAATTAATTAACGAATTATAGCTGGGGACTGAGGACAGTGATGGAAAGAGGCTAACCACGTGTCAGGCTACCATTCCATCAAGTCCCATCAGATTGGAGAGATCTCTGGCCGGCGCCTCAGACTGCCGCAATCCTGTCGAGTACCCGTACATGTGATGTGACTCACGTGAACGTTTAGGTTAGAAGGGTCGGTACTTAATGGCAATCTTTAATTTGTGAATATATATATATTTTTTTTAATTACAAAGGGAATTTGCCTGACACTGATAGAAGGCATAGCATGACCCCATCGCAGGTCCGCAGCAGGCCGATCAGATTCCTGGAAATTTCTTCTCTACTCAAAAAGATGTAATAATTTGTGTGTGCGTGTCAATTGGCTGATACTGTCGATCGGTTATTTATCTTTTGTTACACACAAAGTCATAAAACCTGATTAATTAAGTATTAATTTCTACTTCCAAAAGCATGGCAAATTTGCATGGAAATCAAATCTTCCGAGTCTGCATCAATAATTATGTATATATAATTTAGTATCCAATGCCACTTTGAGACTTTCTTGTAAGATTAGGACAAATAAGATTTATTGCTACCCCACAAGAAACCGGCTGAAGGCATACATATATCATAAAGTTGTTAAAAGTTACTACATTGTTAAATACAAGACATCAATGGACGATGGGATGGATACATATAATGTTAGCTTAATTGGTTCATGTCCTTGTGATAGATGAGAAGCCTTGATCTCCTCGTAAGAACCTCATCTTAAAATAATAATAAATAAATAAATAAATCAATTTCTCCCTTCTTGATTCAAGATCCAAAGAAAACTACCCGAATTGGTTTGGGACAAGGGAGGCCCCATCAACGGAGATGAGGCATTTCCCCCCATGTAAATTATTTCAATAAGAAGAAATGCCCAAATCGGGTGATGATATTGCCTCTAGAGATTGTTCCTGCAGTGAGTTTGTCGTTGTAGTCCTCCTGAAAGGGAAATTCAAAATTGCCCTTTAATTATCTTCCAAAATAGCAAGCATTTAAGGGCGTAAGAACAATGCTTTATGCTACTGTTGAGCTGTATTGCCCTGCAAATTCAGCCATGCTATACAAGTACGATCGAGACCTTTCCTTTCAAAACATTTAACCCAATTAATTAGCATTTGGTCCATAGAATAAGACATATAGTCATTAATGTTGTACACCATGCTATCCGATGAACTTTAAAGTGAGCCATTCATACAGGCTATGTGTGTCTGAACTCTGAATTTCATATTTGAGTTTTTCATATTGTATCAAAACGGGAGACCCACACATTTTTACCCGTGAAAGGGAGAAATAATGATGAATTGACTTGCTCGAAATTTCCAGGATAATTCTGTGCTACTGGGGACACAAGGAAAGATACCAAAAAGCAAGGCTATTTTGTATTAATTGTTTTCAAAGAGGCAGGAAGAATTTAAAAATCCATGCGGAGATATCCACGTGAAGCATGCCTTATATATGAACACATATATAACAAAAATATTTTATTTTTTCAATAATATTAATCTACTTCTTTTTGGAAACATCATAAAATAGATATTTATTTAATCCAGAGTAAAGATTTTAAATATGTAATTAAATTTTAATTTACCAATAATAATATAAATATTTTCATAATAATCAACTATAGTTTAGTATCCAGCAGTAAATTGTAGAAATATATTGGACTTATGTATTAAGATTATAAAGCTTCCATTTTTTTTTTTTTTAACTTTTCAACAAATAAAAGTGACTGCAAAGTAATATACCAAATATAGGGTACGGTGTACCCGGGGCGCCATAGCTGTGTCCCTTATATATATATATATATATATATAGTTTCTTACATATTTTCTAAGTGGTGCTACAATAGAAAAGTCCAAAAATCAAATAGCAATTAAAAGAAATATAATTAGGGATATATATATAATCATTTTCAGGTACATGTGTTTTTTTTTTAATGTGAACATGATGTTAAACCGTGCGATTTAATAATATATCTATACCAACTCTATTAAACTGCAAGGTTTAATGAGATTTAATAGTGTGTATGTATTAAAAAAATTAAAAGAAATATAGTTAGGGATATATGTGTGTATGTGTATTGCGCGTGCACAATATTGAAAATACTTAAGAATTACGATGAAGAGTTCTACCAAAAAATTAAAATATCAATTGGTTGATCACCTTCATCAGGGATATGCAAGAAGTCATAATCTATACTTTTTGAAAAAAATAAAAAATAGAAAGAGTGATAATCCATTTAGAAGTATATGATATTTTCATGAAATCCTTTCTGTAAACCTACAAGTTACAATGAACTGAAGCAAAGAAAATCCATAGATTTGGATAAAATATTCAACTTTCAATTTGAGCATGCTCTGTATGCTTTTGGCCTTGGAATTACCCAGGTATTATAGAAATAAAGCCGTTGGTATTCATTATTATTGCAGTCTTGGATCATCATTACGTCAGTCAAACAAGCCCTAACTTGCTTTTATGTAGAGATTTATGCAACATAATTGCTCATTAGCATTAGACAGCTTCATCGTGATGAACACTCATTAGCTTCTTTTGCCAGGAAAGGCAAAGAAAGAAGAAAAAGAAACATGAAACATGATATCATGACCACTTACCACTGACTGCAATATCCAGAAGTCATATCATTTTCTTATCATTAATACCACTTTAATTTCAAGGCAGAAATTAATGATGCCGAATGTATGCTCATTTCGTTTCTCTAACAAAACCTTATTATATTATAGTTAAAAACATGGTTAATTCTACATTTTGGATCATCATATTCTAGATTATTTTACGGAAATGGTGGATTCATCTTAATTAATTGAGGGGACATATGTAATGCATCAGCATGATTACGTAATTATATATTCATCAATATTAATAGTATCACAAGTTTCATATTATCATAAGTCATGCATAATATTGAGTTTGGACACATTTATCTTAAATAATATAGTATTCAAATATTTAATAAACATTAATTATTATGATTTGAAAGTTAAGTTTTGAACCACCACTTATACAATGAAAAATTATAATATTTTTATTAAAATTATTATTTAAATATCATATTTATTACATATTATTAATTTTTTTTTATTTTAACAATTATAATTTAAAATTTATAGTACCTTAACATCAAATATTGCACTATATATTGACCTAAAATCTAGATGACTATGGCATTTGCATGACGATTGGATGACATCGGCAAGCTAGGCAACCCCATTTCATTTTAAAGAAAGCAGAAATGAAAAGTGAGAATTGATTGAAAAGAAGAATATAGCTAGCTATATATAAATGAAAAGTAAGAACTGATTGAGTTGAAGCAGTATAGCTAGCTTTAATTATACATTTGTGCACCCACGTTAAGTTGCCCCTAGAGAATGTACCTTTTGTTGTACAATTTATCTTTATTGGTTCTCTCTTTATTTTTCATGCAGTAGGGATTATGAGTATCTTCTTCTTAGTGACCCTACGGATTCTCTGCTTCTCATTGATGCAAGAGAAAGCCTGATTATTAAAGCTTATAATGAAATTCCAGTATCTGCTATCAACTACTTTGGAGACCAAGTTAACTTTTGCTTTTCTTCTTTTCTCGATCCGTTTCTCCGCACAATCTTTATATTTTTAATACCAGCTTGATTTTAGAGAACAATAAGATTTGGTTTTGGTGTTTTATTCTGGGCACGCTTGGTATTACTATTAACTGTTAAGGGAGACGACACTGGTGATTTGCAGATGGCATCATCATTATCGTCTGGGCGTAAGACCATCAGATAAGGTCTCTCTTAACAAGAGACAAAATCATGAAATGCATCCATTATTTTAGTAATTTTCGATGGTTAGTATCTGACTCAATCATTAATTCAAACTGAAACTGCGGTGACGAGGAGTTGAGGAAACCAACAACAATCAGGCCGAATGAATCCAAAGCCTGCTTAAGAATGGATTGGGCTTCTACGACTGAATGGATGTCCAAGAACTTCAGTGTTCAAGCCTATAAATTTGGTCCAAATTTCCCAACCCAAATGGTGTTTGTTATCGATGGAGTAGTGCATTTCACACCCCTATAAATCCTTATCAAACACCACATTTGGTTTGCATTCCTTATAAAAGGATAAATATGAATTTAACTACATTAAAATGTTTTTGCAATTACAAATCTTTAAATTATATAAATAATTATTTTAAAATCAAAATAGTTTTGAGGCAATTAGATAATAAATTATAAACTGATAAGATTTATACTATAAAAAAATTATATTTAATATTTAATTAAACTGTATTGTAACCTTTTGTCATTTTCTATTATTTTCATCAAAATAATAGCTATACATATAATAAGTAAGATTTTTTATAAGAGTTTTAAAGAGGTGCTAAAAGGTCCAGTTTAATTGAAACCAGAACAAGAGCAAGACGAAGCCCAACCTGGCACATTGTTGATGTAGAGTGTACAGTGGTCCTGTAGTTGTGCAATTACCATAAAGCACTAAACAATCTTTCTCCAACCACCGTATTTGCTCTCTCTCTAAACTCTTTCAAGCCGTCGCCCCACACTGTCACGGTGACACCCATACCCAAACCCAAACCCACTTTACTCTCATTTTATTATTTTGTTTCTAATCTTAAAATCAAAATTGATTATTACAAAGATTAATGAATTAGTATCCAACAATAATTCTTTTAATCTTGAACGTAAAAAACAAATATCGCAGTTTGCATTTAAAATTAATACAATTAAAGTAAAATCACAAATTGCGTTAAAAATCATAGAATTGGACTTGCTTTTTAATCTCTAATTGAAGGTATAATAAATTTTTATATAACCAATAATAGTATAAATGGATGGTGGGTATTACGGGATGGCAGTTTGGGTCATGATTCATTTATTTGATTCAATTCGATGCGATTTAAATAGATTTGAATTTAAAAATATTGATTCGTTTAATAAATAGGTGAATTTGATTCAATTCGTTAATTAAAAGAATTGAATTCGACATTGGTTCGTTTATTCGTTTAAGATTCGTTTAATAAATGAGTTATAAACGAATTTAATATAGTTCATTTGTTTTATTTAAATACTTATTTATTTTAAATATTCATGAAAACTTTTAAAATTTAAAGGTTAATATAGTAATTACAAATGATAAATGGCAAAATATATAAACGATATTAAAAACTAGTGCGGCCCTAATTTCTTTTTCATTCTCTTAGAGGGATGGACAAATTCGGGTTCGGGATCAACCCGATAGGATTTTAAGTTAATCGAGTTAGGAAAAATCTAACCCGAATATATAATCGAATCGGATCAGATGGGATATTTTGTGTTTGTGAATTTTTTTTTTCTTAGAATTTTCAAATCAGATCGGGTTGGCCAAAATTCAATCTGATCGGATTAAAACCATCATCCGAATATGATCTAAACCTATTTTTCGGGTCGGGTCGGGTCAAATGCCCACCCTCTAATCTCAATTCTTCTCTCTTTGCACAACTGCATTTTTTCTTGATCCAAGCTATGTTACAGGTTAATCCATCAGCTCAAAGGTTTGTTCAACAGTTATTGTCATTTGAATCACAACCAAACCCCAGGTAATATTACGATCCTGCCGCCGCTGCATTAAAGTTGGCCACAGCAACTGCCATTGAAAAGAGGAGAGTTGGGTGCAATAACAGTAGCAATTGCAATGCTGTCGCTGACAGCAAGAACTAAAGAAATATTTGATTTATAACTTGAATTTTAATTATTGTTATTATTATTATTTTTTTAAATAATCGTTGTAGCGGCTCGAATCCTTGCTCGCAACATTATGAGTGCAATGACTCTCCCACTAGGCTATAAGCCTATTGGTTTAATTATTGTTATTTGTATTGTTAAAATTTTGTAATTTAGGGTTTGGATAACTGTATATTTTAAATATTTAATCTTATAGTTTGGACTATTTAAAATTTACTTAATTTTTATAAATAAGTAGTAATCCTATTAAACAAATAGTAAATGAATTAACAGCTAAATATTCAATATTTAATAAATGAATTAAATAAAATGTTTATTTAATAAGTGAATCAAGTTTAAATCATGAGATCTCAATTTGTTTAATGAACGAATTAAATTTAAATCAGTAAAATTTTTACTCAATTCATTTAAGATTTGATTCAATTATTTATTTTGTCATTTCTAATTTGGGAAGTATGACACCATAAGAAAACTGTGTTTTCCGCATTCTTGGATAGAGAAAATACGAGGCTTAGAAGAAGGATATTTTTGGAATAAAAGTGAGTGTTAATGGCAATGATGATTTTTTATTTTCAGTATTTATAATGAGGTGCACTTAAAGACCGGTGTTAATATCTTATTAGAGGGATATTAATCGCTCCGCTCATTATTGTAAGCAACTAAGGCTTTTGTCATACTCCGCCCTAGCGTGGACAACTTAATTTGCATGAGAAAAACTTGCGTGGGACTATCCCACCACTTTCATATAAAATAATGAATCACACTATAAGATTTATTGACTTATTTAATATTAAATTTAGCGGTACCACTTTGAATTTATTATTCTGTCACATGACAAAACATCAGTAGATAGACCTGTACAAGCATTTCTCTCATTTGCATGAGCTCGTTTGATCTATTGACTTATTTCTGAAAATTTAAATGGTAGGACATTCAACATCTAGATTTATAATATTTTGAGCTCGTCTTAAACAGTGAATCATGATAAATTTGAGTCTTGAATCTTAATTAAAATAATAAATTAATATAAAATTTTATATCTAATTATGTCTCGAATAGAGTAGATTATCAAATTTCAATTGAGATTACAGAAATTTTGTCAAACTATTAACAATGTTGTTAACAAAATTAGAAAGAAAAAAAAATGGTCAATAGGATGATGGAACAAGCTACTCTTCCTTTGCTTGATCAATTTGGTTTCATTAAGGAAAAAAAATATATATATATATATATTCATGTAGAATCCCAAAGTTTTTTTATTTTTTAGATTATTAGAAACCCAAACTGTCAAATCTTTATCAACATGGTTGTACCACCACTGGAGATGGATTGTTGAAGCCAAATGAAAAATCAAAAGTTGTTTTGGCTATGTTTGTGGGGTCTTGACAGGACGGGGCCTTCTGATCTTGGTGATGATGGAAAGCGGCGGCAAGGCAGTGTGCAGCAACGGTGCGGGTGCGGGCAGTTGTTTTGCAAAGATGCCAAATGCTAAAATAGTAAAACTCCGTAGTACGGGGTAATTTGATCTTCACCATCTAACTATAAATAAGCCAACTCTCGGGGACAAATTTTATTTTATTTAGTAAGTATTTAGAGTAGATCCGCCACTAACCCACCTCAACCCCATTTAATAATTAATTAATTATTAAAATTATTTTTTTTAAATGAGTCATGAAACCTTCATAAATTAATAAATCAATTTATTTTATATAAATTAATTTAATATTAATCTATTAATGGAATGAAAATATAAAATAAAAAAAAAATTATATGAATCAAAATATTTTTAATACAACTAATTTAATTATGTCACCTTAATTTATATAAAATAAATTTCTATAAGAATTTATTATTGTATTATTACTCTAAATTTTGTTCTTAAAAAGATTTACCAAAAGAGGGTGGAGATGAGGTAAGCATCGTTTTTCTTGATTAAATGCTTCCTTATGCTGGCTCTTTGTTTATTCTATGAAACCTATATCCTTACTGAGAAAGAGAACTTGGTAAAAAATAAAAGCAAAGCAATTCAGATTCTTGCAATCACCCATGTTTTAATCTGCTTCATATCCTGTTCGATTGTGTATCTGAAATTACTGCTTCAATAATGTACCAACAATCTAGAAAAGCAACTGTGCCGTAGCCCCCAAGTCGAACAGAAACCCCGAAAAGAGAGAGTTTCTCATGAAAAAACATAATGCTGTTATAGCAAAATTGGTCTTCTCTGTACACTTCCATTTGTAGTACCGTCCAAAAAACGAACTTAATTAGTAATCACAGTACAAAGCACACTCGGCAACAATACAGCACCAACAAACCGTATACAAAAGCATGAAAAATTGGAAATTGCTTTACAGTACTGTGCAAATGCACAAACACTTCCAACAATTTTAAGATTGGGAGATCCGCCCAGGAGTCGCATCAGAACCACCCTTCCGCAAATCTTCTCCACCTGGAACCATCATACCCGGGTAACCCGGAACCAAACCTGCATTTCTAACCCCATAGTAAACCTGTTGATTCACTCCATCAGCTGAAACAATTCTCACTGTTTGATCATATGAATGATCCATTGTCACAGCGGGCCTTACCGTCCCACCATATACTTGGCTCGAACCAGGAACTGGCTGATGATACCCAACAGGTATTTGACCACCAGGAGGAACCTGGTATTGTGGAACATATTGTGCCCGAATAGGACCGGGCTGCTGCATGGGAGCATTTCCTGGCTGAACCGGACCCGGAACATAATAAACAGGCATGTTTTGTTGTACGGCAGGACTCGAGTAACGAGTTTCCGGAACATAATGCCACATGGGTTGACCCGAATATCCCGTTTGTTGCACTGCCTGCGGCTCTAAAAAGCCATCGATTTGACCACTGTGTTTTGACTCCAACACTGGAGCTGGGTTATCGGGTTTGGTCTTAACCGGAGGAAGATCCGGCATGGATGGTACAATAGGTGCTGATGACGTGGAGCAAAACGGCGAAGAAACAACTGGGGCAGGAGAACCCGGATCGGAGACGGACACATTATCATGCAACATGATGCGGCCTTTTGGTTTGAGTTCACGAGGTTGTGTCTCATCAGAATTTTCCAACCCGAATAGATAATCGGGTGTTTCGGAAAAAATGGAAGAAGCCTCGGATCGGCCGCGCTCGAGGGCACCGTTGTTGATGGCGTCAAAGAACCAGTGCTCACGGTTAGTGGAGCCGTCAAGGAGTGAGCTGATGCTACTGGCCCGTGAGACTGAATCTTCACCTGTAGTGAAGAGAAAAAGACGGAGCCGAGCTGATCTTGTGTTTTGATTCTGCGCGAAGCGGTCGTACTCTTCCATCATGTTCTCCACATCTTCGTCAGTTGTCACCGATATTAACGCATCAAGATCCTCGTTTGGCAGCTGATACTTCACGCTAATATTACTACTACCTGCCGCCACATTAAAAGTAGTTATTAATTAACTCTATCTTTATTGAAAATTAAATTATTTAATTACAAAAAGCATATATGTAATTAATACAAAGGAATTAATTACTCTCTCTCTCTATATATATATATATATAGATATATATATATAATGCAATTGAATTAACCTGCGAGTTTTGAAAGCTTGGTGAGCAGGTTGGAGAAGGTGGAGGAGCGGTGAACGGCGACGATGCGGGTGTCGCCGCCTACATATCGGAGTTGATTATCGTGGGGCCGGGGGAGGATCTTGCCTCCGAAACTGCACAGGAATTTTACACGTGTAAGGTGGAGATCATGCTGGTGTTCAGAGCGAGGAGAAGAGGTGACCGAATCGGTGGTGCCGGATTCCAGCTCCGATGGATGGAGTGATGTCATTCTCTGCACTAGATTTGAAGTGACAGTTTATATGTGTTAACCAAACAGACAGACTGATCAGAGAGCTTGAAAAGTCTTTGAAAATTTAAAGATTGTGGTTAACTGGAAATGGTTGGAATCTCCGCTCCAAAATTGTTAGCTTTTAAATGGGTGTCAATGCAAACAGGGCGCTATAATAAGCCTAGAAGAATAATTGCTTTCTGACTTTTAACAGATGACACGAGAGACCGTAAAAGGAATGTCTGCTGTCTGCATGTAAAAATTGTAAAGTGTCTTCTGGATATATATAATATAATATTGTAGTGTGTTTGTGATTGACCGTTATCATCACAGATGCATCCTGACCTCTTAATAGTTTATCAAATTGAATAATTGATGGTGGTGCAGACCCACCAAGTTGCGTAATATTACATATAATTAAACGATGATGATTGGGGAATCAAAGAATGATAATACGCAGCGGCGTGCTACGAATCAATAAGCAGTGTTAAGCTCTAATAATAGGAGATGGCTAAGTCGCATGTAATGTAACTAACATCCTTGACTGTAAATTATCATTTAAACTCTTAATGAATTAATAAATAATAGAGATAATACTACAGGAGTTAAAAGAGATATTATTACACCTAAAAGATGAAATAAAAAATTAAAAATAAAAATAATACTTCTTCATGTAAGTAAGAAAAAAAATTAGAAAAATATAAAATTATAAAATTTGAATTAACTAAAAAACTTAATATATATCTTTAAGAAAAATCATATCAAAAAAGTTTTGAGATAGTAGATTCTTTGTATATATTAAAAATAAAAAATAAGGTTAAAATAAAAAATTAATTAAAAATAAAAGAAAGTAAAAATCACATAAAAAATATAGAATTAGATCTAATACAATAAACAAGAAAAAGGTATAATAGTAAAGTTAATGGAGATGAAATAATATTAGAAAAAAAATGAAGTTTATAGCGAATTTATAAAATATTTAGTATATTGGTATAAAAAATATGAATAATAATAAAAAATTTCTAGTACAACAAGCTATAAAAAGAACACAAAAATTATGTTTATGTATAGATCATATATTCCTTGGTTAGAAAAATATAATAGATTTATATATACAATTTTTAAACTAAAAAGTACAATCTTTAGAATAAGAAAAAGAAAGAGCAAATCTAATAAATATGGGAATATATATATAGACAGATTTATATGAATTTTATAATCATTTATATTTATATAAAGAAAATAATGAAAAATTTAGAAAGAATAAAAAATAGATGTAAATATGATGATTGAAGAAATGATCATCTATAATTCATAAATATTAAAGCAGTAAAGGGCTCTTGTGAAAATATGCTTATAAAAGACAAAATTAATGTAACATACAAAAGTTGTAACATAACAACCTCCCAAATAATAATATAATTTAAAAATAATTAATAAATAAAATAAAAATTTATTAGTATAGTCAATTCAATATATTTATAATTGTCTTCAATGTGTTTTACCAGGTTAAAAATCATTGAAAAATAATCTCATCATCAATACTATAAAATATTATATATATATATATATATAATTAGTTTCTCTCATCTGATTTTATTGATAATTTTTAAAAAATTCATAGCTGAAAATACCTTTTTACTATAATTGTGGCAATTAGTAAAATCAATATTAATACTACTAATGAATAAATTAATGAATATAATTTTTTTAATATCAATTATTTTTTTTACTAGTTCATTAATCCCTTTCAATCCTGAAAATTTATTATTATAACCTACATCTATAATATAAACATTTAGTTAAATTTTAAATGTCATAAGATCTATGGAAGAAAAATCAATTGGATAAAACTTGAATAATTTCTATTCTTTTGTATGAGGAGCGTTAGGGTCCTTAGAATTTCAAAATAAAAAAAATATTTCTTTGTAAGCTGGAGATATAAAAATAAATATATTTTTAAATTTTAACAAAACCTTTTATGATAATTAAAATTAAAAATGAGATAATTTATAACTTTTTAAAAATTAAGCAAGGATTTCAACTCCTGTTAGCTCTAATATGGTACGGCAACTGATAATAGGCTGAAAATAAAAATTATTATTTTAAATATACTTTATTAAAATATCTCCCTCTCTCCTCTTTATTAAGTCGAAGATGATTGTGTTGTGTGCCATTATTTAAAGGGTAGGTATTAGGTAATGCGAATATGCGATATGGGACCATGCATTTGCAACGTTATGCTGTCAACTGTTTACAAGTCGGTTTGTAGGGCCCCGCGGTGGTCATAAAATAAATACTGCACTAATCTTGTTTCACATAGAAGGCAAGGGAACTTAGAAGCAAGATATTACCAATCACATCACCTTTTTAAAGCGGCAAGATAATGCAGACGTTCTAAAAAATAGCTGGTGGGTGTTAGTTAATTTGGTTGGTAAATTTTTTAAAACATTTAAATTTAAATTTAAATTTAATTTTAAATCCCTCACATAAATGAGGATGGAATTGGATTTTACATATATAGTTACGCTTATGGAGTGAGCTACTAGCCTACTACCAACTCCTTATTAAATTGTGTTATCATTGATTATCATCTAACACTGGGAGGCGTATAGTATACTTAATATTGGAGAACCTATATATGAACAAATATTCAATTCAATATGAAAGCAGGAAATTTGAAGCAATAATAGTCGGGCAGAAGAAAATAACATTGTAAAAGAAGTTGGGTTTCAATATTGAATTTTAGATATATGCCCATTCAATACATATATTAAGACTTAATTTAATATTATTAACAGACTTATTAAACTTTTGAGTCAAAAAATTTATTGAATAATACATATAAGAAAAGTCACTCTAAATTAATTATGCACAGTTAGAACTTCTTAGAAATAAAGATTTTATGCATGATTAGATCATTATGAATCTTTTCAAAATGATATACATAACAAGATCGAATCCAGTTTTCATTCATGTATTTAGGTGGAGTTTATTTTTTGTCTAAAATTTAAATGAGTCTGAAAATTTCTAAAATCTAAATGAATTTGAATACAAATATATATTTTTTTTAATATTTAAATATAAGTAACATCTTATTTATTTTTATAATACAAATATCTTAAATTTAGTTATTTGATATTTATGTCCGAGTAAATTAAAATAAAAAAAATAGATTAGATTTTAAAATTTAAGAAATAAGTTATTTTATAGATATGTTTTTAGAATATAATATTTACTTGTTATTAAGATATTTTTTTATTTAGATAAAAATTTTATTTTTTTATTAAGATGTAAATATCTGAAAATTAAATATAAATTATAAAAAAACATATTTTTAAAAAATAAAAAATTAATAAAACTTCAAACATTTAACAAATAATTTCTTAATTTACCATAATTCATTGGGTTCATTTTAATCCCTTTTTGCAGTGAAGGACTCATATTTGAATAGTCGTAAATTCAAACCACAAAAAATTGACGAATCATCTGTGCTGGCTGGTAATCAAATCGTGACAATGATAAATAAGTAGTAAAAAATAATGCTTTTTCAGATTCAAGTAAAAGCTTCAACAGATCGAGATTGGTTATGAAACGCTAACTATAACGATCAAGATCGGTATGTATACTTACTTGTATGAGACTTTAAGGATTGCAGCTTTGGACGATTCTCTTCTCAGAGCTTGTCTCGTAGGTTTAGCCTAAAAGATTAACGGAAGATTGAACGTCACAAAAAGGCATATTGTTAATGCCCGCTTTTTAGACTTAGAGACGATGAGCTGATTGTATGGTCCACAAAAATCGTGGGGCCAAGTCAGCTTGTCCGATAGCATTCTTTTAACGTGGCATCCAGTCACTATTTTGTCCTTGACCCTGAGTCGAGTAATTTTCTATCCCCGCCCAGTTTCGTCTATTGGTAATTCCGGACCAATCATAAATAGCTATTGCCTAGCTCGTCCCACTATGTGGCCTGCGGTTCATCAAATTTCGTGAATCGGTGATTTTCACTCCTTCAGCTGATGGTAGTTGTTGTTGCCACCTGGCACTTGCCACCGTGAATTTATTCTTCACGTGTTATAAAAATTAACCAAATAAGAGCAATATTCCAAGGTCAACGCGAGTTCTCTAAAATATGAATCTTTAAATTACTGTATAAAAAAGTAATAATATAATCATAAATTTTTATATTAATTAATATAGTATGATTAAATTAATTAGATTAAAATTTTTTTAATCTATATAACTTATTTTTGTTATTTTATATTTTTATTTAATCAATGAGTTAATACTAAATTAATTTGTGTAAAATAAATTTATACAATAATTTTTAAATCTCTCATGACTCACCTGTGACGGTGAAATTATTGTATAACCTATGTGGCATTCATACAACCATTTCCTTTTTCTTTTCTTTTTTTATTCTTTTATGAAGAAAATAAATATACAAAATAAATCATAAGTGGCGATGTGTAGGTGATTAAATTTCTGTTCAGTTTATGATAAGAGTTAATTTGCAAGTATAATAGTGATATGCCTATAGAAAGCAGTACAAAAAAAAAACTATAATTATAAAATAGAAAAAATTATTACAAAATTAAAAAAATTCATTATATTATAAATTTTTGTATCTTTTTGTATTAAATTTTATGCTATTTTCAGTACATATAATATTATTCTTATGCATATCGTAGTTTTTTTTTTTATATACAGAGACTATTACTCAGAATTACAACTTATATTACATGAGACTATAACTAATATTTACAAATCAGACTATGATTGGAACTAGTTTACAATAATTCGTATGATACTATAAATATTTACAAATCAAACTATGACTGGGACTAGTTTACAATAATTCATATAAAGTATTGTCCAGATTTAAACCTTCACTAATATTCGAGGGATGTCTACTCCTTGATACAAATTGATATTTACAAATCAGACTATGACTGGGACTAGTTTACAATAATTCGTATGAAGTATTGCTCAGATTTAAACATTCACTAATATTCGAGGGATGTCTACTCCTTTATACAAGAGACTATTGCTCAGGATTACAACTTATATTACATGAGACTATAACTGATATTTACAAATCAGACTATGATTGGAACTAGTTTACAATAATTCGTATGAAGTACTGTCCAGATTTTAACGTTCACTAATATTCGAGGGATGTCTACTCCTCACACTTGGGTTATTATATGAGACTATAACTGATATTTACAAATCATACTATCGTAGTTAGATCCTAAATTATAGTAAATTTTTTTATTTATTTCAATCTCAATAGGTTTCTTATTATAAAAGTCACTGTTAAAAGGAAAACTCCAGTACATCCTAAAAAGATTATGATACTTCGATAATATTATAACCTGTAGTTACATCTGTATTATATTTTTGAAAATGAAAAATAAAAAAATTGTGTAATGTTTGTTGTTATACAAGTTTTTAAATTAAAAAACAATAATAAAAAGAGTGGACTCGTTCTATCTTAAAGCCCTTAACCCAATGGCCACTCACGGTTCTCAATTGGCAGGCCAACTTTGGCCCAAGGGAATATTAATGAGAGAAGACCTTCCAATTTTTCCAACAAAATAATTAATTTAATTTCTTTCTAAACATATATAAAAAAAAAACAATTTGATTTTTCTTTTTGTCTATAGAATAGACATGGATTATAATAAATTAATAAAAGGAAAAAGAATAGATATCGGATATTTGTTTATTAAAAATTAAAAATGCATTAATGAAAAGATTCTTTTGGCTCGGTCTTTTCCCTTCTTTCCCCAACTTTAACCAAATTATCCACTATTGAAAAATGTTTTTTTCTTTAATCCCAAAGAATTCCTTAAATCTTTGGCTATTCATTTATTTTAATTTCTAAACTTCAAGTTGCCTTTGTATTATTCTATGAATTTGAATCCTGGAACAACATAATTATTTACACATATTTATAATTATTAGATTATATATCGTCTAATAATCAAAATTAAAACTAAATTATATTTTAAAGGAACTATTTAATAAAAATAGTGGACCTCATTAATAATAACTAATTTTTTCTTTTCTCCTTTCTCCCTCGGACTTCTTTGTTTCCCTCTCTCCAAAGAAAGTTTTTATTTTGTTTTTTATTATGTCTAGATTAAATTTTAAGAGAACAAAATGAATCTTTTTATGTTAATTTCTAGTGTTAAAAGAAATTCACGCAGAAAATTCGTATGTATTGCAACGATATTAAGTACCATATCAAGATTTAAACTCGAATCAAACTTTTTTTTTCCCGAGTTTATTTTTCAGGAAATGAACAATTGAACGAAATCTTTTGAAAACTAGAAGATTGGTGGAAAAACATAAGAGGAGAATTTCAGATTAACGTCGGCAAGTCTGAGTGCCTTACTCTTGTGGACAAGCTGCCATGTTTTGACGTTTAGTGCTTTAGGATTTGTAGGGTGAGAGTGAAACAAAGAGATTATAAATCATGATGAGGGAGGAGAGACAAAATAGAGACAATTGATTATTAATTAAGATTTAATCAAATTTATTGAAGACAAAAAACAAAGTAAACCCTTTCATGAAGTCGAGAGATGCAGGAGAGGGAAAAATTAAATATCACTAATGGGTGCACCATTTTATTTAACTCTTTAAAAAAATAATTAAGCTTATTTTAATCTTGACCATTAGATGAATCGTAATCTAACGATTACAAATGTATGTAAATAATTGTGTATAAAAAGAAATGCCGTCAATCATGTCCCTTGAAAAAATATTAATAAATGTTAGAACATTTGGTTCAAAATTTTATGTAAGTACATTGTATGTATAAAAAGATTAATATATGTATTTTTTAAATTTAATGTCCTAGAAGATAAAGTGTTACAAATGCTTAAAGTACATAGAACATAAGTCTTATAAATAAATAATTATTATTATTTTAAATAAAGTCATTAGTCTTTTTCTTTAGTCTCAAATCATTTTATACATATTTAAAAAAAAAAGATGAATTGAGAAAATTGAAGATGTCAACAAAAAAACTTCTTAATATATTTTTAAAAATTATTTACTATTAATATTTTTTTATATTTACCTAATTGTTAATTTACATGTTCATTAGGACCAAAAGAATTCGAAAATAATTATTATCTCATACATTTAGTGAGTTTATTAATTTGGTACATTAATATAAATCGAGATCATAATATTTTTATTTTTTTAATAAAATTTATTTATTTATTAATATTTTAATGTATTTATTTTCTCATAAAAATAAACTTATGTGTATTCGATGTTGAATCATATGTACTTAAAATATGATAATGCCAAGTTGGGAGAGATGAAAACAGATATTTATGGTCGCGTCTCATTTAATTGGTCGGACATTCAAGACCTTTCCAAAACAAATACTCCATAATAGAAGTAGCTAAAGTTATATAGGTCAAATAAATAATTAATAAAGATTAACATAATTAATAAAAAAATTACTTCAAATTACGACTTAAATTTTTTATATATTAAATTTATTCTATCTAATGGTAGATGAAAGATGAGTTAAATACGACTTATTCACATTACAATCACATATAAAGGAGACTAAGATGGGCACACTCACTTCAGGTATGCAGTAACTTGCTTGGGGCAATGAGAAATTAGTCTCATAATTGTCTGTTCTGATTCCCGATTATTAGTAATAGTAAGGCAAGCGGTAAACGTTCCATGCTAAGGTCGATTTCGCTACTTCAATTTCAGAGAATAGGCTACTCAAAAAGAAGGGGACCTGCGTAACCGCCACATTAGATTTCACGCATCCATTGAAAGCAGCCTAGCGTGTCAACCGTTTTGGGAATCATTATTTTCTTACATATATTTGACGCTTGGACTGTTTTTATATGTCCTGATAGTGCAACTTGCCTTTTAATTTAATTTTTAGTTCCATCAACAAGTTTCATAAGTTTATAATAATAGAGTGGAGCTATTTAAATTCATTAATTTTTATTTAAATTTATCTTAAAAATATATTTATTATTAAATTTTAATTTTTAAAAATTCCAAAATTGATCCTCATTATAACAAAATTCTCTCTTTACCATGGTTGCCTGTAAATAGACATATTTTAACTTTTTATAGAAATTAAATGGAGATATTTGTTAATTTATATCTTTCCATTTAGGTAAAATTAGGAGGTATGTGAAGACTTAGATGAAAAAAAAAATCATATCTTCTTTATGGTATGTGAAGATTGCATGTAGATAGTGGGTTTTGTTCTTCTTTATTCTTACTAAATTATAACAATATTTATTTGAATATTGAGCAATTTATTTCATCTCTAAAAAATATTATTTGCAATCTATCGCTAAAAAAAATGTTAAAATTGAGAAATCAAAAGAACCAGAGAAAGAGCAAAGCAAGATTAGTTAAAGAAAGAGAAAATATGATTAATTTAGCTAATTCCAAAAAAAATTATCAATAATAAAAGATTAATTGAAAAGAAGGTGCCGAGAAAAAAATTGGTGAATTCAAAGCTCCACTCATAATAATATTACTATAAATTTCAACATTACTGGTGTTTGGATGCTTGTATATACTTTTTGAACTAATGGTCACTCAAATTGACAGTGATAATTATTGCCTTAAGAATAGACTTACAGCCAATGATAGGCATTTAGTGTGCGAGAATGCTTATCCAAATCCAAACAATTTCAAGATAACAATCCTGTACCGATTGAGAACTCACCTCTTTATTACTTTTACTTTCAAGTTTCAACAATATAATAGTAATCTCAAGAACAAAATCATTCATGCATAATAAAGTTAAATACGGTTTAATAAAATTAATTTTTAATATATTATAAAGTTATATAATTTAATAATATTAAAAATTAATTATATTAAGTCATATGATTTAACTATATATCCTCATTAAAAAAAATGAGGACATTGATATTAGAAAAAAATTGTGTGTGTATTAATACACTACATAATAAAATATAATATATTAAAATTTTATTTTTTTAGTTTGCTCTTGATTTTTTGACTTTAATAAAGTTACAGGGTATCTAAAAAATATATTTGTTATTAAATTTTAATTTTTTAAAATTGCAAAATTGATCCTCACTATAACAAAATTCTCTCTTTAACATGGTTGCCTGTAAATAGACATCTCGTAACTTTATATAGAAATTAAATGGAAATATTTGTTAATTTATATCATTACGTTTAGATAAAATTAGGAAGTATGTGAAGACTTAGATGAAAAAAAAAATCATTTGTTCTTTATGGTATGTGAAGATTGCATGTAGATAGTAAGTTTTGTTCTTCTTTATTCTTACTAAATTATGACAATGTTTATTTGAATATTGACCAATTTATTTCATCTCTAAAGGTTATTATTTGCAATCTATCACTAAAAAAATGTTAAAATTGATGAGTAACCAAAAGAACAAGAGAAAGAGAAAACAAGATTAGTTAAAGAAAGAGAAAATATGATTAATTTAGCTAATTCCAAAAAAAAAAATCACTAATAAAAGATTAATTGAAAAGAGTGCCGAGAAAAAAAAATCGGTGAATTCAAAGCTCCACTCATAATAATATTACTATAAATTTAAACATTACTTGTGCTTGGATGCTTGAGTATACTTTTTGCACTCAAATTGAGAGTGATAATTATTGCCTTAAGAATAGACTTACAGCCAATGATAGGCATTTAGTGTGCGAGAATGCTTATCCAACTCCAAACAATTTCAAGATAACAATCCTGTACCGATTGAGAACTCACCCCTTTGTTACTTTTACTTTCAAGTTTCGACAACATAATAGTAATCTCAAGAACAAAATCATTCATGCATAATAAAGTTAAATATAGATTAATAAAGTTAATTTTTAATATATTATAAAATTATATGATTTAATAATATTAAAAATTAATTTTATTAAGTCATATGATTTAATTATACATTCGTATTAAAAAAAATAAAGATGTCGGCATTAAAAAAAAACTATATATATATATATTTTAATATGTTATATAATAAAATACAATGTATTAAAATCTTACTTTTTAGTTTGCTCTTAATTTTTCTAACTTTAATATAGTTAGGAGTCTCTGCCTAGAAAATATATATATTTATTAAAGTTCGTGAAAGCTTTTAAGCTTCACAGTTTAATAGTATACTAAAATTATATTATTAAGTTATACAGTAAAATAATTTTTTTTGAATTTTAATAAAATTTTGAATTTTATATTAAATTATGATTATATATATATATTAAGTTTATTTTTAAAAATAATATAATTAATTTAATCTTTAAACTTTGAAAAGGTTCAAGTGCAAGGGATATGCTTAATTTGGAGTGGGGGTGAGGTATGTGAGGAGGGTGGGAAGTCGTAATTAGCTACAGAGCACAAATACATTCATACAAGATTAATGTTATACATTTCAAATTTTTATTTTAAATAATCATTTCAAATGATGTGTGATTCATCAATTAGTTGGTGAGATAATATAATTAATTTACTCTAATTTTATCAATAAATTAATAAATAATATATTATTTATAATAATTATTTGAAATAAAAAATTTAATATGTGTAGCATTATTATTTGTTCAAAATTGACAGCAAATTCACCAATCATTTATCATTTTCCATTACGAAAATAGAAACAACACTCTCACTCTGCAAGCTTTGGCACCCCTCTAATGAACCCGGCCTCTTATGGATTGGATTTACGTATGCCCAATCGCAGATTCTGGCTTTTCTCTTGCAATCTTGTAACATCAACTTCAGCAACAAAAATACTATAGGTATTTAGCCAGGAGAAATATGGTCATCGAACAGAAATATTAGTAAACAAATCAAGAGGGCAGTGGGCACATGGAAAATTAATTAGTGACTTAGTGTTAAACATTATAGTAGTCGTTTTCCTTTCTTTTCAATGATACACATTTCAAGGCATATAAATGAATCGTGATCATCAAGAGAGGATGATAATTCATTCAGATTATTTCAGGCCCAGAGGCCCTTGACCTTTTGAGTTTTGACAGGCAGGCTATAATGTATATTTCTTTATTTGTTCACACCAACCCCTAGTTTTAAAATTTTGGTGTGTCGATGTACACAGCTAACGAATAACGTGGAAAACTTTGTTTCTTCCTCATATTTGATTTCTTCTTCAAAATTTATGGCACCAAATGGGTTACCTTTCACACATAATGATTCTGCATCTCATGCAAACTATCTTTTGCCATGCATATCCGCAATTATAGCTTACCGAATTAAAATCAAAGATATTTTTGCTTTCCCGAACATATTTCCCAAATTAATCTTAACTTATAACACATATAAAACTATACTAATATTGATGCTGCGGACGAAATTATTAGCACAAGCCTAAAACATGTCCCACATTGTATATATATTATTAAAAATATGAACATCCGCACCTAAATATGGATATTTTTTTTATTATATAAAATTATTACTTAGATTACAACTCATATTATATAAAATTACTATTAACATTACATTAGATTATAACTTATATTTATAATCAGACAATTACTATAACTAAATAATATTAAATTTTATATAATATTATTCACATTTTATTTTTACTAATATTTGAGGAGCGTCGCCCTCACAATTGTGAGGACATGATTGGCCAGTGATTTATGACTCTCTTTCTCTATTTGTATAATGAGAGTTATTTTTTTGTGCAAATACTTATTTTTATAGTCTCACAAAATTAATGGAAATAAATATGTATGGGGTTCTTATCTCTTTGTGGTGTCTAAAGTGCGGGCACTCTCATTTCATAATGCTATTAAACCGCTTAATATAATTAATTTTTAATACTATTAAACTATATGAGTATTAAAAATTATTTATACTATAACACACGGCAGTGTTCGCATTTAAAAAAAAAAAATTGAGGGCGCTTGCCCCTAATAATTATTTTATCGATAATAACTATTTAATTAAGACATTCTCATTTTGTTAAAATGAAAATATAATTATAGATAAAAAATATGATTTTTAATATATTAAAATATTTATTTTTTATATTTTAGTATACATCATTATTTGAGGATATATATATATATATATATATATATATATATATATATTTGCCGTCTGGATCCACCAAACTTGCCTTGCTTGTGGGCTCTGTGGAGTGTGGACAGCAGGTTTTGACTAATATACACATAAGCACTAAATGCAATTTTCTTGCGCCAAGATTTTAGATTCTTTTGATACTCTTTCCTTATTACTCGCTCCATACTCTCCTACTTGTATATATAATTCATTGCATCTATTTTATTCTATGCACCGTTTTCAGGAATCTTGAATCTCTTTATTCATTAATTTAAAAAAAAAAAAAAATCTCTTTAAATGCCGACTTATTTTTGGTTTCATACTTTTCAGTCCACACCCATCGTTTAAGAAAATTATAGTAAACCCATTACTTTCTTCTGCACTGTTGATAAGGCTTCCTGCTTCTGTTTCATTCTTTATATATAACTTGTATTTCATGTGCGGTTGCTGCTTCAGCCTTTATTGTTTCTGATATTTTCGCCAGCATAAACTAAGGTACTTGTTTTTTCAGGTTCTGTTTTTTAGTTTTATAATTAGTTGTAAAATATTTGTTTTTCTCATATTTCAGAATTCCCAAATTGCATTCTTTTCTAATGCATAGAATACCTTAATCGTCATGTAATCACGCTGTGATAACTTTTTAATTATGTTATCTTTGCATTACTCTATTTCATGTACGAATATCTTTATCTGTTTGTGATAATGTCAATCCCCCATGTAAGGAGTCAAACTTTTAGACTGATGAAATTAAAGTTTATATTGTAAGCGATGATAAACAAATTTTAGTGGTAGCAGTCATGACTCTTGCTGTTGAAACTGAGACCCCAGTAAGGCTTGAGGTTAGTAATTGATCTTTCTTTCATTGATTCTTACTATTAAGTTCCTTCAAAATTAGCTATGTTAAATTTGATATTCATTTGATTTCTGTAATCAACAGGGGAAGTACAAAGCTATGGCAGTTTGTTGGGTTCTCGGGTTTGGCTCCCTCATCGCTTGGAACAGTATGCTGACAATAGGAGATTACTACAATAACTTGTTCAAGGTAGGTGGGTAGCTGATGTTTCATTATCACACCCTTTTTTTGTTTTGTTTTGTTTTGCAGCTAATGGTCACTTTATTAATTGCTCCTTTTCAATATCAGTGTTAAGTTACTTTATAAGCAGGAAAGAGGGCAATCGTGATTAAGTAGAATTTTTTTTTTTTTTTAATTTGATTTGATTACAAATTGGATAGTTTAGCCTGCTAAGAAATTATAAGAACTATTTATGAGCATTAGATGCCTAGTTTGATGATGTTTTCATTTCTTTTGAAGAAATATCATCCAACAAGGGTACTTACCCTTGTTTATCAACCATTTGCGCTTGGAACAATAGCATTACTCGCATACAATGAATCAAAGATCAATACTAGAAAGAGAAACATTACTGGTTACGTTATTTTCTTTGCAAGTACTCTGGCACTCCTTCTTGTAAGTAATGTGATGCTTCTCTCTGCACTGTGTCTTGATTATAAATTGCTTCCAACAAATTTGTGTTTGATTTGCTACTGCTTTCTGACAGTTGGATTTAGCCACATCAGGGGAAGGAGGACTTGGACCTTTTCTTGGTATATGTGTTTTTGTTGCTTTGTTTGGAGTCGCAGATGCCCATGTTCAAGGTGGTATTGTCGGAGACTTATCCTTCATGTACCCTGAATTCATGCAGGTTGATATTTCTAATTTACTTTGACAATGGTCTTTAATCTATTTTTGAAAAGAGAATTTATTTCTCACTACTCATTGGCATTCTGTTCTACAGTCTTTCTTTGCTGGTTTGGCTGCATCAGGTGCTCTAACCTCTGCTTTGAGGCTACTAACAAAGGTTGCCTTTGAAAAATCTCATGATGGTCTTCGCAAGGGAGTTAGTATGTTTCTTTTCTTGCCAAGTAGAGAAAATTTGGTTTGTGTTTATATTTTTCAACTGCAACGCTTGTTTTTTCACTCAGTAATCCCTACTTCTCTCAAACAGCCCATAAATGTTGATTTTTCTCATACTCTGTAGTGCTTAAAACGAAAAGTGAACAGTCATCTAAAGGTTGCCACTTACCAGAAACTATGTTAATGAGAATTTCTTTTCATCTTTTTGGCAGTGTTATTCCTGGCAATATGTACATTGTTTGAGTTTCTATGTATTCTCCTATATGCATTTTTCTTCCCAAAACTCCCAATAGTCAAGTACTTTCGCTCGAAGGCTGCTTCAGAAGGATCAAAAACAGTTTCAGCTGATCTTGCAGCTGCTGGAATCCAAACAAAAGCAGGCCAGGTATTATTTTATCTTACTTAGACTTATATACTCCTTGTTTGAGATTTTTTTGCAATTCCAATTCTCCTAATAGCTTTGGCATTTCTGCAGGCTGAAGATGAAGCTAAACAACATGAACGGTTGAGCAATAACCAACTATTCTTCCAGAATATTGATTATGCTCTTGACCTATTTCTGATTTACGTGCTGACTTTGTCCATTTTTCCGGGATTCTTATATGAAAACACCGGACAGCACCAGTTGGGTGACTGGTAAGTGCTGCTGTATGGCAAAAGAAAATTTGGATTGCATCTTGTATGTCAGTTGCAGATATATACTGAATGCTTCTACTATGTTTGTCTTAGAATAAGGGAGTATGCTTTGAAAGAGTATTATTTTGGTTCCTGTAATATTCATTGCTGCATTTTGAATAACTTGCCTTCATGTTTAGCTAATTTTCTGAGTACTTTTGTGCAGTATTCATGTCCACTGGAACTGAAAAATTAATCAGCACACCATTACTTGAAGTTGACAATTGAATCTTGACTAAACATATTTTAGCATATTGATAGCCCTTGCAGATTTTTTATGTGGCTGGTGATCTTTCAGGTATGCGCTTGTTCTGATAGCATCATACAATGTGTGGGATCTAATAGCAAGATACATTCCCCTCGTGAAATGCGTGAAGTTGGAATCCAGAAAGGGCCTTATGATTGCTATTCTCTCTCGTTTCTTACTTGTCCCTGCATTTTACTTCACTGCTAAATATGGTGATCAGGGATGGATGATCTTTCTCACTTCCTTCTTGGGATTGACAAATGGTTACCTGACAGTATGTGTTATGACAGTAGCACCCAAAGGGTACAAGGTTAGTTGGCACCATACTTCATCATTATTTTGCGATAACTCTTGATTTTCATCTTTTCCTAATCGAATGTAATTGGGCTTTTGGTTTTGTAGGGACCTGAGCAAAATGCCCTGGGTAACATACTTGTGTTATGTCTCTTAGGCGGCATATTTGCCGGGGTTGCTCTTGACTGGCTGTGGCTCATTGGTAAGAAAGACGGCTTTTAATGATAAGAGCCAAATTTCTCCTGTCATCCTACAGACAAACTTCCACAGCATTTCCTATAAATGAATATTTAACTGTGTTGGACTTTCAAAATTAATGCCAGTGCAATTTGAATGGAAATTGATCTTTGCAAACAAATTGACCTGCTTTCGTCATTCTTTTTTCAATTGCTTAATACAATATGTGCTTTGTGACAGTAGGACAGTATCAAATTCAGCAGCGATTGAATTTGCAAATTGCAAGCCAGCAAATTTCGCAATCGTTTATCAGGCCATCAGGCCATATTTGCCACATGGCAATAAAAATTATTGAAACCCCCAGCATTCAAGGATAAACTACCAACATAAACTTTTCTTATTTCTACGGTTAGAGTTTAACGGTCAACAATTGTTCAAACATGTCCACTCTTTCTTGTCACACAACCCTTCTACTCCTTATAAAACTTAAGCTTCTCCTTAAGAAAAACAAAAACATAACATATACAAACCGTGTTTACCAGCAAACGTTTTGAGAGTTCTTGAAGCAATAATCTCTGAGGCCATCTTCATTATATGGGAATCAAATTGTTGCCTTGTTTCTGAAATATTCTCAATATACCTTGCTTTTCCCTGACTCCCTTATTATTAATGAAACATTACGTGAAGAAATAACTTTTTATTGGTTTCTTTAAAAAGAGATGGTTTAAATTCATTCTTTTTCTTTGACATTAAAAGTGTCATCACAATCCACATTGCCTTTGAAGGTTTTCTCATCCTGTTTGCTTCCCTGAGTTTTGAATCCTCTACATGGTAAATTGGTAATGGCATCAACAGGTTTTGGTTCTTGTAGATGTTTTAGAAAACAGTTTGTTTCTTATATTATTAAATTTCTCAACATATGTCGATATAATATTTTGATTTTTTTTTATGTGTAAATTGTGTCTATAAATCTCTCTTAACTGTAAATATTTCTCTTCCGGAGAAATTTCAATAATTTCATCCTGAAAATATTGCATGCATGGTTTCATTTCCTTGGTTTTCTTTGATGTTTGATTTCTTGTCTTTAAGTTTTAAATATTCTTTGACAAAAAATTTTCTAAAAATGATGTTATCATCCTTTACTAACTTTCCAAGGTGCCAAAGAATTGTAAATGGACCAATTTTAATAGTAGTCAGGTATTGGCATAAAGAACCAATTCCTGTATCATGGGAGAAACCTGACATTGGCTGGACTAAATTAAACTTTGATGGGTCCTGCAAGGGCAGAACCTGTAAATCCAGCATTGGAGGGATCTTCAGGGACCACAAGGCTAAATTCTTACTGGGTTATGCCGAATCCATAGGAAGAGCAACTAGCACCATTGCCGAACTATCTGCACTGCGAAGAGGCCTCGAGTTGGTACTCGAAAATGGATGGAATGATGTATGGCTTGAAGGTGATGCCAAATCATTGGTTGATATAATTGCGCAAAGAAGAAAAGTTAGATGTGCAGAAGTGCAAAGGCACATTACTGACATAACATCAACCATACCAGAACTTAATAATTGTGTTGTGACTCATATATATAGGGAAGGCAACAGAGCTGCTGATAAGTTTGCTCAGCTAGGACACCAATTGAAGAAGCCTCAAATCTGGCGGCATCCGCCTGATGAAGTGCTACAAATTATGCATGATGATGCAGGGGGCAAGATTATTCTTCGTAGAAGATAGTAAAATTGTAGGTATTGTTTAGTATATATGACATAATTCTTTCCTTTTGGTCCTTAACCAAGGATATTCGTACTCTTCATTTTTTGTGTACAGAATGCAAATCTAGTTATAAATCACATTGCAGTTTGTACTGTAACCAATTGTGTAACAATCATATTGAAATGAATGCGTAAATTATCAATGTTCTGCAAATTAATTTACGGAAAATTGACATAAATAACCTTAAATTATTTTCTTTTTCACAAATAGCCTCCGAAAATTTTAGTTATCATAATTAACTAAACACAAACTTTTAAGACCAAATTGTCTTTTGCATCTTCTCTCATTCAATTCTTTCTCACCATTCTTTGTCACTAATTTAGTATATCTCTCCCATCGCGTAATCCAGAAAAAAAAAATTAGTCAGTGAGTTATTTAATTTTTTAAACAAATTCTTATTTTTTTTTACTAAAATCGTGCTACCCATCGCGCCCAACTAGTGCGACGGGAGGGTGCTGCCCGTCGCACTAGATCCGTGTGACGGTGCAGTGCTGCACCAACTGTGTGACAGTCGCTGCTGCACCAAATTCCTGGGTTGCAATTTCTGGAATTTAGTACGACAGGCACCTCTTGGATTGTAGTTTCTGGAATTTGGTACGACATGGTGCCTATCACACCAAATTCTTGGGTTGCAGTTTCTGGAATTTGGTGCAGCAGAGCAAATTCTTGTGTTGCAGTTTCTGGAATTTGGTGCTACAGAATGCCTGTCGAACCAAATTCTTAGGTTACAGTTTCTAGAATTTAGTGCGACATGGTGCCTGTTGCACAAGTTTTGCACGACAGGGTGCCTGTCGCACCAAATTTATTGTTACAGGCTCTCTGGACTGTCGCACATAATTTGTGCGATAGGGTGTCTGTCGCACTAAATTCTAATGTTACTAATAAATATTTTTTTAATTTATTATATATATTTTTAAATTTTTAAATTATATAATTATAATCATCTAATATATACTAGGCATGATGCAGATACCTTACACTGATTATTTTCCTAGGCGTATTACAAGTATGTGTAAATTAGATACAGTCATAAAAGTCATTGAGGGGAAGTTAACAAAACGACAATTACAATTATTCAAAAAATATATATTTTGGCATTTCTTGGAATGTTGAAACTTTGCATTCAGTGGCGTCATTATGTATAATTTATTATTTAGACAATTGGCCTGTAATGAGAGAGATAAATTATGGTTTGAAATTGGTAAGCATTTGATATACTTATTAATTGGAGAGTGGTGTTTAGTTATGGAACTTTGTTGGAGTAAAGACATTGTGCCCAAAATGGTAAAAAGAATCATAAGCTACTTAATAAGTATTTCGATAGTTTGTTTCGCAATTTAAATCTCGGCGATTTCGACGAAAGATTTGATAACTTAGACTTCGACGCTATAGACGATATTGATGCAGTAAAGATTGCACTCTTTTATTTTACAGATAGAGTACTAAATAGAAGAAAACTTCATAGTCAGATCAATTTCTCATTCCTTAACGAGGTGGATGACATTAATCACTTTCAAAACCGTCCATGGGGTCGTTTGTCATGGGAAACATTACACGACAATCTTGACAATGCATTGTATGGTAAAATGGAGAAATTTAAGAAGACTCGCTTGGAAAAGCCAAATTATAATATTGAAAAGTACAATGTTTACTGGCTTTACATCTGGAGTTCACGTATGTTAAGATCGCGCTGTATTTAAATTATTTTGTTTGATAATTAGTTTAATAATAGTGAATGTTTAATATTCTTTTAATATTTTCATTTTACTTATTGTAGGCATGGATGTTCGAAGTGATTGGAGGGCTGCCATCACAGTGAGTTGTAAAAAGCAAAAAGAAGATTCCACGTATTATACAATGGAAGTTCATTGCTTCCTCCAAAATAAACTTCACTGAGTTTTATTCATTGTTCAATGATAACTCTCGTCTTATAAGTAATGTTTATTGATAATTGTATATTACTACTTTTCATATTACTAAATAATATTAACCTAAAATTTGAGTTGAATTATCGTAGAAAAATGTTTTACAAACTATCGATCTGAACTCAAAGGAGAAAGTATATAAATATTGACAGACTGTAAAAGATTATATTCCACATATCCCAAGTTGAGTTTGTAATGTGTGTATCATTTAGTACTTCATATTAGATAATTATAAATTACTCTTTGTTTAGTAAATTATTTACCTATTTTAAATGTTACTTTATGCAGCATCAACCATCCATCAATGCACCTCCCATTGCAAAGCAAACAGAAGAGAATCAAAACACCACCAGTGCCGCTAGCCCAACATTAGAGTCGCAAAATTTTGTTTAGAATGAGCTTCCTGCAAATGACCATCATGAGCAAATACACGAATCCAATGACACATGATTCAGAGGTTATAAATCATTTATTTTCTTCATATATATAAGTCATTTTAATATTTTCCCTTATATATATATATATATATATATATATATTATATTATATTATATTATATTATTTATTATTCATATTATTCATGATCAAGGACAAAGTCTAATAATGATTATATCATTTGACGGATGAACAAGATTGATCGTTCTATATGTGAATTGAAATCGGATTTTAAGGCGGAACTTAAAAACATAAAGAATTTAGAGAAGCGGTAATGTGATTTATTAATTAGTATACTGAACGCTTACATGGTCCTTCTCCGACTGCATGTTTGTATACGGTGAGCAAGTTTAACAGTTAATTATTGTGTTCTTTTAGCTTTTAATCCGATGTTTATTAAATAAGTTCATCGTGACAAACGGATAGATCCCATATGATTGTGGAGTGTGTACTGATGTGGAGAATCAGAATATTTCAATTCTTATGTCCTTGTATAGCTTTTATTAGGATATCAGCAGAGAGAATGTGCAGATCTTTAAGGAGGCGCTGCTGGATATTAGTAAGTTTGGCCGTCCATACAGACGATCTTATGTGTTTAATAGTCCATATTTGATTCCGTCATTCATGCGAAGGAGGAACATCAATCCTCTCCCTACACTCAAACTAATGGATCGTCAGATTGACGAACGATTGAGTGTAGATATAAATCCACTTCGAGGATTACAAGATCCAAGTGTATGCAATGGGTTTGACCAGTAGTTTGTTGGTAACATCACAGTGGATCATTCTGTCTCATACTCGCACTCGTTTTTTTTTTTTTAAGTACTTTTAGGTTATACTTCAATGGGATAGCTAGTTGACGGGTAATTTTTTTAAATATCAATCCATTCCGTCGTTTGTGTATTAAGATTGTATTCTAAATTGACCAGTGGTTTGCTATTCCATTCATCCATAGCATATCCATGAGTATTTACGCTTGATCAGCGAGAAGCAACTGCAATATTCGAATGCAATGTCTGAAGCGGTCACGATACAAACATATTTTTTGTATTTAGTTTACAGAACATATACTCATCGTATTTACAACTTAAATCTTGTTAATTTCTTATTTCCTATGTATATGACATTCCGGGTGTTCCTTAAGCAGTTATGGAACAACGAAAATTGTGCGGTCGAATCATTAGAATATAGTGATAATTTTAATAGCTATATTCGTGGGCGGGAGTTCATAATGTTAAAGTAGCTGACATATGTGAATATAGTATATGAATAACAAATTTTTATTTTTTTACTGTGTTAATTTAGGCGTAAGAAACACTGAAAAATAACAAATATTTTTATGTGTAGGTATTCATTCCTGTTAACCTTGGCGGCGATAATTGGGTACTAGCCCAAGTGGACTTTCGTATCAACAAAGTATGGATTTATGACTCATTGCTCACATTCCGTGACGATAAAACGTACAAGGATCAATTTAGGCAATTCAAAGTCATATTCCCTCGATGGCTAGACCATGTTGAATTCTACAATAATTGACATGACCTACAGTGTGCTGAGTACTGGAAAGTCGTCGCAGTTAAAGGTGTCCCACAACAAGAGCCTGGTAGTGGCGATTGCGGTGTATTTTTATTGATGTTTAATATGTATTTAATGTTTGGACTTAGGCTCGATTTCAACAGTAGTCATGGGACGTATTTTAGGAAAAAGATTACTGTAGATATATTTAATAACGATATTATATTATAAACTATTATATTTATTCGAATTTTGATGTATTGAATGTTTTTATCATTAATGTATTTAATTACGTTAAAAATTTAAAAATGGGTTTTACACATAATTGCAATAATAAATAACTCTAAACAAATTATTTTACCAACATATATTGTGCAATATAAAAAAAACATAAAATCGGTAGTACATTATTACTTGGAACAATGCAACTAACTTTGATTCAATACAATAGAATTTTTACATCGTTTACGGTTATCTCTAGATTCGTTGCATCGCCAACATTTTATAGTTCTTCTATTTACATCCTCATCGACAAAATGTATTCTTAGCTCTTTTTGATGACTAGGTGGTGGTGCTTTTACTTATGGATAAACTTGCATCTCTTGGATTTCATTTAGAACTTCCCAATCTATTACGTCACCAACCAGCTCTACTGGTTATGCATAAGCCTTTACCGATGATTCCTTAGTGTAAAATTCATAATAAAAGCTTATGTAATCCATTCGGACAGTTAAACAAGCAGCAATTGTATGCGCACAGACGAGATGATCTAAGTCGAATACTCTATATAAGTAAGTTTTATTCTGTATGTCAACTAATCCCTCATTGACACCATTACCCAAAATATGGAATTAATGTAGAGACACAGGACGAACGATCATCCTTTCGGCTCGAGATCTCCTCTCAGCGACTATTTCATCTGCCTAAGTTGTTAGCCAAGTACTCATTGATTCAGCCACGTGTTTTCTATCATAAAACCATTGTTGCATTGTTTTCCTAAAGAGATTAATAAGATGAGTAATCGGAAATTTTCATTCTTTCCTTATATAAGAGTTCATGCTTTTCGTGATGTTGGTAGTAAGAATACTGTATCTCCTGCTTTCGAACTCAAACCTTACCCAATTATATGTACCTATATTATTCTCCAAGTAATCGGCTGCACTGGAGTGGAGCATCCATAGAGTCTCAAGTTGTTTTCTAAATTATTCGTGTCCATATGCTTTTGCGGCTTTTATAAAGATAGGTTCGAAATCATCACAAACAGCTTTGGACATCCTAAATTTTGCTTTTATGTTACATTTCACATGGTAAAAACAAACGCCATCAGCAGCATTACGAAATACTTTAAGAACTAATACTCTTCATAGAAGTGTATCGAGTCGGTGATAAATACGTATCAGTCGGTGATAAATACTAAGTCTAGCATATCGCCAATCACTCTATATAACTTCGTTATAAACTATTCCCAAGCATCATTATTCTCTGAATCAAAAACTCCAATGGCTAATAAATATAATTGATTGTTTTCATCTAAGCATATTGTAATAAACATGCTTCCCCCGATATAGGCCTTTTAGATGAGTTATATCTAATATATTGTTTAAAACCCTTGATAGAATATCCAAGAACTACAAAGTAGTATAAAAAATTATCATCCATATCCCGTTCAAGGTGAATAACTATATCCTCATTTGCAATCTTCAAAACGTGAGAGTATTTGGGTAGTAAGTTATATGACTCTGCAGTATACCCTCAAACAATTTAAAGACCAACTTCTCTATCCCGATATGCCTGCTGGTATGTTAACTGGATATCGTATTCTTGCTGCATGTCTACTCTGATATCATTCGGAGTATATATTCTTTTTTCCTCAATATATTTGTCTGCGATAATATGACCAACAACCCGACTCCTTACTTAGTGACGGCCGTCAGACAACACCTCATTATGACATGTATGTACATTGTTAATTCTCCTGACTACCTAATAAACATTCTGCTCGTTTGAAGGTCTCGTTGCTCGAATACGCCATTTACATGATTTCGAAGAACAGTCGGTCTCGAAACGTGTAATTGTGGACCGTGCAATCTTAAAATCAAAATTATCCCTAATGGCAACTTTGCGCAGTTCCAATATTAACTCATTCTTTTCAGCGAACAACTTGCCCACACTAATATTATATGAATTGAAACATCTAACAAAGTCTGGAGTAAACAAGTTTGATGGCACAACTAGAACAAGACTTATAAGAGGGTCAACTACTGTCCACCTCAAACGACTTGTTGGAGCAATAAATTGACTGTTCCTGCTATTAGTAGCAATATCATCATGATGCTTATCTTCATTGTTAAAAGAAATATCGGAAAGACCAACACCTTCATCATCAATTGGGCTACTGCAACGAGTGGCCTTCGTATTATTATACATCTCCACATTAACATTATCTACTTCTGTGTTGCCCATGTTGTCAATAGGATCATCATTGTCACGGAAATAATTATTGTGAAATGGAGAATAACTTTCTCTAATAATGTCTCTGGTGGTAACACCTCTTCTCTAACATCAATTAATGAAATGCCGTTATCATCATTGATGTTATTATTGTTGTAAAGTGGAGAGTAGTATTACTGTAATGACGTTGTCCTTGGTAACATTTCTTCTTAAACATTGGGGATAGAGACAGATTCTACAAGTGCCCCAACATCTTGGCTCAGAACTCTAAGAGATGTGGTAACAAATATAGGAATGCATCCACAGTTGGCCATATCAGAGGCTAAATATAACACCACCTTCATCATTTCATCATTACATATGTTTATGGGTAGTGAACATGCACGATGGGTTATGTTATTAGACTTCAATGTTGTCTTCATTGTGATATTATATTTATTAGGATTTATCTGTAAAACCTTATATTATTGATAAAAACTGAGAAAACATACAATCTTTTCGAACAAAAAATGCTGGATTCTTAGCATTCACATAATTCATCTGGCCATCTGCCGATATCTCCCACCAACCATTATAACATAGTTTAAGTACAACAAAATCCATTAATCCTGACAAGATTAAAAAAAAATTCATTATATAGTAGAAAACATAATTACTAAAAAAATAAAATATATTAAAACTGTATTTAGGTGCGACGGCAGCCTGTCGCATGAAAACTTAGTGCGACAGGTAAGAAAGTACCCAGCTTCTCTCAGCGGCACATAAACATAACTCTAATGTTGCAAACGCTTTTTCGCATATTTTTAACATTTCATTATGCAGACTACATAACAAAAATTCATATCAGTTATACAATTTTTTATAGAATTAGCTTAATTTACTTAGGTTTTTATTACATGAATACGATGATGCTAGATTTTTGTGGTTAGACTTCACTATTTTATTTTAAACTGTTGATGAAGATTAAAATTAAGTATTTAGTTATGGAAAGATGGATATAAATTGGAAGGACTTTTATTATTTTGTTTTGATATGTAACTTAATGAAGAAGCGGCTGGGTTTCTGTCTGGTTTCGTTCTGATTTAGCTGAACACATAGTTAGGTGTAAACGTGTGGTGTGCTGGTTGTTGGTATAGTTGATTTCGTAGGTCTGATTTTTTGGTTGCATGAAAGATGAAGATTAAATGAATAAAAATAAAATATAAAGGGTAATTTAAGATAAAATAATTTTATTTAACTATTTTTAATAAAATATAAAATGAAAGGTTAATTTTAAAATTTAAAAACTTTTAATAACTATTTCTGTCAATTTGTCTTAATTTACACCCTCGTGCGTTTTAATTTTAAGACTCTGTTTTTGAATTCTGATGGAGGCTGTGACTGTCAAAATTAATAATCTGTACAAGCCTTCATCTAAAGTTGTCCCTTTGGATTTAAATATTGCTTGAAGCACGCAGTACATCACTTCTTTAAATAATGATGTAGGATTAGGAACTGGTCAATAACTTAATTAATAAAAGGGTAAGTAATAATCCCAGGCGGGAATCAAACTACCAAAGCTCTAATTCTGGACCTACCACCAATCAAACGGTCCCCATCAACATCCAGGAGTCGTATGTGAAATTGTTAGCATGAAATGACTAAAAATGTTGGTAGACCAGAAAAACTAATCACATGTGGAGAAAAGATGCAGTACAAAAACTCTAGTACAAAATCCAGTACAGTTCTCCGAGGCAACTTAATAAGATGACCAACAGCCAAGTCAAGTTGATGAAGAAATTTTACAGCATTGCTTAAACGAGGGCCGGAGACACATATAATAAATAATGTGTAGTACAATGTAATACAAGTCGCTGTACTACGTTCCATTTCCATGACCGTGTTTTCCAATATAATAATAGCAGATGCGGTGGTGCACCAAGATTATGGATCTGTTGCAGTTGAAACAAGCACTTGAAGATTCCCAGATTGAAAAAACATCATTGAGTGCAGCGTTGATGAATATCGTTGGTGCTTTTGCAATATTTCTAAATACTAGCTAGGATTATTTCACCAGCGCTGCACTCAATCATGTTTTTAGCTCTGCTGGTTCAGTGTTATGCAGATAATAATTAACACACACACACACGTGACAGTTGACAGGTTTCTTTTCTTACTTCGTTTGATTTCAATTTTATTCTTGGTCCATATTTTGAAGGTTCTGAAGAGTATATGTGTTCAATTATTGTCAGCGCTGTCAATAATGTAATGCATTATGATTATGTTTATCGCTGTCAATAATGTAATGCATTATGATTATGTTTATCGCTGCTTATTATCAGAAATCGTCAGGACAAACCGAAAAGACCATTTTGGGGCAGCAGACACAGGCACACAGCCACGTCTTTTCATAGCTATTGCAATATTTCTTGGCTTGATTTCATTTTCCAGAGCCTGTGCAAGCAAATGGCTGAATTTTGACTCCGATTGAGATAATTTAGTGTAATAATCTTGTTGTTTTTCCTCTGTGACACAATCATAATTAATATCCTCAGTCAATCTATAACTCGTGTGTTTTAAATCCGATATTTTGCGCTTAGATTGGTCTAACCACACCATTCAGCAATGCAAAAAGAGGGTTTCCACTTTTCAAGTATAATTCAGCATTGGAACCAGAAATTAATAGGCCCTTCTGTTATAATATACATATCTCTTTTCCACAGAGTTATTTGAGCCTTTCGAGAAACAGATAGGCCTCATAAATCTGCATTATTATTTATGCTGCACCAATTTTTGTCTATCTGTTGGCTCTTATTTTGCACCAACAAATTCTCGAGAAGTTTTATTTCAATCATAAAATAAGTATACGATGTTATAATATATAAATTCATTTATTTTAAAAAATTACAGCACTGTTCTTTGTATATACCATGGTAACCATATTATTTTTATCACACGGTTCTATTTCTGCAATTTGAAAAAATCCTTTTGGCCCATGGCCAGAATCAAGTGGAATGCGTCTGTTACAAGTCATGTTCAGATCAGAGGAGATGAGATACACACAATACATCTAATGCAATGAAAATCATAGGATTCTTCATTGCTTGCAGTGGATTCACAAAGAGGATAAAAAGAATGTGTTAACTTTCGTTCTCCGTTCATGCATTTCTGGCTTTAGTAGACAAAATTTCAATTGATGCATTGAGTGCTGATCTGATACCAAAAAATGACCAACATTCAGCCAAAACAAGCATGTTACATAAAATGCAGCTACGCTAGTTACCTGCGGCAATCGGCACCACATTATCATATTATATTATATTATCATATGATATATAATAAATGAAGGGCTTTCAGCAAAGCGAAAACAATAACTATTAAGAAGGAAGGCCTATCTGGCTGGCTATCTGTATAGTCTATTCTCGCACTCTATAGCCTATACAGATATAGAAACTACAAACTAGAAAGTAGACAGTTGAAGCCAAACACTGGTCTTAATCGTGGCGAACGCTCGATCTCCATTTGCCACCGAATTGAAGATTTCAGAGACCAAATTGGACTCAATCTCTGTCATAAATTACGGAATATGCCACTATCGCTTCACTTCATTCCACTCGAGTATCCCAACTCAATAATAATAAATACTCTCCAAACGCCCACGATATCACTAGAAACTAAAACCCCAAACTTTCACCTCACCCTCCAAATTTTCTCGAGAAAATTTCCAACTTTCCGGGAAAATCCATAACTTTCCCGGGAAATTTCAAAATGCAAGAAGAAGAGAATCTGCCGGACCATCTACGGTGCAAGAGAACGGATGGTAAGCAATGGAGGTGCAATCGACGCGTAATGGACGACAAAAAGCTCTGCGAAGTTCATCATCTTCAAGGCCGTCACCGTCAGAACAGGGAGAAAGTTCCAGAATCGCTAAAAATCCAGAGAAAACATAAGAAAATCTTCAAGCTTCGACAGAGAACAGAAATTAGGGCACGGAAGTCAAAGAAACTGAAAAGAAAGAAGAACAAGCGAGTTATCGGCGAATCTGAAGCGTTGGATGAAGCTTTAAAGAAAATGAAGCTAAGGCGAGGAGACTTACAGCTGGAATTGATAAGAATGGTGTTAAAAAGAGAAGTTGAAAAGCGGAAGAGGCAAAAAAAATTCGATTTTGAAGATGAGGAGAACTGTGATAACAGTAATTATAGCGATAGCGATAGAGAGTTAACTAGAGAGTTGCCTAATGGCTTAATGGCTATTTCTAGTACAAATTCTGACAATGCAGGTACCTCTTGTGCTGTGAAAATAGGAGCTGAGGCGGCAGCGGTTAACAGAAGACGTTTTCGCTCTAAAAACATTGAACCAATGCCAGTTGGCACATTGCAGGTCGTTAAATAATTTTAGAATTATGGTTATGATAATGATGTTTTGGTATTTTGAAAATGCTTGCGATTGTGTGTTTTCGATGCTATAGGTAGTTCCGTATAAAAGGGATGTGGTGAGTTTGAGGAGGAGGGGGAAGAGATGTCATTGGTGTAGGAGAAGAGGTCAGAGTTTGATTAAGTGTTCGAGTTGTCGTAAACTGTTTTTCTGCGTGGACTGTGTAAAAGAGTGGTATGCATTTTTAGTTTTTATATATTTTTCAGAAGTTTTTAGTAGAGTTCGCTATTCATGCTATACATACATGATTTTACTTTTGTGCAATTAATTTTCTTTTAAATGTAATAGTAAATGCAAAATTACTAACCCTGCATGGAGTTAGGACTCAATATTTATAGTATATTAAATCTAGCTCCAAAAAAATAATATTACAAATTGTGCAAGTGTTAATTTATGATACATAAAGAAGCTGCAATTTACCTGTTGTAGAAACATATTTACATACTCGCATTTGGGTAGTTCATAAAATAATGGTCTTTGGAAGTTACTCATCCAGCAGGAGAAATTGGTGTGGGTTTTTGTACAAAGGCAGGTCATGTAACAATGCATTCTCTTCTAGTCGTGCGCTAAATGATTGGTGACATTTGTGAACCTTTTTACTCATTGATTTATCTTGGCTTTTGCTTTGCCAATCATAGTGGAACAAAAGTTGTGGTATTGAAAAATTCTGACATGCAAATGAATATAGGTATTTTGATACGCAAGAAGATGTTAAGAAGGCATGTCCAGTTTGTCGTGGAACTTGTGGCTGTAAGGCCTGCTCGTCAAGTCAATATAGAGACATTGATTATAAGGTTTGAAAATTGGTATGACTATTATATGCTTATTTTCAGGCTGGATACTGATCCTTCAATTTACCTACAAATTATGTTTCAGGACTTGTTGAAGGCCAATAATGAAGTTGACAAAGTTCTACATTTTCATTATTTGATCTGTATGCTTCTTCCCATTGTGAGGCAAATAAACCAGGACCAAAGCGTTGAGCTAGAAGTAGAGGCAAAAATAAAAGGTAGATGAAGCTTGCCCATAAGAGCTTCATGCTCAGATTCTGCTTTTTGATCTTCTGACTTTAAACTTGCAAATCCATTGTCTAATCATGAAATTTCCCAGAAGATGGTATCTTTAATGTTTCCCTGTGTGACAGGCCAAAACCCGTCTGAAATTCAGATACAGGAGGCTGAATTTAAGTATAATAGGCTATGTTGCTGGTATGTTCCTTGCTGCTGATTTGTTATGGCATATCTTGAAATAAAAAGTAGATAACTTTGTATCGTTTTCTGGTGCATGACATTACTTCTGGAGCAGCAGTTGTTGCAAGACCTCTATTGTAGATTACCATAGAAGCTGTGCGAGCTGTTCATTTACCCTGTGCTTAAGCTGTTGTCGAGATATTTTTCAAGGTAGCTTATCTGGCAGTGTTAGAGCTCGCATTTGCAAGTGTCCAAATGGACGGAAAGTATGTACTTCTGGAGTACGACTTCTAGAGAAGAAATATTTAAGGACCTATAAGGAAGGTTATGGCAGCACATATTTTGATTCTTCTGCAGTATCACCTAGTTGGAAAGCTTGTGATGGCAGTACTGGTATAGTGTGCCCACCCATGGAGTTTGGTGGTTGTGGTGATAGCTTTCTTGATCTGAGATGTGTTTTCCCTTCGTGTTGGACTAAAGAACTGGAAATTAATGCTGAGCAAATAGTAGGTTGTTATGAGTTGCCAGAGACCATAGACGTGTCCTCCTGTTGCTCAGTTTGTACAGGGATGGATCACGAAGTTGATGGAACCAAACAGTTGAAAGTAGCAGCTATCAGAGAGAATTCAAATGATAACTTTCTATTTTACCCTACTCTTATGGATGTTCAAGGTGACAAACTTGAACATTTTCAGAAACACTGGCGTAAAGGTCAACCTATAATAGTTCGAAATGTGCTTCAGGTTACATCAGATTTAAGTTGGGATCCAATAGTCATGTTCTGCACTTATCTTAAGAATAGTGGTCTCAAATCTGAGAATGGAGGAACAGTTGAAGAAACTGGTTGCTCCGACTGGTTTGAGGTTGGTGTGACCATTTTTTAAACTTCTAGATGTTGTTCTCTCTCTCTCTCTCTCTCTCTCTTTTCTTCTCCTTCTTGCTTGGTTAATGGACCATAACTATATTTTGTTGGGTGACAAGTCTTGTAATTGTAATATGTGAACTTAATGTTGGATTTCAATTATGAGGTCAGAGAAGAGAATATTGTATTTTTATAAGTTACATATACTTTCCATTAATGGTGGGCTGGAGGTCTTTCATTTCTCCAAAAAACTTGATGCCCTCTGCCTTGATGAAAGTTTGGGGCACTAAGCAACTGGTCCATGGTATCGCACTAAGCTGCTTAGCAGAAAAATGGAGCTTAAGTGTATTCATTTTTCATCTTCTAGGATAAAGATTGTAAGAATTCTGACTGTGAGCTTCTGCGTTTTGCGGTCATAAAACTATTTTTTACTGGCTTATTTTTTAAAAATTAAAGCTAAACGTACTTATTCAGTCATTTAAATATTCTTTTCTGTGTTGGAGCAGCTGTGTATCTAAAATGATCATCTGTTTCACATTATTTATTGGTCTTTTCTCAAGGGGTGATTGTACACTTCTGTCTGTTGCAAAGTATGTTTCTGTCTATTGCATTGTAGAATCTGGAAGTGAGTGTAGTTCTTTAACGAGTTAGCTTTTGTTTCACTTGGCAGGTAGAAATTGGTGTTAAGCAGTTATTCTTGGGGTCTTTGAGGGGACCAAAGCACGCTGATATGTGTAATGAGAAGCTAAAGTTGAAGGGTTGGCTTTCTTCTCAATTATTCCAAGAACAGTTTCCCGCGCATTATGCTGAAATTATTCGTGGCCTACCACTTCCTGAATACATGGATCCAAAAACTGGTGTTTTGAACATTGCTACAAAGCTGCCACAGAATTTCCCAACTTCTGACCTTGGTCCATGTTTGTACATCTCATATGGTAGTGGTGAGGAACTTGCACAGGCAGACTCTGTGACAAAATTATGCTATGATTTATGTGATGTGGTATGTCTAGTTCACTTTCATTTTCATTTATGCTGTAGTCAAGTTTTGTTCTCTGTTAAAACTTAATTCATGCACTTTGTCTTTGAGTTGTTTCCTTAACTGTTAGTACATTACATTAAAGATGCATTGCCTTCCATGATGCCCTAATGCTGTATCCGTACTTCATAGGATGAGAATGTTTTAGGAGTCTCCAAGCAGTTTGTTTGATGTGTCAAACCCCTGGACGAATCTAATCTCCGGCTTCAGGTGTTTTGATACAAGCCTTTATATAAACCTTGAGTGATAGTGCCTTATTCTGGAATTATAAATGCTCTTGTACTCGAAAATTTTGGTTGATAACATCTTCAAAGAAAATTGTGAAGTTTAAGCTGAAGCATGTTGCTGCATGCACTTTTGTTACCATGTAACACCTGCAATACATGCATTTGTTGGGAAAAAGAGACCAACTTAATCATGCCGAAGAGTTTAGAGGAATATATGAGTAATTGTTGCCTTTCTTTCTGTCTGTTTTTTATCTCAGGTTAATGTCTTAGCTCATACTACAGAAGTCCCTGTATCTACAAAGCAGCTTAATAATATTAGAGAGTTGATGCAAGGGCACACGGGTCAATATCAAACTGACTCTATGGAAGTTGCTCCTGAACAGAAGATGGCAAATGGAATAGGAGGAAAATCATGTTCAGATTATGATAAAAAGGAAGTTGGATTATGTGATGTGTTAGATGAAGAAATCACCAGACATGAAGCTGGTGATTTAAATCTCAGAGATACGCACAATGGGGATTATGATACTGATTCTGATCCTGATTCCTTAATCCTTGGTTGTGGGACTATTCGAAACTCAAAAAAATCAGAAAAAAGGATGCATTTTAAGGATCATGAGAATAATTCCAATTATTTTATTAAGGAAAGACTGGCAGAGTCTTGTGGTGCCCAATGGGATGTTTTTCGCAGAGAGGATGTGCCAAAGCTTATTGAGTACCTCAGAAGGCACTCTAATCAGTTTCCTCATAAAAATGGCTTCCAAGAGCATGTAAGTTCAGAATAGAACGCCATACTATTACCTCGATGGAATCATTGCTGATTGATTATTCTTCTGCTGCAGGTGGTTCATCCAATTCTTGATCAGAATTTCTTTCTTGATGCAACTCACAAAATGAGGCTTAAAGAGGAGTTTGGTAAATATTACTGTCCATTTAGTTTTTCAAATTACCAACAAAATAAACTTAATGAAGATGTCCAAACTTTCACTGTGTCCAGAAATTGAACCCTGGACTTTTGAGCAACATGTTGGAGAGGCTGTTGTCATTCCTGCCGGATGTCCTTACCAGATTAGGAATCTTAAGGTAAAATGTGTGAGACAGTTGAAACTCTTAATTGTAGAGTTAATAAACTTTTGATACTTACCAGATCACAACATGTATATTACCCGATGGCCATTGTGATGGCTTCACATTACAAATGTGTGAAGTCCACTGGTTTCCTTTTTTCACGTAAAAATTTTTTTGATCTGATTTTCACAATTAATGAGTTGTTATTTGCAAATGATTACAAAGGTATGAAGTGTGAAAACTTGAGTACGTTTATAGGAGAAAAGTAGTAGAGGAGAAAGAAGAAGTACACAGTAATTGCAGTTAAATGACTCTAATTTATCAATATAGTTGATTTCAGCAGCCTGTAATTAGTTGTGTTTAAATGCTTATATTAGTTTCAAGTTGAATAGGAAATTTATTTGCCTTACTGTTGTTTATTTAATTCATAATTACCTGCAGTCCTGCGTTAATGTGGTTTTGGACTTTATCTCGCCGGAAAATGTTACCGAGTGCATTCAGTTGATTGATGAAATCCGACTACTTCCTACTGACCATAAAGCCAAAGCAAACAAATTTGAGGTGAAATTCATCATCATTTTGGTTGCCAATTTTCTTTAGTTATCAATCTTTGCTCATGTGGAATTGATTGACAAAATGAGAATGGCTTTACCATGTTTGCCGAAGCAGGTGACAAAAATGGCTCTTTATGCTATTAGTACAGCAGTCAAGGAAATTCGTGAGCTTACATGTGCAGAGTAAGTGCCCATTGGATGTAAAAATTCTTCGTGTTTCTCTGTCAAGTTCACTTCACACGGGACATGTCACAGAATGGTGTCCAATTCATGTCTGAATCTGCCTACATTATCCTGGAGTTGAGTTGCCTGTTTGGTAACTCCGGCCAAACTTGAGTACATAATTGAAATATTAAGAATTTGATAATTTTTCATGTATATAGGATAATTTTTTTTCCTAATGCTATGGGCTATTAGAGAGATAACATTCTAGAAAAAAAAAAAAATACTTGTAATCAGATCATATCACAACTCTTGAGATGGATAAGAACTTAGAAAATTGTAAATGATTCTCAATGAAAAGTTTGTAGCTTAGCTGCTGCTATAGCATATTTATATTATTGTTAAAATCTAGTTCCACTGACCGTATTTGATAATACTTGTCAAATGTTCAAGGAATGATCCATATTAAAAGTATGAACTTTGAGGGGTTCGAGTTCCAGCTATTCTGCTCTCAATTTCAAAACTGAGTACTTGTCTATGTTGCTGCAGTAGATTCTGATTGTAAATATGAGCAAATATGAATACATTTCTGATTGTCATATACATATTAGTGTTAAAAAAATAATTATAAATGCTCTAGATCTTGTAAATTCGTTTTTAACAATGATTTAATAGAAGTACACTATTGGTGAACAGATTTTGATGAAATCTTGATGTGAATTATTAAGAGATTCGTGTATCCTAGGTATTTGAGGAGTGATAACTGACAGCAGAAAAGAGAGCACATTTAAGTGAGAGTCCAAGATCTGCTCAAGCCAATAGCATTTCTTGCTTGCCCACGGAAGTAAAATGCCCTGTTTCCTGGCCGTTGCCTGTATGTTGTCTGAAATTATCGGTAAATTAAGTATAAAATAATAGAAATTTATTCTGTTTCACTTTTTTAAACTGAAGAGTTTTTGCAGTTAAATTCCATCGTTCAGTTGAGAGTCGTATATCATAAAAGTTATTTTGTCAAAGTCTTCTGCCAACTAGTTAGCGGTTAATGACTTAGAACTGTTGGGTATCGAGATGCTTAACATTTTTCTTTAAAAAAGAAAAAAGGGTGATGAAAGTTGATTATATTTCGTAAATATGGTTATAAATAATATTTTTACAAACGAGTAAAAGCATAATAAATTTTTTATTAAATAACTAAACGTAGATTCAATCTGATTTAAAAACTACAGCCATAGGAATTTATAAAATACTTTGTACATATAATTTTTAGCAACACGTCAACTCCCCAACAGCACTGCCAAACAGGCCCTAACCTAACAGGCTAACAGCAAAGCGGGGTTACCAGTGACTGAAGTAGGTGATCAAGTTTCCGAGCTTGTAATTTGTCATAGATTGCGACCTACTTGCAGATACTACCCCTGATTTTAGAGAATTGCAGCATTGCATAAGAACAGCACAGTTTCGGTTGGCATTCACTGAAAGCTTATATGACCAATGTCACTCGAATAACTCCTAATCTGTGAGGTGAGTTTAATAACTTCAGGGGAAAATTTGAAGTTAATTCATCGAATTAAAAAAATAAAAACTAATAACTTAGAAGGGATGTGCCAGTCGTATATGAGCTGTCCCATCACTATCACTTAGAACCAAAATTTTGAAATACTATTTAGCAAATAGCTTTTTCTATTTTGATCGTTTTATGCTTATTTCAACCAAGCAGGCATCAGACAAAAAAGGGAAAAAAATGAAAAATCAATATAGTTCACTGCCGCATCAGAAAATTTTTAAATAATAACATTATTGCTTTGGAATTACACTGCAGAAGTACAAACTGTACATAAAGAAAGCCGGTAAAAAAAGAATAGATTGCCAACCATTTTATTCTTGTCAATTGTTGCGCCCCATCACCATTTGTGTGCAAGTTGTGGAGGCTGAGATATAACAATAATGATTTGTGGTAAAGTAATGGAACAAGTACGAAGAACAAATTTCCACATTTAAAAGGAAAGTCACAAAATTTTAGGAAAATAACTCAGAGAAGCTTGTATTATTTCTGGGACTGGTATACTATAAGGTCTTTCACTGTCAAAATTGTTTCAAAGGATCAGCAAAAAATATGACGCAAGGACCTTGTTATGGGGCCATTAGTCCATCAATCGTATAGGAAAGAGACTTTGCCCAATCAGCTTGCAGTAGCAATGTTTGTAACGTGTCCATCACATTATATCCAGGATCAAGCTTACGCTGCCAACCCTGTAAAATTGAAACAAGCACCACAAGGCATACAAACTGTCACATACAGCATTGAAGATACCAATAATCATAGTACGGAAGAGGTCCTAACCCAAGCCAGCTAGTGTTTTTCTTGTGACTAAGCTACTCAACCAACACCAAACTTTTTCATAATTGACTGAAAAAATATGAGATAATTACCTCGAGAACCAAAGTTGTTACCATCACAGTGCAAACATTTCCATCAACATTAACTCTATGACGCCGAACTTTCTCAAGTAATTGCTGCATGCACTCAGCAGGATGGACCAGATCACCCTCCGGAGTACCCCAGAAAGTAAAAGCCTCATCCACTTCCTATTAAAAACATTATGTTAAAAGCAACCGAACTTCAAGACAGAGAGTTTTCTATTTATAACCCTTTAGGTATGATAGTTACCTCAATAAAAGCTTTTGGATTTGGGCAGTTTTGTTGCTTTGACAATCTGAGTGTGCATTCTGCAGCTGTGCGGCCATCTCGACGAGCAACAGCCTTAAAAAATTCCACTAAATTTACTCTATCACTCTTAGAAAGTTCAGCAGTCATGCCTACATCAAGGAAAATAACATGAGGCTTGGATCTAAAGAGCCGTTTCTGAGAAGATTTCTTCTGAGCCACCCGAACAAGAATATTCCCGGGATGCATGTCAGCATGAATAAAGTTGTCCACCTGGAAAAAGACATTAAAAATGTCTCAGAAACATTGACATTCTAATTTGAAACACTGACAGTCTATTTTGAAACAACTGAAAAATTACTAAGGAACTTCTAAATGATGACTATCTAACAAAGAAATAACGGATCATCCAAAATCCCAGAGTTATCATGAGAAACTACGAAGAGAGAGATGCACTATTCAAAAAAGGAAAAATACACACGTCAAGAGAAAAAAAAAAATTCTCTGAGAACATGTTGAATGTACATTTCAAGTCCTTTCAAAGGAAAATGCAGGTTTTCTACCATATTTCTTGGAGAATATTCTATCATTAGCACATCAAGCTTCTTCAAACAATCAAAAATTATGAATTATGCAAGTCTTCAGCATCAGCATAGGAAAACTTCGAAGCTCCAAAGTATGTCATAAATGCCCATCATCTATATCAGAAACGATAACCTCTAAAATGATCATCATCACAAGCAATCTAGACTATTTATGGTTCATACAAAGTTCCTTATCCTTATCCTCAGTAATGCAGACCAAATAAGGGAGGACAGCAACCACCTTGAGTTATCATATATTAAAGCAGATTTAGTGATTTGGTAAAAGACCAAGGCCATGCAAATATGTTATTTCAGTAAGGAGAATATTTGAATTCTATTACGCTAAAGAGCCCGATGCATGCATTACTCAGGAGTAGCAAATTTCTAAGCATGATTACTTCAGGCCTGGTCATTCAGACCATAAACGTTCAAAACTTACACAGGTAACTTTCATCATATTGTAAAAATACAAATTTGTATAACACAAATTTGTAGACAATAATAACCAGGTGAGATTTCTACAAGAATTTAATTTAATTATGCATAAATGCATAATAAAACAAGCAAATCACCAACGGCAATGACATAGTCAAGGGAAAAAAACAAATCAAAATTCAGTAATTTAGATATGGTACCAGAAGCATCTTCAACAGTGCATGAGTCCCTATGTGCGCAAGGGCAGATTTAAGCCGCTCATGTCCTTGAAGTTCATCGACATAGCGAGAGACACTCTCCCCTTGTTCATAAGTTTCCACCAAAACAGCAGGATGTACAAGGGGATACACAGGCTTGGGAAAAGAAACGTCCTTCCATCTCCGGAAATTATAAATAAAGCGGCTCAAATGGGCAGCTTCCCTTGCAAGGTCAACTTGAGACATCATGAAAACTGCAAACTGCTGTACACTCTCATCTAATCTTAACCACTTCACAGCAGGAATAATACTCGAAACCTTGGCTGCCAAGTTGATTATCACAAAATCTCTCCTAATTGATTCACCAACACCAGGATGTCTAACCTTCACGGCAACTACTATAGGCTTTACCTTTTGACCAGGATATCGAAATTTCAAAGATGCGCGATGCACTTGAGCAATACTACCAGATGCTACAGGTACCTCTTCAAAACCATCAAAAATTTCAGAAAGTTTGCGGCCAAATGCTCTTTCAATAGTTTTTTTAGTGTAGGCAAAGCTATGTTCCGGAGCTTTACTGTGAAGCTCTGAAAGCTTCTTGCATAAATCTCTAGGAAATAGGTCTGGCCGGGTAGCTGCCCATTGACCCCATTTTATGAAAGCTGGACCTGCAGTTTCCAGCGTCCGTAGAACAACATGTAGCCACAGTTCCCTGAACCGGGGTCCACAACAATCGGCAAAAGGTGCCATCATTATGCTGGGTGAGAACAAAACTCCCAGATAGAGAGCTCTCACAAGCAAGATAACACATTCTACCAGCGAGAATAGTGCTGAGGTCACAAAAGCATGCCCATCTTGTGCACGTGTGTAAAAAGCATTTTGAGATGGGAAATAGTCAGTCTCTGCAGACACTCGCTGTGCCCATGCCAGCTGACCAGATGTGCAGGCAAGGATACCAGGAACTAATAAGGGTGAACGCGTCAAAGCCAAGCTGAATGCCTGTGCAATCCTACTGATGCAGGGGAAAATTCGGTCACTGAGAGAACTATAATCAAAAAGCCTTTTCCAAGCAATTTGGGCTTGATGCGTCACTACACTGCTTGCAGAGGCAACACATAAATTCCTAACTGAACAACTCCTACAAAGAAGCTGCTTCATACTAGACACTGGGACTGGACAATGTCCTCCACTAGGAAAGCCATAATGCGAGTAAAATCTATAGTGCACACGTAAACCAACTGTAACTACTGCCCCATACTTCCTTAATTCTGAATGATATCCCCTCTCATTTGTAAGAACGGACTGTGCAGCTCTCCGAATATTTCGAAATGTCAAAAGTCTGCACCAATTACATCACAGTAAATTAAAAAAAAAAATTGCACCAATGTTTCCATTACTTAAATTACCCTCTTAGCTTCAAAAGTTGATTACGAACTGGCCCACCGAACAAAAATAAATGCCAATGGTAAAATATTGATCCTAATTATCAATTCATTACCGTATTTTGATTTATTTAAAATTTAAAAAAAAAACTGAAATTTAGTACAATTATTACAGGAAATGAAAAAAATAAAAAAAAAATAATCAAAAGTCAAGATGGAAACAAATAAAAGAAAAGAAAAAAAAATGGCTGTCCTAACTCTTACGATTATGACTAGCTCCAGAAAAGCAGGACCGAGTAAGAGAAAGGAGAAAAAAAAAAAAGGGGAAGCGACCTGGACATGACGATTGCAAGAGGCGAGGATGGATTGATGCTAACATGCGATTGTTACGGTGAATGATATTGGTTGCTGTCGAAAGCATTTTCTCATTGATTCCAGTTGTCGTCAGATTCTGTTCCGTTTTCCTTCTTCGCTTTCTCGCCGAGATTTTTAGATACCTAGCGCCGCGCGACGCACACGCAGAGAAATAAAGAAATTAAGAAATTAAGAAAGAAAATTCGCTTGATGGGCCGCCGATGTGAACCCGCTGGGTGAGATCGTTTATTATTATTATTATTTTTCTTTCCCTTCTTGTTGGACTAGGCCGACCGCTGATTTTGCTTTGTTGTCGTGGGCTTTTCTTCTCCTTGTTTTATTTCCACGTTATTTTTTCATCAAATATGTGCACACCGAACCGGTCGAGTTTTCGTTTCCGGTTTGATACTTTTCCCAAGAGAATGAATATGAAAAATGGGAACACCAAATATGTCGGCTCGGCTCTCGGTTCAAAATTTTAAAACCGAAACAAAATTAATTACACCGCATATTTATATAATGACATAAAAAATTAAAAATAATTATATTAAAATATTATAATATTTAAATGACTAAATCACAAAATCTCAATTTTGATCTGTTCTTATTAATTTTATTCTATTATTTTTTTAAAATTTTAATATCGAAGTGAATTAACTCATTACTCACACTTAATTACTTAATTTTTATATTTATTTAGTCTGTATAAGATTTTCACATAATGTATATTTAAACCAAATAAAAATTATAAAATTATATTATAGACCTATACCCGTTAATAATATTCCATTCGTCAAATACATATATTAATCTAATAAACACACTCTCAAATTTTGAACAACAATAAAAATTTACAATATTCAACACTTTCATAATCTTGTACTGGTTAAATATTAAAAATTAAATTCTTTAGCCAAATATTTAATTAATTTTTTTGACCTATTTTAGTTTAATTAATGGTTAAGAATTAAATATGTCAACGATTCATTTTAACTTTATTTTATTGTAGGTATTAATGAAATTAAAATTATAATCTCGTCGCATCTCGTGTTATATAGTACTAAAAATATTCTTCTATAACCCAATCAACAATTTTATCGTACCCCTAGTTCAAATTCATACAATACGACATACCAAACATGACAAAAGATTCAAACTTTTCTGAATTTAATCAGGGCTAAAAGAAATATTGAATTCAGACTCAGATACTTTAGGTTGTCTTTTTGAAATTCAAGAATCGGTGCTTGATAATAAACCATGAGTCCATAACTAACGAAATTAAAAAAAAAAATTAGTTCAAAATGTAATAGGCTTGAATTAGATCTAGAAATGAACAAACAAACAAACAGTATAATTTTCACCGGTTGATTTCTAGTACAAATTTGCTGACAAGGAGTCTGACCGAAAGAAATTAAAAAAGAAAAAGGGAAAACAAAATTAACACGCAGAAATAAACCCAAATCAGTTATCTGTACATATCATTGACAAGTGACAACATTTCATGTAGCTACTGAATAACGATAATCTTGTTCAACGTTTTCTAACAGCAACTTCTTTCTGTGAATTAAAATAGACAGCGGCAACTGGAAGTTGAAGGCCATTGTCAGCAGCAAATCGGCGGGTGCTGAAATTGCTGCGAGCGTCAGGAGGACGACAACCTGCCATCACTTTACCCTTCTGATCGAAGAGCACAAACACGTAGCGGTGAATTCCGGTGGGTGGCTGGGGTCCCATGTATGCCACCAACTCTTTTCCTTCATTATATAATTTAATTGTGTTATGATTAAACATCAGCATCATTCATAATATATATAATATAAAACCACCCTCTCTCTGTCTCTCTCTGTCTCTCTTTTTTCTTTTTTTCTTTTTTTTTAATAAACAAAGAAAAAAAAAAAATATATATATATATATATATACCTTTGGTGGCGTCTGATCCTGCTGGAATATCTACAACAATCCTGCAGTTAACAGTACGAAACTGTTAAATATCTATTAATTGTGTTAATATATTCAACAAAAACATGCAGCTGTAAAATTAATATGACTGTACCAATGGAGCCACTCTCTGTATCTGGGTTCACTCGGACTTGGAGCATCAGGATCCACCATAACCTATAAAATACAGAGATCACATAACATAAAAAATTAAAATAAATTTCCAAATCAATCAAGCTTATGGCTTGAAGTACTAGACATGCAAAACGAAAAGAAAAGAAAGAAGGGGTTTATTAGAAAAGAAATAGAGAATTAAAATAAAAGTTTGGTGGCTTTGGTTCTCACAAGTGTGTAGAGATTGGAGGAGGCAGGAGGAGCATGAATTTGGACGCTGGGCTTATCAGCAGAAGCGGTGGGCTTGATATCACAGCCGTTGGCAACCTGTTTAGTCCCGTAATGAACCGTTATTTCAGTGGCTGGAGTGAACATGTCAACTACATCTCCAATCACTCTCCCAACAACTAGTGGTTCCACAGACCGCGCCATGTCGACGTGCTTCTTTCTTGTAGCCTCTAATTTTTCTTCTTCTTCTTCTTCAATTTCAAAATAGATCACCCTGGAATAAAATGGAACGTACGTGTTTTGTTGTGTTTTCCTGTCTTTATTTATCATACTATTACTTAACGTGTGATTATTTTTTTTATTAATATTCAACTTTTGATTTTGTTTTGAAAAAACACGCTTTGTTCTGCTGCTTTTTGGATGGAGGTGGTGATTGAGTGACACGTAACCGGAAGATTTGATGAGTAACGCGTCCGTTGTCCGCAATGATAGTGCCAAGGGGACACGTGTTGCTCTTGCGCATGCCTGTCGGTTCTTAATGTCCGCGGACACGGCCGCCATATATATATTTTGAATATGTTTATAATTAAAATGTTATAATAATTATAAAAAAAATTATAATATATAATTAATATAATTTTTAAATAATAATTTTGATAAAATAATTAATAATATAATAAATTTTATATTATATAAATTATAATAAATAATATTTATCAACTATTTTAATATTATAATTTAAAAATTATAATTATTTAATCTCAATTCTAAATATACTCTATGTACTCTTGTCCGGACACAGACTCATCATCTCGTCTTAAGTCAGTCGGTTGGAGAGAATTTAGATAAATCTCCTAAATAGTAGAGTTACTTTATTTAGAACAATTTCAGTTGAAGTTAAAAGAGCAACAAAGATTTTCTTGTGTTTAAATTTGTAAACCGGATAGAAATATTTTCGCGTTTAATTAGTCCTAGCTGGCAGTGGCAGCTGCTCCCACCGTCCACTGAAGATACTTTTAACGTAATTGGATAGGAGGTTAGTCACTCAAATTACACGTAAATTCAAATAAAAATTCACATAGTTACTATCATCAGGTGGCAACATTATTAAACGGAACGATGCCTCTTAAGATTGTTAGTAAAAGGAAAAAAAAGTAAGCCATTTTATAATATTGATACATTTAACAGCTGTACATCCTCAAGTCAAGGCAAATACAGTTTTAAACAATCTAATCTTATTGGTGAGAAGTTTCATCTGAAAAAATTATTTTAATGAAGTCATTTCAATTTTAACTTACGTCTAACACAAAAATTACATCCAATAACCCTAACATATATTAATAATCAAACCATATTTAAATTTATGAATTAATACTCTTAAATTGGTGCGAGTTATATTATAAACATAGACCCATGTATATATAACTTAATTCTTATTGAAGAATTACACATAGCACTCGTCTTGAAATTTTGAACCGTATGCTGTCTTCAATTCTTCAACGTCTCCGTCAGTTCCTCGTCTTTCGTTGCCTGAATAACTTGGACCCGCTGGATCTGCTGACTAAGGCGCAAGATTTTAAAACGGGGCAGACTTCAAGTTACCCTTTTGCTTCTTATGGGCTCGGCCCAGACCCAGACGTTTACCATCTTGCTCTGCTCCATTTAATGTCCAACATTACAGCATTCCTTTTGGGCCAGGAATTTAAACTAGTTGTTGCATGGACTGAGCCTCTCGAAAGGGTTCGTAATATCTGACCTTAATAACCTAGGCAAGGCCTTATACTGTTGATAGTTTAAAAACAAATTTTGAATGTTTGAAGCAATGGAATAAATATAATTTCGTTAAAATAAAGATGTCAATAAATTATAAAAAATAAATAAAGATTTTAATGAACTAAAAACTGTATATTTTTTCTTATTAGTGTACTGTATATACATACATGTATGTATGTGTGTATATTTTGAACTAATATCCATCAATTGAAAAATAATTATTTTTATAACTTAGAATTATAAAAGAGAACAAAACACCAAATTTGAAGAGATAAAGTGAACATTTCCCTAAATTATAGTGCATTTACTTTTCCAATTGAGGAATCCGAATAAAGGAATTAAATTGATTCTATTATTTACTTACTTATTTTACATTTGGGAATTAAAAAGAAATTGATAGGGCTCACAAAATTTGGGAATGAAGAATAGAAATTCCATTCCCATGAGAACGTGTGAATGAAATTCCTATTCCTTAAACCAACCATTTTTGCTCTCCCCTAATTTCTAAAATTATGATTTTGTCGTTTGTCTCTATTACAAAATCAATAAAAATAATACTATTATCATAGTAGTAATAATTATTATTAGATTGTAGATTCCGTACCTTTCTGATTGAGTACTAATGTACTATAACCCACAAATATCCCTTTCCATATTTTCTCATCTAGTTTACTTCTTTTTTCTTCTGGAATATGAACGCATCATCTACAGCCAAAGACTCTGAGTGCACAAGTAATGGTAATTGTCACCTCTGAAGACTGGTATTGGAACTAGAATGGGCATAGAAACTTGACTTGAATTAGCCATTATGAAGAACTTGAATAATAATCTTCACACCCAAAGTTGTTTGACGAAGCTTTGGCACCAAATGTTAGTTAATAGTGACTGCTATATGATAATATTAAAACATAAAATAGACTCGGCAGAAAATAATTATTGAAATAATGAAAATAGAAATCAGCAACTTATTATTTCCTTTTCTCGAACGAGAGCTGTTATAATGGTAATAATTATAATACAATTAGTAGTAGTAATAATAATAATAATAATTGGACTAGTATATTCTTTTAGTTTTTTTTTTCTCCTAATCCTTTTTATTTTATAATAATTGGTTAAATGTGTATATTCATTAAAAAAGTTATTATAATTATCACACACTTAACCAATCATTGAAAAATAAAGAGAGTTAGGACGGAAAAAAATTATGAAATGATCATTGTCCATAATAATTTATTTCAATAACCAAATTCAGGTCAATTCATTTTTGCTGCCTTTGATTGAACCACCGTCCTTCTTGCCTAGCGTAGACTCATTATACTGCATGCTACTACTACTATAATAATAATAATAATAATAAGAAGTTAGTTTACATAAAAAAAAAAATTTGTGTTACGATGATATTTTAATAACCTTGCATATATTTCTTTAAAAATGTTATTTATTTATTTTCTAAGTGAAAAGTACATAATCTTAACTTAGGGAATTTTATAAGGTGTAACTATTTATTCCGGTTTCAAGACAAAAGTAAATATATTGGTGGGAATATTATTGATTTTGATTGTGATTTTTATAATTAAAGTAAATAATTTATTCTAAATTTGATTCCTCAGTCTTATTTTAACATATTGTTTAATTTTAACTCATTCCAATTCTTATCTATTTCAATTCTCAAAAAATAAATGCACTTTAAAGACACTAGAACAAAAATGACGACAAAATGCAGCAATGTATGATTGAATCGTTAAGAGATCGAGGTTGATCTTGACAGTTAATTAACTCAAACAGACAGCAATCTTGTATTATATTTAAGCCAAAAGCAAAGCAATATTGCATTGGGAACCCTATTCCTTCCTCGAAAGGTATGTAAAAGGAAAAATAATTAAGAAATTAAATATTGACAAAAACACACTTAAAACGGTGTTGTTTTAAGTTTTTTTTTTTTTAAAAAAATTAATTAATCCCAAACAAAATTATTTTTAAGTGTATGTTTACTAATCTTTTATTAGGCTTTAATTCAAATGCCAATGACTATGAAAAAAATAGGTATATTTGAGTCGATTTTATATATTTTACTTAGTTGTCTTATTCTCACAGTTCTAGCTGTAATTTTGTCCCAGCCGGTGGCAAAAGTCATTTTCCAAATAATAACGTTAGACTCTTATGGACAGTTCTTTGGATGTTTCACCCAATTTCAATCTTGCAACACACACAATAGCCCTTATCGCTACTAATGATGTGATTGACAGGTGTAGCTAGCTGACATTATACGTTTGATTTATAAGCCATTTTATAACTGTCAAATTAAATCCCAAGTTCTCTTTGACTCGATTAGTTGCATCATTGCATGTGGCATTTCGATCAGGACAGGGACAGGCCATTTTGTGTCTCAAAAATCCCATATTTTCATCAGCCCGCCGAAAGTTTACTCTTATATAATTCCAAAAGAGTTTCCATGGGGTCAGAAGAAGAACATGGAAATGAAGAAAATGTGTTACAGTCTTAAACATTTTGCTATTTTAGTCTTTAACTCCACAATCATAAATATATATGAAGAATTAATTTGTAGACCTACAGGTCCTTTTAAGCAATACGTTGTAGTTATATAATCATAAGATTTATGACAGATACGCACTAATCGATTTCGAACAATACCAACCATAGATAATTTATTATATGTCATCAACATCGATATGATGGGGGCCATTTAGTTCAAATGTTCAAAGGAACGGCTATAGTATGTTGAATTTTTCTCATAATTAAACTGGTAGTGGGACGTCATAAACTGCAAGTGGGACGTACTATTTATTAGTGTATTATTTTCCAAAATTTGAGTGAATTTGACTAATTAATAAGATTTACATATTCTTTCCAAAAAAATAAAAGAATGATACTTAGATATATCTCATTAGTAATACTCTTCTGAGTGATGATAATATAAATTATAGCTGGATGATGAAAGAAATAAAGTGTTTGTCTTCATTAATTAATATTACTTCCTTTTCTAAATATTTATCCTAAGCCCCGATTAAATTCATGTCGAATATCAGATAATTCTTTCTCTAAGTCTTGGTTGGTATTATCCTCGATTAAAACTAATAATGTAATCTCAAGTTTACTTTGTATTTCGTATGCTTACATCACTGGCCTACATTTTTAATTTTACCCACAGAGTCTCAAAAAGCGATAGCAAAGCTATGCTGCTTCTATAACCTCAACAAAAGAGGACAATACAACCCAATCTTTATATCCCCCGGAAATTAATTTCATAAACCAAAGAAACATCCAAAAGCGATGACGTAAAATGTATTAGTCAACAAAATCAATCAGTCTCTACAATGAAAATTAGTCACGAGGCCCCATTAATTTCTTGTTATACCATTTGCGCACATTTTCCACTTTAGAAAAAAATTGTAAGGAAAAGAGGTACGACAAATTAGAAAATATGCAACAAAGTTATAAAGAAAGTAAACAGTGAGCTAGGGGGCACAGACACAAACCCACTTTAGGGGTTTACTAATTCAAAAACTTTGGATGGCTTTTTCTTTGGGCGGTCGATGAGGAAAGAGATGTTGTATATGTCTTTACTTTTGTCGGCTCATAGTCAATGGACTAGCCGTACTCTTTATACCACAAATGTCTCTGTATTTTGACACGTCAGGCCACAAATGTGATCTTTTTACACATGATTGTGTACGTGTATGCATCTAAAAGCACGAGAGAGCAGAGACCCAACTATTTGTTTGTACAGAATAATTTTACTTTTTGATGTATAAATGACGTATGTCTTACATGCATGCCTAGCTTTGACCTGAAGAGTCGGTAACACGACAGGACCTTCGAATCGTACGAATAGAAGTAAGTTCTTCAGTTGGGTCGTCTTCGCCCTTTTCGCGATTTATTGAATTTAAGATGCATACGGAATTTTTTTAATTTTTAATAATTAATTAAGCGAATGATAATTAAATATTATATATATATACATATAATTATTAAAATAAAAAAATTAGATAAAATTTTAATTAATTTAAAATACGTAGGTGATTAATATAATATGACTACATAGGTGATTAATAAATTTTTAATAGCAGTGATATTTTTTAATCCTGACTAGTCCTTCTATTTTATTTAATTACATTTATTCATTTTTCAGAAATATCTTTACTTTTTTTTTTTTTACCTTTCCCTCTCATCATCACTTTTTATCTCTTATTTACGCCATCGTTTCGCCAGCATAATATTTATTTTTAAGTACTTTTTATTTTAAAAAATGATTATCACGAATTTTTAACGATTTGGGAAACGTATGGAACCGGACAGACCACTGTGCCACCACGTTCAAAGTCATCGGCACAGCCATTCAAGCTGTTGATATAACTAAGAATCCTGGTTTTTTTTTTCCCCCTGCTTTTCGTAGTTAAATTCTGAAGTATAAAATAATAAATAGCTTGAGAGAATGATTATATAAATTTAAACTGACTTCTATTTTGATTGTTAATGAGTTATTCCATTTTTTTTTCTCTCAAAATCCAATGCATTAAAATGGTGCTTGACAAAAAATGAAGAGATTGAGACAGAGTATGGATGAGAGAGATAAGAAAAAATGAATTCTTTTATTTTTATTGAGGATAATTATAGAAATAATAAATGTTAATTCAATAGTGAGGATGGTGAAATAAATTGCATGGTCAAATATCACTATTTCATGACTAACTACGAGGTCGTATGCTTTTTCTTTTAATTTAATAATCAGATTTCTCCTTTTGGAGATTAAGTATATGCAAAAAAATTTTATTGGACATGTCTATTCATCTATTTAGTTATTTTATTTTGCATTAAATACAAATCAAGGATAAATTTTTATTTAATCTCTTTATTTTAAATTAAATACTCATTTAATTCTTATGCTTTTGAAAACACCCCAAGACACCCCTACTAATAATTATGATACATTTTATCTTTATTTTTATAATAATACATTTGTAACGAGGGACACAATGAAAGAATAAAATGTTAGTTTAATATTAATAAAAAAATGTTATTTTACTTTTAGGATTAGTTTGGTAAATTATTATTTTTTCATTAATGTTCCTAAAATTGTTGCAATAGTATTATTTTAAAAACAAAGAAAAAGTAAGGATAATATTGTAACATAATTAAATGTGAGGGTGTATTAGAAAGTTTTTAAAAATGTAAGAACTAAACAGATATTTTTTAGGCTTTTGTACTTTATTATAATTATTTATGATTGAAAATTATAATAAAATATTCAACATGTGTGGAGAACACATTCCAAAGCTAAAAGTACAATACCAATAGTATTATAAATTATAAAATAAATACTTAACATATTATGATGAAATATTAGGATCTTCTCATTATGAACTCTCATGAGTTTTTAAAGATAATTTACTATATGTCTTTAGTATATAAGTAGTATTTATTTTTTTTTTTTAATATATTAACCATCTATCACTATCTAATTTTTTATTCATGAGAAGTTTATATCATTCGATAATCTTGGCATCATGTGTGTATTTTTTTTTCCAAAATAAATATTTTGTGCATTGGATTTGGTAATCTATGAGAGTAATACTCAATTGTAGATGAAAAAAACTAATCCTTCTTTCGATGTTTGGTTACTTATAGTGATGAATTAAATATGACATTTCCTTTCCCAACAATGAATATAAGTTAGTTAAGCTATTGGATTATGTCAATTTATAAATTCAAGTAAAGTTAGAGTTAAAAATTATTGTACAAATTAGTGCGGCATATTTCCGTTTGGTTGGATAAAAAAACTCTTGGCCTACATGTTTTATTTTTGTTATTTTTTATTTTCATCAATAAATGAATTTAAGTCACATAAATTTACACAATAATTTTGTAACTCTTTCATCACTCAATAAATTAAACCACCCCGAATTATAACAAGTTATATAAGCTCAGTTGCATATCGTGCTCAAATGATTCTCTCTCTCTTCTAGTTCTACATCATTGTTATTAAAAATTTTAAGCTATTTATGTTTTAACGGTGTTTGGTGATAATATTAAACACAATATATTTGTACATATCTCTGAGCGGCAATACTTGACCAAATATAGAGGATGATTATTATTGCTTGATGAGATCATGGATGTTTATAGATATAACCAAGCAATTTATAAGGTGAAAAACACTGGAAGAGCGTCCACAGTGAATTTGTGATTTTCTGAACATGGTATTTTCAATCGACAACATCCTTCCTCTCAATGATTGACATAATCATTCACTAATCTTTGGTGGGATAAAGCTATAATCGCACGAAAGCCAAGGAACAGAAAAATCTTAAAATCATGAAATAATCGGCGATTTAAGCAAAAGCGAAGGTCTTGACATTTGGAAACAGGATAGGATTAGGACTCGAAAAATACCGGGTCACCCAGTTACGTAAACCCCATAAATGGGACCCACTTCTGCATTATTGATTCCACGTGTCCAAAACAATGAAGCAATTAATATTAGGTCTTGGTTTTGACACTGAAGCCATTAATTGTTGAGATAATAAAGGGACAAAAACAGCACAAGAGCCACGCCATGCTTTTCAATAAAGCTAGTACTCTTTTATTGTGGTCCCCCACTGGTATAAGTCACCGCTAGTACATGGACACGTGCCCTCTTTTTTGTCAAACCCCATTACCCATAATCCCCATGCAAATCATTACTTTATTAGTAATTGAAAAGACAGTAGCCCTAATACGTGGCAGGAGCACGTTGCAGTTTCAAAAGCTCCGATGGAGTTGGCCACCGGAGCTTTCGCCGGAATTTGACTTGCTGTCGGGATCTTCGAAACCATGCTCGCCTTTTGCTATGATTATGATTACTTTTGTGTATTCAAACCTTCTTTTTCTTTTTCTTTTTTTTTACCTTTTTATTATTTATTAAAATTTTCATAATACTTCAAATTTCTTTTGAGCATGCAACATACTTATTTTTTTTAATTATGTATTATTTTTGTATTTTGACCTATTTAGAAAGGGTAAGGGATTAGAATCATCTTTCTGTTTTTTCCTTCTTCTCTCCTTACCTTCATGGTCTTATGGTAAAAGTTGGGTTGATTCTAAATAATGTGGAAAAAAATAAATACAAAACTCACTCTATTCATTAAACAAAGATGGACAAAGAGAGGGAAAAAAAAATTTTCTTGTCCGAGGATAAGAGGTTAATCATGTAATAATCAACTCTTGTTCGTCTGTCCATTAAACGCAAATTCAACACACAATAGCATATTTAATTGCAAATGAAGCTGATAAGATCTAAGAAAGGATTAAAAAAATAATGGCATAACAATAATGGAAACGATTCATTAATTAAAAAGGAAAAAGAAAACAAGGACAGGAGTTTGCTTCCCGATACGGTAAACTTGAGAAAAAAATGCAAGAAATAGTATTAGAAAATTTGACACATATCCACACCACTGAATCCAAATTAAGCCCAGATAATTGAAAGTATCAAAATAAAAAAAAAAAAAAAAGAAAAAGAAAAAAAGGTGGGATTAGTTTGACAATGAAATTACATGAATTCATTAACATCCAAGATATCTGGGATTTCAAACTTCAACATATTGCTGCAATAACTTTCCCTCTCGTCTTCAGTGCTGATATATGTTGAATTTGAATTCAATGGAGTTGGACTTGATGAAGGCGTCGATAAAACTGAAGCGAAGTTGAAATTGTGGTTACTGTTTTTGGAATGGAAATTTGAAGTTTCTGAAGAAGGATCCATGACTGTTTGATCAGAACCATAGTAACTGTAATTTGGTGGTATAGGCACATAATCTTCAGTCAAGTTTGAGGGCATCCCATTGCTTTGCCATTCACTTTGTTGACAATTTTGGTTGGTAAAGTTGGTGAAATTTGTTGGGAATTGCTCCACATTAGAGTTCATTAGTTGTGCGTGATCATTAGAATGAGAAACACGAGGAGGAGGAGGAGTCAATGTGGTGCAAGCTTCAAGTGGAATTTGAAGTTGGTGACTATCAGGTTGGACTAATTGCTGATATTGGTTTTCTTGAACATTTTGATAAATAAAATTGTGGCTTTGGTTTTGGTTTTGACGGTGATGATGAGTTGACATGAGAGATGTGGCCAATCTTAGAAGCTCTGGGTTAACTAAGGGCTGAGCCCCGACAAGCCTCGAAATGTTCATTTGAGATGAATTGTAAAAAGATGAGCTTAGAATCGAAGATAGGTCAAGAAGATCAAGACGAGGGCTATGAGTAACTGGATCGATGCCCATACGAAGAAGCCTTTTTCTAATGTGAGTGTTCCAGTAGTTCTTGATTTCATTGTCTGTTCTTCCAGGCAAGCGAGCAGCAATTGCAGACCACCTATACAATAAATATTGATTTTTTTTAAATATTGTATATCTTTGAAAATGGCCAAAACTTTAGAGAAGTTTATGCATGTATATATTTAATATGTATCCAAAGACAAAGAAGGACTCACTTGTTCCCCAATATACTATGTAGCTGAATTATTGTCTCTTCTTCTTCAAAAGAAAATCTGCCTCTCTTGATATCCGGTCGCAAATAGTTAGTCCAGCGGAGACGGCAGCTCTTTCCACATCTTTGCAAATCTGAAAGTTCAAAGCAAACAAAGCAACTCATGAATACAAAAGTCCACAAAAGAAGAAAGAAATGAAAAATTCGAGTATCAATCAGTAACAGCTTTTATAAGACTCGTTCAAAAGAAGAAGAAGATATAACATACCGGCATTCTTTGGGAGTGTTCTCCAATTCCCATAGCCGTGTTTCTGAATATAATCTATCAACTTCTGATCTTCCTCTGGTGTCCATGGCCCTTTCTTAAGCCCATTTTTATCACAGCACGGTGCTCTTCCCATCGTGTTTCAGCTAGTAAGAGCTCCTCTAGAAATCTTCTACTTGAACTAAGCTACTGCGTGCTTAGTTTGTTTAAACCTTGAGAGGGATAGAGAGAGATTTGCATTTGCAGCAAAGGGATGTAGGGTCCGTATGCGAACGTACTTGTATAAATAGCAGGGTGTGAAGGGTTCGAAACAAAGCAAGTCAAAACGATTCGGTGCCGTCCTCTGTAGAACACCAAGGCAACGTGTCCTCTTTATGTGGAGAAATGTGTTACAAGTCTAATATCTCTCCCTCCTTTTACTTGGTTAATAATAATTTATTTAATTTTATTACATAATCGACATGTACAATTAACATCTCTCTCTAATAGTCTCTTTCTTTATCTTATTACCGAGCTATCATTTTCCGGCGGAGTATGTCACTCCTTGCTTTCTGGATTCATATTAGCTGTCATCAACATGAATTAGCCACGTACCCCTTCAAATTGAACATGACCCTTGTAATTGCTCAGGGATTCATCGCTTTTCATTCATGCATGGCTCCACGTTACAAGCTAGCTTGACGAGCTTGGCTTATGTTTATTTTTTCTTCATTAATTTTGTATGATAAAAAGACGATTCTGTACGCTTAAACTTATCATTGGATAATGTCATAAGTTCCATGCAAAAGGGCAATTTCAGCCTTTTGTGTATTTGTACGGCACCTTCTTGGAAGATATAACAAATGCTTGACGGCAATAATAGAGATCGGTGTTTGTTATATACATCAACATTTATTGTGAGTTTGTGATTTTAATTGATTTCTCCTCCAATAAATTTCAAGATAAGTTTTCTTCTGTTCTATTAATTTGTTTAAATATATTTGGTTTAGTAACATTTTTTTCACTTTTTTTTTCCCGATACACTATACAATTTATCACAGAAATACATATGGGGCTAAGAAAAATGAGATGAAAATATGATACTAAGAATTAGGGTTTCAAGGTCAAACCATGTTAAAAAAAAAATTAATTTCTATTGTATGTGTGAATACAGGAGATTAATTACATGACTACGCAAGAAAAAGAGAAGTTGGATGTATAAACATAGTTCATCGCCGCCCCGCCCCATATAATTTTTCGATTTTGCATGTGAGCATGTTTTAGCACTTATGGGGGCTTCAACGAAAGACAGCTCAAAAGAAATGACTCTATTTATTAGAATGGCAACCAAACAGTGTACTCCAAAAGGTGTAAGTTAAATCATTTTAGTGATAAATTGGTCAATTAGGACATGTTATTGGCCTTCAAAATGAGAAGAAAATGAGGAGCCTACAAATTCTTTCAAACATAGATCAAATCAATCGTATAACTCCAGTAATTAAATTTTATTTTGTAGTCACAAAAGCCATGGGCATAATGTGTGATATGCATTTGTCCATATAATTTAAACGTTTGTCAATATTTTGACGCAAGCAAGCAAGGTCCTTGTGGTCCTCTGTCTTCTCTCTCCTCTGCGTACACCTGGAACTTGATGATTCGCTGTCGAGCAAAACGTCAAGAACTCACCTTCATTGACTTGCGCTTTATTGATTGAGCAATTATTGTCTCTGTTTCTTCAAAAGATTAAAAAATGAAAAGTTGGAGTTGACGACTAAGAATAGTTCGTGTGTGATAGCTCGATATTTCTCATAATCAATCACCACGTACGCTTCCCTCCGAGCAGTTCACAGCCTCTCATTTGCAATTTATTTCTTCTTTGAACAGAAAAGCTCTGAATTAAGCCTGACCATACGATCACAACCACTCCTCCACAAACATTTTATAGCTTATCTTCAATTTCATGAATATTATGTATTGTTTATATATGTATATGGAACATGATCTTAGTCATGTCGACAAAGGGCGTCCTCTACAGTATTATATGCACCTATCATAATATTGATGAATGATGAGCTGGCCCACATATTACCTTATTTTGTACAAGGGATAACTTTTCTTTTTTTTTTTTCCTTTTAAATGACTCTTTGCACAAAAAATTGTAGGTGACATACAGACGAAGAAGAACATTCACATATAAAGATAAAATTAAGAAAGTGTAAAAAAAGAATATTTTACAGGGAAATATTTGTGGTCTTTAAAAGTTATGTGTAATTTTGTATATAATGTCATGTGCAAACAAAAATTTTTTGCCCTTTTGTCAATCTGTCAGACTTCCATGATGATGAGATGAGAAGTGACAAATGTTCTGTTTAATTGGCATATGGCAAAATAAATTTTCGTGTCAGACAAATTTAAAACAAGAAGAAAAAGAAAATGGCCAAACTAGAGTTCAAGACAGGAAGAGAAGGAAGATATGGTGCTGTACATCCAAAGCTACGTAACAATTAACAAGTCTTCTAAAAGTTCAAGCTAATGATGTATACAATTTACATGGGTCCTGTCCCTTTAAGACACACAAACTTTTTCTTCTCAAACATAGCTGTGGGAAAAGTTAATGCTTAACACAATTACAAGTCAATCAAAAAAGCAGGAATCTGCAAATTTTGGTCACTTTTCTCTGCCGTGTTGTTGCTTCTTAGCTTTTTGTGTACAGCAGTGTTCGAGACTCAGTTAGGCTCTTTTTACGCTTGCTTTAATTATTGCTAGAGTCCATATCTGACCCTTTTTCCCCCTTTTGTAAGAAGGTATTTTTCATCATTGATAAACAAAAAAATTGCGGTCGATCGGCTAAGGACTGACGATCACGTCAGATATCGGCTCAAATAAAAATGCAGCTCATGAGACAAGCGTCAATGGCATTATGGTCATTTTAGTTTTATTATAAACTATGGACAATGAGATAATAATCCCAAATTAAAACTATATTTGCATTGCATGCATGACGATCTCCCAATCCTAATCCCAATCCCAATCCCAATCCCATGTACGAAACTCTCGTTCCATTAGCTTGTGTTAAATGCTTTGATTGATAAAAAGAAATTATTTTACATACTGAAATTTGGGTTTCTACGTGACGTGTAAAACTGGCAGCCTTATCAACCCATCAAGAGGTGGCCACGTCGTTGCATCCGAGGCCTCATGTCTGCCCTCCTCGCAACAAAAGAACACGGCCATGACGTAAAAAGTCTATGGTTGATCTATATTTTAACTTATCAGTTATATTATCTTATTCAATTTGTTAATTTTATAATTACTGATAGTACGATCCTCTCTGTGTATGTTATTATATATTTTGCTTACATGCAACGTACTCATTATTCACAAGTCTGATCTCTACAAGTACAAGATTTCGTTTTTCTTTTCTTTTTTTCCCCCTTAATAAATTAGAAAAAAAAAATCCTTCTCTTGATTATTGCCACCTATCAATTTATATGAATTTCGGTAATCTAACAAGTTTGCGGCATCGATTAAGAACGACTGGTTGCCTTGACAAAATTATTCAAGATTTTGATGCTATTATATATGCGTCGTCTTGAAAAACATGCCTGGAAATCTGAATTCATGTGGAAACACTGTTCATTAACATTTTGTCATTTTCCTTGTAATTCTTAAATCGCAACAATTGGTACAATTGTAATTAACACTTTTACTTATATCTTATTTATTTTACACCTTTTGGTTGAATTTCAAAATAATAATAATAATTAATGCTGAGAACACCTTTGAGTCTATGCTAGACAGTGTACAGAAACAGAATTAATAGAAGTGAACTTATTTGAAGAAATTTTTCATGGGCACTCAAAGCAGAAGGTGAAAGCGTCTCTCTCATCTACGTTTAAAGAAGAAATAAATTAAAATGGGATATATGGTCAAATAATATTTTATTCATCTACTGAGATATCCTCATCCAGTGTCATTAGAATGATACAGTATTGCTTTGAACCAACCCCAGAGCCTTCTCTCCGCTCGCTTGCTTGTTTGCCTTTCTCACCTCAACTTATAATATTATAAATCAATAAAAGTTAACTCCCAAGAATAGCCTTCCTATAAAGTACTCTACATAATTAATTAAATGAATAGATTGGAAAAAGTAAAGCCACGCCAATACTGGATGATTAAGATTATCACGATCATAATCTCAGGCTAGTGTCCCCTTGCATGGTATCACCAGGACACGCTGTATGTGTTAGGTAACGAATCAGAATTCTTTGTTAAGCCAAATTACGGATTGTTAATAGAGATGTTATGCTTAATTTAAAAGAATTGCTTACATCTTATCCTTCACAGGGTAATTACTTGTCCAAAATTCAAGGATTTGACTATGCTAGTTTACCCAAAGAAGTTGCATACGTGTTATAGTTTACCGGCTGACATATATGTACGTACAGAAGAAATTTGGCGGATTTAATTAAAAATATATTTATTATATATGATTTTAATATATAATGTTGCTAATTTCAGTTCGATTGTCCAACAAACGTTGAATATTGAATATTGAGTGTGTGTGTTTTGTTTATCAAGCATGCCCTCAGCCACGGAGGTCATTTCTTTAACTACGTTCACATATTAATTTTTAATGCTATTTTTGGATACGAGATCAAAAGCATTTGTGTTGCGGTGCCATGCTTTCCACTAGAAGCTTACCTTGCACATACTTCAACGAGTTTATTTTTTTTAATTAATTAACCCTTGTTATTATTAGAGTTTTTTAATTACTACGCAGTCTATTTTTAAACCATTGGTGTGCAATTATTTATGCATTTGTAAAGAAGATCAGAAACTCCTGATACGTGGCGGTTGGGCTTCTAAAATCTTGGACACGTGGGGCATGCAGGATGGTGGATGTTCTTGGCGTGATGATCAGACGATGAATTTTCAGGAAAAAAAATTTTAAAATATATTTCAGATATCACATTAAATATTAAATATACAATAAGTAAATCATATTATAATATACATATAATTACTTTAAAAAATTATTATGTAAAAATAAATTTTATTAAATTTAAATAAATATATCATACATGTATCAAGCGGTTGTATTGCCTTTTATTATATTCTAGAATTTTTCAATTTCCAGTTTCACGAGAAGCAAAGCGTACCTCTAGCTAAATGATCGAAGACGAAAGTTGACTGGCCAATTATCCGGCCAACTGCGCAATCCACATAAGGACAGCTGGTGGCGTGCTCTCGTTAATTGTGGAGAAGTAAACATGATATTTAATATTAAATTGCATTTCGTAATAAGGTAAAGAAATATACAAATAATTGGCTGATTATATAATTACCCCGTTTAAAATAAAATATCTTGCTAAACAGTGATTTATCTCCAACCAAATTATGAAAAAGTGCGACTCATCCCAAGATCAAGGGTGCTTACTTTGGGCTAATAACTTTCGAAAAAATGAAATGTTCCGTAGGTCTGGATGAAAGCATATTATGACTTGAGTGGCCACATCCAATTCCCAAACATAAATTACCGAACTCTTTAAAAAGATGAGGACCCAAAAAAAGGAAAAAAAATATCGAATGGTAGATATTGTGTAAATGCTGCTCCGGAAAACGTACTACTCGAATCGAGAAGGTAGACATATCGAATGGTATTGGCCTTTATCCATTAGTACAAATTGGATCAAGATGACGATCAATCCCAATGAAATAACCCAATGGCTTCATTTTAGCTTTATACAGTGTATATTTCGTGTGAACTTATGTCATTTTAAGAATTGTAGAATCGCCTACAACCTAAAACAACTTCCTTTTTTGGTAACTTAGAAGGAACATGTAGATCGACAGCATCTACCATCAAAAAATTGATGAACATGAAGAGATCATCTCCACGATCTGATGATGTAAGTTGTCATTAGTCACAAGAACGCCACCTGAAGGAAATATGGCTCTCCGTTCTGCTTGGTCAGCATCAAGATCAATTTGACTTCCTGTCCAGTCAGTAACCTGATTGAAGGAGATCTTTCAGATTTTAATTGGAAAAGCAAATTTATGAACAGTATGATTATGATATAAGAGTTGAAAATCTTAATCTTTTAAATGAATGAGTGCTTAATATATGTTCGTGGAGGTTAGAACACTTACACTGATGTAAAAGACAAGAAATTAAGGACATATCAGAAAGGAAAACCAACATCATTTACCAATATAACAGAAATCCATAATGATTATTCAGAAACAAACTTTTCTGTAACTACAAAAGAAGCATCGGTATCCAATTTTTCCTTTTCTTCTCTGACACATTATCTATGAAGACACAGTTACTACATAATTAGTCCTACAGATATAAAGAAATTAAGTTTTAATCAGTTTAATTGGTTGCTCTATTCTCACAGTGCAACCCAGCAGCATATATACATTTCAGAATAAATGATGTAACTGAGACTAGTGTGTAAATGAAAGATCATGCAGCTTTCAAAAGAAGCCAATTAAACACAAACCTTTCCTCCTGCTTCACGAACACATATTATGCCAACAGCATGATCCCAAGCCTACATCATAAATAATAATAGAAATAAGCACAAGCTACTACAATATCTATTAATCATGCAACTAGAAAACAACACACCACCTTTATAATGGTTTGAGCTCTTGCTCGAAGAATGAAAACTGATGCCCTACCTGTAGCCACCATCAAATACTTGCACAAACTGCATAGAAATATTACTAACCATATCATGCAGATCTCATGAAGATGGTTAAGTAAAAACATAGACCATTAAATAATTCTGATTATCAGAGAGATTTTAAAACACAAACGGGAATCGGAAATTGCCATATCCTATGTAATGTAAAGCGATATCATACTTGTAGTTCCACTAACAAGTGTGCTTAAGAAGTCACCATATCCTACGTAATGTAAAGAGATATCATACGTGTAGGTTCCACTAAGAAGTGTGATTAAGAAATCATTATATCCTACCCTTACAGCTGCTTTTTGCAGTTTGAAGCCAGTTGTTAGGTTGATTTCTTCAAGTCATAGGCAGTTGCTTACTGCTTAGACAACTTAATTATTATGAGACGAACAAAAACTACAACTGAAAATCTTTTAATAGAAAATCAAGAGAGAAATAATTTAAGATAAATTATAGCAGTAATTTTCTATATTATGTATGGGTAGGCAGAGTGCACACTGTACATGCATGTGTATCAGTGTATTTAAAGTGTATTGCTTCTCTTGAAAAATTACAATTGGTGGTTGAAAGCCAGTGATGACTACCTTAGAACACAAAATCAATTTGAAACTCAAGTAGAAGCAAATTGGTTTATTCTATTGATATGTCTTAACACCAAACCTGCCACAACATGTGGGCACAAGAAGAATTTCTTCATCCCCAAGATTATCTGCATCAGTTTTTGCATTGAACAAAGCTGATAGAGGCAATGATTCCCATGTTTGACTGTCTGGAATACAAAAACTTGCTTTATGTACCAAACAACACCTATCAACAAAGCATCTGGTCCAATAATCAAGTGTTTTAGTATCTTGTATACTTGACAACTTCTTCGTCCATGTCCCACAGCCAACATGAGCAACCATGATGATCCCTGATCCAGCCTGTGTGCTCTCATAATCCTGCGTACTTGCAGTGGATATGTAGGGCTTATCTTGCAGCCAGTTAGGGCAGCCCATAACTCCTAAAACAATCTCTCCCTCAACGACAAGAGCCAAACCTACCTAAAAATATGGGGTAAGGCCTTATATAAAGAAGAAAGTCCCAGAATAAAGATCATCCAAAATTCAACCAAGTTACAATAGCAATTTAACAAATAGATGCCACTGAAGTTGCTCCGCAGAAAACTGCTTCATCGTGGTCTTACTTTTTCCCTTCCAAGAGCAGCATATTTTGACTGGGAACAGTAATCATGCCAAATCTACTATCTTAGTGCTCTGTTAAAACATGGATGCAGGTCAATTGACTAGCTAATACGAAGGAAATTTACCGAATGCAGAATACCTTTTTCTCTTCTCTATACACACTTAACTCAGCATATTTTTCACCACACTAAGCAATCTTAAAAATACAAAGAATAAAGCAAATTAGCTACACGAAGAAAATAAGGCATACCACATATAATGCCTCACTCCCACTTAGAAATCCTCTTGTGCCATCAATTGGATCCAGTACCTGGTTTGAAATTATGGACTTGATAAAAGTTCACAAAACATAAATTCAACTGTGAATGTTAATCAAAACAATCAAAGCATATTTGAAATATCAGATAACAAGCCATAAGGCCACAGTTATAGAGTAGAGTACATTCAGAAGTCCTCCTTTATAACAAACAATTGCTTTGTTTATTTACATGATGATGCAGCGGTTCCTAATCTGCATCACATGAACTAGAGCATGCAGAATTTATAATTGGTTTCTGGCTTCGTGTATCATCTGATATATAAGCCAAGAGAAAAAAGTTTATGAGTCAAAGAATCCACTTCTACTAAAAAGTTTACGTAGACCTACCCAGTATGTGGCTGGCTTCGTACAAAAGACAACAGCATCCTTTGCCCCTCTGTCAATTGCTTCCAGTACATCAGAATGTGTCAATGGTTCATCACCAAAGCCAAAGGTTGCGTTATCAGCTACTGCACTCGCCACAGAGTCCACCAGATTATTTGAACGTAAAATGGCAGAGTCCTCTTCAGCCACCAACGGAATAGAGGGGAATAACTTGCTTAGCTCTGTCACCAAGAGCACAAAAGCAACATAAGTAAGTTTTGGCAAAATTAATAGACCAAAATAATAATAATAATATTAATAATAAGAAGAAGAAGGCCAGGATAGAAGGACCACTATTTTAGCAAGTTCTGATAAATTTTTGGCAAATTGTGGTTTTTTTTATGCATGAATTGTCATCAAAGTATTTCCTTCAACACTAAATTAATTTTGGCAGGTGTGAAAAATTTGTGAATTGAAGCACATTCACATCTAGCTACTAAATTGTTGGTTGTTCCACACTTCCACTTAAGTTGTTCATAAACAAGCTATATAAAGAAAAATGTTGTAAAAGACCGTTTAAAAAATTACCCAAGCTGACTAGAGCCTGCACCCCAAAATCTGCGACGGTGACTGGAGTTTGGTCATTCTTGTCAAGAACCCGGCCTTCATTAGAGAATAGAGATTTCTTAACCTAGCATTTGTAACCAATAAGCATTTAAGAAAGGCCATACGCTACAGATTACGTTATTGAAAACACTAATAATCTAATAATATCTTGTATCTCTTCTATTTTCAACATTGCCTCTGAAACTAAACAGTAAACAAGCACAAGAAAAATTAAGTGAAGCCAAGCCAATTTACGCCAATGCAAAGACGACAAGCTCTCTCAACGACGTCCACTGCAGCTTCCAGCTCTCTGTAATATGTCGCTTTCTGTTTTGGATATGGAAGATTCGTCGACCTGAAAATTCAGCAATTAAAAAGAGAGAGAGAGAATAAAATAATTTTGAAATAAAATCGAGTGCTGAAAATGAAGGGCTAGAAGAGGTTTGAATTTTTAATTGGAGAGGCAAGTGAAGGGACCTGACGGTGAAGGATCGTCCGCGGAGAGGCGTAGGGGAAGAAGGATGGAGGCAAAAGAATCGGAGGGTGGAGAAATGGCAAGTGTGGTGTAGGAGAACCATGGCGAGAATCAGGAGGTTGATAAACTGGAATTGACGGAGGTGATTGTGAGGGAAGCCGCGTGGAGTGAGGCATGAAATGACGAAGCTGTGCGAAACAGTTGAGTGATAAAAATTCGTTGGGACTTGGAGGGCCGAAGAGCCGAAAAGAGGACTTCAAACGGTTACCGACACTTGTTGGGCTTAACTAACTCCAGCTGTTTTCGGCCACCTTACGTTCTTAGTACACTCCGTCCTAATTGTGTTTTTATTTTAAAAAAAGAATAATACTAAGATCCTAATAACACTGTCTCAACTTAAATCTTTATTTAATATAATATTTATATAATAAATAATAGAATAAATTAATTTTATTCGTTATATTATCTAATAGTTGCATATTATATAATAATTGAGACTTAAATTAAAATATTAATATTTCAATCATTATTGTTAAAATTAAAATATTTTATTAAACAATTACCATCATAATTTAAAACCTAATTTTTATTAATATTAAAATCATATCTCCTACACAAAAACTTTTGTTTCTCAATTTTTTTACAATAATTATAATTTTAAAATAATACTACACATCCTAAATTTTTTATTTCAAATAATTATTCTAAATAATATGACATTCATCAATTAATTTATAAAATAATATAATTAATTTAATTTTATAATAAATATCACATTATTTAAAATAAATAATTTAAAATATCTAATATTATTAATAATTTTAACCTACTTTACCTGAATGCTAAGCAAATCATAGTCAACATCCACCAGCTAAAAATATCTTAAGAAATCAAATTACCCGAACGATAAACAGCAGAGTTAGACAGCCGGAAGCTTTCAACAATCCTACGCAAGCATTAACGAGACATCAAAATTGTCCTTATCGGCTTATCCAAATCCTAATTGACAGGAGACTCACACGTGGCATCGACCCACAGGATAAACGCCCCACCAGCCCCCAGTTTTCTTTGCATTTTCCGCTGAATAAGTAACAAAATCATCCTTCATAGCCGATTGATTTAAAAAAGGATGACCTTTTGGCTTTACCATTATATATGATAGAACGACACTCGACTAACCTCAATCTCTCAAAATATTGAAGCTTGATCACAAGGGTTTACTTTTCAGTCGAGCAATTCATCTGCGTATTTGTGGAAATTGGTGTGTATTTGATTTTGGATGAGCTTGAGGTACATAAGCAGGTTGTTTTGCCAAGCGGGATTGAGGGTGATGCAGGTGGTGAGAGACCAAGCATCGAAGGGCGACTCAACATTCAAGTCTTTGAAAGATTCAGCTTCAGCTTGCTCTTCTTCTTCTTCTTCAAATCAGGCAAGGTGTTTCTCCACTGCTGCTGATTCAACAGCTTTCAAGTCTGCCAGAAGCGAGAAGCTTAGGCAGGCAGAGGAGTCGCTTCGCACTGTCATGTACTTGAGCTGTTGGGGTCCCAATTGATGTTTTATTGTTGCCAGCAGTAGCAGCTCGGCGTTTAAGCAGAACAAATTGATTTTGTAACGCCAGTCCGAGAGAATTTGTAACACATTTTTGTACATATATACATGCCATCTTTGCAAATAAAGGAGAATAATCGTCATTACTATTTTATATTTGTGTTTGAGCAGCAAGATCCGGCTCCGGATACGAATGTAAATTTAAATAAGATCGTGTTTCTGTTTGTTAAAGAGGAAATTCTTAAGACTTTCATTCAGTGACTGAAAATCGCAATTAAACACCGCTAGAGTTTTGGCCTTTGGGCAAAAGTTGAATCACATTCGAGATCTTTCTCTTATTGAGGGTTTCAAATTTAACACTCTTGTCAGAGTGGTCAGATCTAAGAATCATTTTAAATAAAATTAAAATAGAAAAATGAATTAATTCGAAATAATTAGTTCAAATCAGAACTAGGTCAGAGATATATAGTCCACTGGCCCAACCCAACTTATTAAACTGGACTACAAGCCCGGATGGCAGTTGCACAGAATGGTTATCGTCCGAGAGCTCTAACTCGATCTCCAGTCTCCACCACATAAATTAAGCAATTAAACAGAACCGATAAGCCTTTCGTTTTTGTGCTCATCCTCTCTCTGGTTTCTATTTAAATTTCAATCCAGAAACTGAAAAGGAGGTGAAAAAGATACATACAAGTGAAAAAAACAGTTGACTGTAACAGCAGTAGTATGACTTCTCTCAGACCCTTTAAGAGCTACCATCAATCAGCATTCATCTTCAGCCCCTCAAAGCTTCAGACAGTAACAATAACTCAAACAAGTTTTGGCCTAGTAAACAAGTTGTGCAACAAAAGAAAATTGACAAAAAGAGGATGTAGCGGAGAAGGAGAAGGAGAGAAGAAGACAGAAAGGCGAAGTTTCTTGTCTCTTGAAGAAGCTGGCTTAGTAGAAGTATCTGGTCTCCGCACTCACGAACGATTTCTATGCCGTTTAACGGTATCTCTTTCCACGTAATTTGTAAAATCAAAAGTAGCCAAATTCACAATCTAAAATAACATTTAAGGGTATGTACGTGCTTGTAACTTGTTGCTGTAAATGCAGATATCATCTTTGAATCTACTAAGAGTGATAGCAGAGCAAGAAGGATGTTCGATTGAGGAACTGAATGCTGGCAGGATTTGTGACTGGTTTTTGAAGGATAAGATTAAAAAGGAGCAGAATTCAGAGTCCGCAGTACTTCAATGGGATGATTCTGACTTCCAGTTTTGAGCTCTAGCTCTTTTCTCTCTTTAATTGGCCAATGCAAAGTGTTTTGTCCTCCACGAAAACACTTTCTAAATTCTAATTGTGCCGACAATGTGTTTGTTTGAATATTAGCTTACGCTATACAATCAAATCAAATGTAACAACTCATCATGCGCCATTTGATTTATCAAATTGATTCAGCATGTTAGAAAGTTTTCTTTCTTTTCCCTTGTGCTCTATAATTTTAAAAGGAACCAATTTATTTTCTTTTAAAAAATTTATCCTGTGGTTCCCCTGATCAGAAAATTTTTGACTCTGCTTAATTCTTGCCATTAGTTGGGAAAAACTAGTACACCCTTTAATAGTCTATACATAGTCGTTTTCTACTGAAGGCAAGATCTTCGATCAGAATCAAATTAGCACTAATATATACATATATAGATTTTTATATATTAAATATTATAATTCTTTTTTTTCTTTTATAGTACATTGAAATATGTGTTTTTTTATATCTTAATAATATCTTCATTTCGTTAAAATAAGTATGTCGTTATTAAGTAATTATTCTTTATATTTTCATATTTAGGTTATTAAAATAAAAAAAAATTAACAGATAAGAAAAACACAAATTTTAATATACTATGTGGCCATGTAGTTTGTATTATAATGTATATTTTGTTTGTCATTTAGTATATTATTTACTTTAATAACCTAGGGAATCTCTTTTAAATAATGTGTGTGTATATTTATATATATTTACTTAAAATAAGATATTAAAATATGGAGTCCCTTAAAAGATATTACGTATATTCTAATACAATGTGTTTTGTTATATAGTATATTGAAATTTTTATGTTCTTTTTTTAGCTAGTCTCTTACTATATTAGAGTAAAATATCTCTTACTATATAATGACTATGTATAATATATATAGATTAATTTTCTCTTCTATATACATAATAACTCTCTAATAAAGACATCCTCATTTTAACAAAATAAGAATAATACTAACACAAAAAAAAATAATATATTAAAATATTTTTTTTATGAATGTCCTTACTAGAAAAGGATATTAAATATATGTATATATATATATTCACCAATCGATAAACTAAGATATAAAATAAAAGACACACACATCTATATGTTTCATATAGTATATTGAAAACTATTTTTTAAATCTCTTACCTTATTTCTTACTATATTAAATAAATGAATTCTTTATTAAATAATTGAGAGTGTTTAAACCTTTTTTCATCATGTGCATAATTATACATGATTTCATACTATTAAACTATATAATTTAATAGATTTTACAATCATTACACTATTAAATTATATATATATATATATTAATAATTTTTTTAAACTTTAACAAATTTAAAATCTTGAATTAAAATTTTTTTAATGAATCACATTTACATTTATATATTAAAAAGTTGAACAAGATGCGTTATCAAGGATGCCGCTTGCCACCCAATCCTTGTCTCCACTCTCGATTCCGCGTGAATCCTTGAATTTCTTTGATAAAATTTCTATCTTATTTCCAATCGGTTCTCATATAATGTTACAATTGTTAGGTACATCGTGGGGCAACTTGCGACTTTGGTTCCATCGACATATTATGCAAGGTAAAATACACTTTATCGTGTTAACATATATATATATATATATATATATATATATTTTTTTTTTTTCTGGTTGCATTTTGCCAAGTTTTTTGTTTCATCATTGAATTATGGCAATTTTCACCTACCCATGACCCATTGTATACGATTTGAGGCTTCGCGTCGATGTCAAACTGAAGAGGCTGTTGTTTTGAAATTTGAATTATCAATCACCAATTTTGCTTGAGATATAATTTAGCCTTACCTAACAATTGATTGGTCATTGTATAAGGAGAAGATTTTTATTATTTTTGGAGTATTCTTCTTTATTATAATTATAATTAGTTGAAGTATATATATAATTGTTGATGCTGTTTTCTGCTCGCTCCTAAATAAAACTGTGAACTTCTGTTCGCTGGATACTCGAGTGGGATTTCTCACTATTCCCCTTCTTCCTCCGTTTACTGGAACAATGGTTTCCTTCAGCCTACACTCACGAAGAACAAATGTCGGGTCATGGGTATTTTTCGGTGAAACCCTCCGACGCCAAGTCGATGATCGGGTTGATTCTTTTTGTATTCCTCTTGGTTTGAGAGACCGAAAAAATAAGGGTGATTTAAGGGTAAAAGTAATGGAGAAAATCTTAAAGATTCCAGAAGAAAAAAAAAGTAAGAACAACTTAACCTTGCCCTTCAGCTGATATTTATCATTCTGTTTTTCTGCCCTTCTTTTTGCCGGGACAGCTGCCCTCCGCATTGATGGTGCCTGGACCCCTCTGACAGCTGGGGTTGCCGCGGCACGCCCTGGGGATGTGGGATGTCGGGCGGCTATGGGTTCCCGTGACCTAATGATGGTGCCGTGCACACGTGTATGAAATGATGATACTGTGGGGGCGTGCGCCGGCCATCGGTAACAGTGACGAAATCCTACGGCGTGGGGTGTCTGCCAGGCATCGATTGTCGTGTTAAGTTATCAAGAGGAGGAATCATCCTGTTTTAAGCTGACTCTGCTCGAGTTTTTCCTTCCCTCCATATTTTTAATGGTGTGATTGGATCTCTGCTCGGAGGTTCGAAGACCTCGAGCAGAAAAAGAGAATCAGGACTCAACCAGCCTTGGAGCATTTGACCTTGACCAACGATGATACAAAATTTAATACTTAAAGAAAGTATTTTTGTACCATCGTTCAAGTCTTCTACTTTAGTTAGGTTGACCTCAAAGGGCCTGCTATGTATCAGGACATGTTTAGTATTACCCAAACAATAATAAAATTTGAATGTAAATGAAAATAATATTCTAAAATTACTTAAAATTGTTCCTCAAAGTGAGTGGAAGAAACAATAAACCAAACTACTTTTTTCAGTTGATTTCTTGGTTGTCCCACTTGCAAATGCACGAAATTTCTTCTTATTAACATTTCCCATTAATTTAATTAAACAACTGAAAGAGCTTCCCTTTTGGCGATTAATTCCATTATTCAAACAAAACCCCTAATTTAATGGCACTACCTTTTAAACGAAGTCAAACGTCAAGTCAACACTAAAGAACACGACGTCGTTATAAAGCCATTTTTTGGTACTTCTATCCTGTTCCCGGCCCCGCTAAGAAGTACCAAACACCTTACACCTGTGAAGAAAAAGTAAAGGCGACGGACGCGGACGCGAACGCGGCTAATTAAATTCAGTTCAATTTCTCTCTCGCTAACTTGATTGAGGAAAAGAACAAACAGCGGTCAAAGCAAACGACGCGGCGGAGTTTGCTCTGATTTCGGTCGAGAGAAGAAATGGCGATAGCCGACCGAAAGTCACCGTCTGATAGTAAAGGCTGGGGCTTCTTCAAGCTGCCGTTTCGACAGTCGGGGAACAACTCAAACACGACGTCGACGTCGACGTCTTCCTCAGCCTCACATCAACACCAGAATCAAAGTAACCAACAAGTAGAGGGATCGAATCCGCATGGTTCCAATTCGGTTTCTTTCGTTGCACGATCGCTTCTACCCAAACGGCGCCGTCTCAAGCTTGATCCATCCAATAAGCTCTACTTTCCCTGTAAGTGCTATACTTTTTTTCATTTTTCAAAAAAGTAGTCACATTTAATTCCTTAAATGAACTGCTACAAAACGCAACTGCTACTGCTAGTGGAACAGTTCCGAAATAATTAGAATTTTTCTCTATATCTTCGACAGTTGAAAACCAAATCAATTTAGAAACTAGATACCATGAAAAAAATAGAAAGCAAGACAAATATTTTTAGTCAAGGACAATAATTTCACGGCATTAATGAGAGAAATTTAGTAAGTCCGGCTAGATTTGAACAACTTTAGTTAGTGGACTATGAAAATAACTTTTCAGGTACGGGTGCTATGTAGTTGAAGTGATAAAATCTCGTGTTGAAAGCAAGTGTTCTGGGAGTTCAAAACCCGCTTACATGGGTGGGGAAGTGATTGGATTGCTATTTGGCTAAATAATAATAAAAGAAACCCTCAATTATTTATTTTATTTGTTGCATGTTTATGTAGCAAGTTGGTTGTAGCATTTCAAATTTTTGTTTATTTGACTCTCGTGATTCTAATTTAATTCTGACTTTTTCATGATTTATGTCGTCTATTTTGTTTCAAGACGAGCCCGGCAAGCAGGTCAGGAGCGCGATCAAGATAAAGAACACGAGCAAGTCGCATGTAGCTTTCAAGGTAAAGCTAGAGTTTGTGCCTTTTTTTATTTAATGTGTTTTTTGTTAGACTTACATTTATGAGCTTCTTGTTATTGTTGCTGAATAACTGAAAAAGTTGTTTGCTCTTTTGCTTTAGTTTCAAACAACAGCACCAAAAAGCTGTTTCATGCGTCCTCCAGGTGCTATTCTTGCCCCAGGCGAGAGTCTCATAGCAACCGGTAACCATCTGTTCATGAACTTAAATTGCTTGCCTTCAATTTGAATTTTACTGGTGTGTGACACACAGTTGATGTTACTAACTATTATTTGTAAGCCATTGCTTGTGCTTGATTTTGCATCATGTGCTAGTCTTCAAGTTTGTGGAGCTTCCAGAGAACAATGAAAAACCTATGTATCAAAAGAGTAGGGATAAGTTTAAAATAATTAGCATGAAGGTGAAAGGGGATGTCGACTATGTCCCTGAGCTGGTATGTTGAACGTTGCCAACAATTGCTACTTTTTCTGATTGTTATTATGCTTTATATCTCAAGTACGTTTGTTGAATGCAGTTTGATGAGCAAAAGGATCAAACAGCTGCAGAGCAAATATTGCGGGTTGTTTTTCTAAATCCAGAGCGTCCTGATCCTGTAAGTATGACAGTGTTACATTCATATGATAAATAAGCATAAAATAAAAATCAGTCCGTCATCAAGAAAAAGAAGGAAAAACCAATAACATAGAAAAACACTTTCCCTTTAGATTGCTAACTTATGTGGTTGCATCTCATCATTTCTTGAAGGCTCTTGAAAAATTGAAGCGCCAGTTGGCAGATGCTGATGCTGCTGTAGCAGCTCGCAAGAAGCCACCAGAAGATGCGGGTCCAAGGATTATCGGGGAAGGGCTTGTCATAGATGAATGGGTGCGTTATCTTATAACTTCTGAATTTATCATTCGAAAACTATTTCTCATATTATTTTATATCCACGTCCGTCTACCCCTTTTTGTGCAGAAAGAGCGTAGAGAAAGATACCTTGCTCGACAGCAAGTTGAAGGAGTAGACTCAGTATAGAGCACTTGTTCTTCTGTTTGTTTTTTCGTGTTAAGAGTGTATACCTCCCAAATCTTCCGTGTAAGGTGAACGATGTGTCTTTGCAAAAGAAATCATTTAGGAAAAACTAAAACATTGTTGTAAAAGTGTGAGTTGAATTGTTGTAATTTGAGATGTTATAAACTTTGCTAAATTCATGTTGTATATGCCATAATTTTGATTCTCTTGCTTTCAAGAATAAATCAGCTCTAGTGCTCTTTAAGTTTGGTCTGTTAGCATTGAGCAGTGTGATTGCATAAAATGACTAGTGATATTGTAGTTGATAAGTTTCGCTCCGTTCAGTTCAGCTGCTTACTCATGAAATGAGGGAAAAAGGGTGGAAGAGCACTCTTTGAAGCATTGTTTTCAAATAGTTGATTTCTGCGTTGGCCTTTTATCTCAAGTTTCTAGCAAGGTAATTTGCAATGCATAACGTGGAGAACGGAAACAGCAAAACTTTCCCCTTGGTATGTCATATGGTAACCTTACAACAAAAGTGTGTGCAAGTATACTTTTTCATCGGGGGCGGTCGCCGCCACCGATTGTAAACTTTGAAGTTTTTGATCGTTCTCCGAAATGCGTGTGCCTTGGTGATTGTAGTATGCGTTATAAGGTGGGCGCCTTAGCAGAGAGCAAACTCTACTGGCGCTTAAATTTTTGTCTGATCAGAAGCAGACAACAGGATGAACAATCTTGGCTGCTACTGCTGCTATACACCACCCTCTCTTTTATTTCTTCGTGGACCTTGTGGTCGGCACACTCCCACGCTCCTGATTTTTTATGCAGGATTGTATGTTTTTCTATTTTCCCGCTGTATAAAAAAGTTTTGTTGTTTGATTCCCCGCGCCAGCATCTTATTTTAAAGAACATAAAAACAGATTTTAGGTAGGAAAAACTGGTTGGTCGGTTACTTTCTTAAGTTTTCCTTCACTGTTGGGTATTTCAATTTGTAAACGTGGCCCGTATTATTATTATACATACTTGATTGGGTAATATCGAGCAGGTCCCTCGAGGTCAGCCCAGCTCGAGGTAAAAGATCTTGAGGTCAATCCATCTCGAGCAAAAGACCCGATCGCTATCACGAAGACAGCTTCATTAGGCGTCAAATCTGGTCAAGGTTGAGAGAAGTCCAAGACTGGTCGAGCCCGAGCTCATTCTTCTGCTCGATACTCATAGCCCATCAAAGCTGGTCAAGGCAGAGGAGCCCGAAGGTTGGTCAATACCCGAGCTCATTCTTCTGCTCGAGGTCTTCAAGTCCTCCGAGCACAACTCAGTCACGGCACAGAGGAAATGCAAGATCTAGATACATTCGGTTCGGGACAGTCCGACCCGTTTCCCCAGCAACTCAACACGACAATCGATGCCTGACCAATGCCCCAAGCGGTATGGTGTCGTCACTGTTACCGACGGCCGGCACACGCCTCCACAGTGTCATCATTTCATGCGCGCATGACCAACACTATCATGAGGCTGCGAGAACCCCTGCCCACCTGACATCTCGCATTCCCAGGGCGTGCCGCAATAATCCTGGCTGTCAAAGGGGGCCCAGGTACCATAGAGACGGGAACGACCTCCCTCGAAGAAAGATGGGCGAGAAAACGAAATTATAAAAGGAAAATTAAAACAGAAGCAAGGGGTTCGGAAATTTGAGACTGGTTCTTCTTCTTTTTTTTTACCCTCTCTCTGAATTACACACTAGTTATTCTTACCAATAAAAGGCAAAAAGTACCTTTTGATTTCTCCGGTCTCTCAAACAACGAGTGATGCAAAAAGAATAACCCGATCACTGACTTGAGCGTCGGAGGGTTTTCGCCGGAAAAACATCCAGCGACCCCTGACTTTATTTCTGTGAGCGCAGACCAGAGAGGATCGTCATTCCGGCGGATAAAGAGAATTAAAATCGGAAAGCAGTCCTGCTTGAGCTCGAACAAACTGCAAGCAGGAGTTTGATTGACACTATTTGGAGGCACGCAAAAAACAACATCAACAATACCAATCACTTATTTGATCTGCAAATCTCGAAGCACGGAGCTCATAAAAAAAAATTTCAGAGAAGAAATATTTATTTAATTATGATCAAAATATAGAAAAGAAAAGAAATGTTTTTCAATTTTGGTCGACTTAATAAAAACATTTTCGGTTATTATCTTTAATTTGCTGGTTCAGCAGCTGTCGCTGCATTGTTGTATTGTGTGCATGCACCGCCACATCGTCGCAGATGAGGCAATTAAGCAGGCATCTTAGGACATCACACCAGCAATTGATAAAACCAAAAACCATCATGGGCGTCACAAAAGGACAGCTAGTGGAAGGTCAAGCTGATCACAGCTCAAAATCAAGGATCACAAGTTTTCCATTCCGTCTCCCAGTGCAAGCAAGAACAATGATAGGCTTTTGTGTTAGAAATGGTGATAAAGAGAACAAGATAAATCATCAGCCTGAAGATTCTCTCCACAGAGTGCTGTACTTGAATCGCTGGGCACAAAGTTACCTCTCCATTGAGATCCTATATACATTAATTGTGCACAAGTTCCTTTCTCCTTTTTTATTTTTTATTTTTTATTTTCATTGTGACCGTAGCCAGCAATTCATGAATGTAAATACAAATCCCTTGTTGAAGAGCGATGATGATGGGAAAGCAATGCAAGCAGTATATTTTACTTTTAATTTTTGTGTACTCCGCCAATTCATTCTTTTATTAAATTACAGTCGGTAACAATTAATTTTGAGGTTTTTTTAAATTATTTGTGTCAACTTCAAAAGCCGGCGATATATAATCAACTGTGTATAACTCGAAAATAGACGGTTTCTTGTGTCTTTTCCACGGTGCTTTTACTATAAATGGAGGAGGCTTTGAGGAATTCATAACACAGATCACAGAGAGGGAGTTGTAAGAAAATAGAGATATCAAGTAACTAAGAAATGGCCAGCAACAAGACCTCTGTGTTCCGCAACTTGGCTCTGGTCCTTGCTCTTCTCCTCATCGTCTCCATGGCTGAAAGCCGCGCGTTCGCCGGTTAGTACTCCAATAGTAGACATTAGATTTTATAAATTTCTTATCGCGAACTTGATAATAATGTGCTTGATTGTATATTGTAAATAATTTGTTTATTAATGAAAATGTGAAATGTGCATGCAGGTGGGCTCGTAAAGTCTCCTCCAACTTGTGATTTGGTGTATGGAGCTCAGGAAGGTGATACCTGCTTTGACGTTGCAGAGAAGTTTAACTTGGGCACTGACTTGTTTCTTGCCATCAACCCCAATATTAACTGCGATGCCATCTTCGTTGGTCAATGGCTTTGTGTTGTCGGCAGTGCTTAATTTATTCAGAGACTCAGAATGCCTTTCAAATTATCCTTGCTGCTGAATTTCATTTTGTTCGAATTTGTAGTCTTTTTCTTTCGTCGTCTTAACAAGCATGTGTTATGTTACGTATGCTTCTTCTAGTGCCAAACACTAGTTCAAATAAAGTCAATTTGAATTTGCTTCACCTTTTTATTTACGAGTTGAAAATTGAAAATAAAATACGCAATCATGTCTCAGTGGGTGGTTATATATTCCTTATCTAATAAAGATATTCTCAAGTTAAGATCTCACTAAATTGAAAAATATATATATTTTTATATACACACACACTTTTTGTCTACTAATGAATTGAAATAAGTGTTTTTTCTTTTAATAGAATCTCCAATTTATTAAAATGAGAATTTTTTTGTAGTTGTTATTATTATTATTATATATTCGTATAAGGCCCACAGTCAAATTTTAGAACGAGTTTATAATGTTGTAAACTATCTTTTTCAATATTTTACAACATTATACTTTAATCTTAAATTTTAATTCAAAATTAAAATTTTTTTGCATGTATAAGTATATATTACAAATAATAACTTACATATTTTTGTATTCTTATAATAATCACGTCACTCTCTTGAGACATTATTCAATAATTCTGACTGAGAAGGGTTAACAAAATTTTCATAGTAAGAGTGGGATTAAGAAAATGGTCATTTAATTCATTTTGACAGAATCCAAGAAGCCCAAGTATTATTCTTTAATTTAATGAAGGAAAGGCTGGGCCTTGGGCTTCTGATACAAGCAATGGCTTTAAGGCCATCTGTTTCTTGGGGTGCCTTAGAATTGGGGCAGTGTAGTTAGAAGCTCTCAACATTGATAGTGGGTACGCCAGCAGAGAGCTTCATAAACTGGACTGGCCCAATATTATTAGCTTTTTTTTAATAATTTTTTCAAATAATATATTATTCCCTCTCAAAGACTCAAAGAATGAAAATAGGTAGGCACATAATAAGGTAGAAGAATAATTAAAAAGAGAAAAGAAAAAAAAAAGAAGCATGTGATTCCCACGTTGATTCGGGTGAGAGAGGTGGTGGAACAAGTTACAATAAGATAACAAATTCACTTATCCAATTCCATCTCAATCCAATTTTGTGAGGCAAAAGTTCCCCAAAATAATTAATGACTAGTCATGCGATTCTTCTTTTGTTTCACTGCAAGGCCGTGACCAAATTGATAAGCTATCACTTTTTTTTGCCCCTAAAAGATTTGGTTGTGTATCGTTTCCTCCACTTTTGATTTAAATTCACGCTCACACTTGTCCCAAAAAGGTCTTGCAATCTCACTATACTGAAGCATAAAGAAAATGCTACACAAACATCATCAGAAGCTTCCTGATTCCCTACTTGCAATAAAGTTGTCGATTTTGGATGTGCTCCGCCGCCCTCTCTCTTTTTTTTTTTTTTGGGTTTTAATGGATAATTGGTTCACTGAAATGCCATTATCCATTAATTATAGTGACCTATGAAAAGGCCGATATTGGAACTTAATACCTTTTTTTTAAAATAGAATTAGGATTTAATATTTGGAGTGTATATTTTATTTTTAAATTTTTTAAATTGAACAATCACACATCTTAAATAAATAATTCTCCAAGAGTTAATAACATTCGAATATGATTATTTAAGTTCTTGTTGAAATAGGAATCAATATCAAGATTGGGCACATTTGCAATACAAATCATTTCCATTTAAAATCTTCTAATATTTTTAGTGCAAACGTACCGATGGCTGATGACGTGATTCCGTGGAAGCTGGTTCCAAAGTGCAAAATATGCTTGGACAGTTGGACTCTTTTAAATTTTAATTTTTTTTTTATATTTATTAAAAAGGTGAAGGAGTGGATAAATTTTTAATTTTTTTTTAAAAAAAAATTTATCTTCTTTAGAATTTAAATTAAGTGAAAATTAAATAAAGTGCGCTTCAAAGTCACTCTTCTGAGAATAAAATACGCTAAGACACTACTATCTGTAGAGATTTTGCTAAAAAGAAAAATAAAGTGGAAAATTTATTTGTAATTTGGTCTTGTGAATCAATACTTAAGTATTTAGTCCTCCTATTTTGTTTCTCAATTTTTTTATGCCTCTGATAAATGATTTGTAATTTGGTATTGTGAACGATAAAAATTTTTTGTTCTCACTGTCGAGAAGAAAAATGATAATATGTTTGGTTGTGTTTACTTTGTCTTTTGTTTTTGGTGCGGTGTTGTTAATGCGCAATGGAGATGAGCAAAGTTACACTGAACTAAAACAGGAACACAAGTGACACAACAGAACATGAATTATTTGTGCTATGTAATTGACACTAATAAGCTGCCGATAGATTTTACATAGAATTCACTTCTGTATTGAGATGATAAAATTAGGAACCACAGTGACAGTGCAAGAACCTTGACATTTAGAAACCAATAGTATTTACTGTTACAAAACATAAAAATAAGAAACAGAAAATAAATTCCGGAGTTGATCACACATTCTTGGTAGCATTGCTTCCTTTGAGCATTTCCACGCCTCCATTGGAGACAAAATCACTTTCACCAACGTAGCGAGACCAGAACCAGTGAGTCTTCCACACTTGACCCATTTCTTCAATCGGAATTCCCTTGGTCTCAGGCAAGAAGAAGTAGATGAAGATTGACATCACCAGCACGAAGAACGCGAAGAAAAGGAATAGGCCAAACTTAAGGTGGCATAGCATGTTCAAGAACACTTGTGCAACTAAGAATGTGAATAACATGTTGACGGAAACGTTCACACTCTGTGCTGCTGATCGTATTTCGAGCGGGAAGATTTCACTAGGCACCAACCATCCAAGAGGACCCCAAGACCAGGCAAATCCAGCAACGTATATGCAGATGAAAAGCACCACAACAATTGCATACCACTTCGGCAGATGTCCAGGATTCCCATCAATTCCAAATTTAGCACCAATGCAAGCAGCAACAACAGCCTTCGCAAACACATAATGAGTTAAGCGTCACATGAACAAAAGTAACAAGAGCTAGAGGGCCAGTAACAGAATGACTAAACTGCTAGAAGAAAATTTAAGTACCTGGCATATTAACATTTGAACACCTCCTTCGAGGAAAAGAAACCTTCGACCCCACTTATCAACACCATATATTGAGACCATAGTTGCAACAACATTGACAATACCAGTGATCACGGCGGACATGAGTGAGGCATCACTACCGAAACCAATTGTGTTGAACAAAACAGGGGCGTAAAACATAATGACATTAATGCCTGTAAACTGCTGGAAGAAGGGAATTAAAATGGCCATCGTGAGGTGAGGCCTATATTTCCTTTGTAACAAATTCCTCCATGGATGTTCTACTTGCCTAGATGCTTCGCTAGCTGCAACAAGGTCATTAAACTCTTCATCAACGTCATTAACGCCACGAACTTTTCTAAGTTTCTCCCTGGCTTCATCGTGCTGACCACGTTCAATCATAGAGTTTGGTGTGTCCGGGAGGATCATTGAACCGACGGTTATGATAAGAGCAGGGACCATGGCACCACCTAAGCTCAAACGCCATCCCCAGCCACCATCAATCTTATTAAAGAAGTAGTTCAACACGTTTGCTATAAGAATTCCAACTGTGATTGATAACTGAAACCCAATGTTCAAAGCCCCTCTGAATCTGTATGGAGCCATCTCGGAGAGGTAAAGTGGCACAGACTGTAATTACAATCAAAATCACATAATTAGTAATTACGATCCTTAGTAAAAAAACTCTAAATTACTGATTCTTAATCAATTAATCTTAAAATAATTGAATTGTTGGTACCAAAACAAAAAGGTCATCCTAGGAGACCCCACACGTTATGTCAACATGTCTTGTTTTTAACAAATAAAGACAAGAGCTTAACTGTTAAACACGCAAATTAAGCCCAGATAAAACAAGAAGGAAGAAGACAACTCGCATAATTAATAATTTAAAATAAAAATAAGAATAAGCCAAAAACTTCCAATTTTGCATCAAACGCCGTCGCAGTAAGAAGTAAACACTAACGGAAAAGTGTGCACACAACATGTCATTTGCAAAGAAAAATAAGCCATGTACGACTTTGAAAAAGTAATATTTAATATAAACCTAAGTAAGTCCCAAACTTTTCCAACCTGTAATCAATTACTCTATATATCTCCATTTATTTTCCTACGCTTTCTCGTCAACCAAACAGATCGATAACACTGATTTTGAAAGAAACTGGGAACCGGGCACGTAGAAAATGATCAGAAGTGGGCAAAAGCAAATATATGGAAGCGAAGACAAGTTTTTGTGAAAAACACATTGATGTCGTTTTCCAGGCAAGAAACTGTGTGATCTCTAGCGGAAGGAAACCATTGGAAAACAGATCTGAAGAGCATAGTATAAACCCCAAAACAATTAAAATAATAATAACAACAAAAAAAGACGTGTTTTAAGGACAGACACATGAAACAAATAATTCACGGAGGTGATTATAAAGATTCTTGTTTTGTTCGGACAGCACATTTTCCTGTCCTGTTCAGAGAATTTGTGAATAATAACCAGGCCAACCAAAGAATCTAAAAAACTTACCAGTCACTCGGTCCAAACAAAAGGAATAATCAGAATCAAATGAAAGTTACCTGATTAGCGAAACCGATACCGAAGCCAAGCAATAGTCGGCCAACAATAAGCATCCAAACGGCTTTGGCGAAGCCATTGAGCAAGGCACCGGCAAGAAACAGGAAACCGCCGAAAAACATTGACAATTTTCTTCCGAATTGTCTCGTCACCCTGGACGCTACTAGTGATGATAATAGAGCGGCCAAGTAAAGCGACGACGTGAACATAGTCAGCGTCTCACTGTTATACTTACAGTACTGATTCGTTGACTCGTTCGCCTGTTGCTTCCTGTACACGGACGGGAAAAACTTCTCCAAAAACGAAGGCATTGAAGTCACACCACCTGTTACATTTCCCATTTCCCGTCATTAAATTAAAATCATCATTATCAGCCTAAATCAAACAAATGGGAAAAAAAAAAGTACTCTCATGTTTAAAACTAATTTTAATTACCTGAAATCCCAATATCATAACCAAAGATGAGGCCACCCATGGCAGCAACAATACATGTTACTAACACGTATGGGGTGAGGTTTCCGGGGTAAACTTTCCCATTACCCTTATCAAATCCTCCAACAGCAGGCATTTTTTCAGCCTTTTCTTCTTTTTCAAATTAGTTCTAAAGAGATAAAGGAACGATGATACTAAGAAGAAGAAGAAGAAGAAAAATAAACTAAAAAATTTGAGACTACAGAGTGAGCAGGCAATAAAGAAAGAAGATACAGAGCTTTTAGTCAAGCTTGGCAAGTGTTTATATAGAGAAATGTTTTCCTATTTTCTGTGGTGACGGACAACTGTTGAGCTGTCAATTATAATTATTATCTTAATTGTGAATCAACTTCAATTTCTTAATATGTGGGGGGTGTTACCAATTATTTTTCTGATGAGGTTGATTTTTTAACAGAATTACGAGCAAACTAGTAATGATACAATAAGTAACAACTAAACGAACTATTCTCTCCGTCCTTAAGTCTCATCCACTTTTGCACTGTTGGATGGTCCTGCAAAATCGACTTCAACAAATTTAGTTTCACATCGGACGGTGGGGACGCTAGTATCAAAAATTAAAGTAATGGGAACCAATTAATATTGTTTGGAAAGCAAAAAAAAAAATCATCTACTAATACAAAGCCTTCATTACTGTTGTAGAAATTAAACAGTCGGTGACAAATAAGGATTGGTTAGAAATAAATTTACACGTCAGAAGTGAGTCAACTAAATTTTGCCAGTCCACCTAATTTAAGATTTTGGTTTATCTAAAATTGGATAACGTTGGATTTGTAGGTGTCTTAAAGTTTTGGTAAAACGTGAACTAAGTTCTTTACAGCAAAGTTGTTCCATGTGATATCAAAGATACCAGGTATAAAACACCAAGTGAGAGATACGGTAGTTCATAGTCTTTTTCTTATAATACTAACGTAATTATTGGCTTGTTTAAAGGTCGAATATGAATCCCACATTGATTTTTTTAAAAAAAAGTCTAAATTAATTTTCGGACCATGCGCAACTTAACAATTGATGTGGCAATTCCGATATTTAACTGAAAATTGAAGGGTTTCTATTAGGAGGGATTGAGATGACGTATTCCAAGGCTTTTGCTTGGCTGTCAGTTCCTAAACTTGCGGGATATGGTATAAGTTACCGAAAAGAGATTGTGAATTGGCTTACTTCTTCTGACAATTTTTACCCTCTGATTTGTATTTACTATAATATTTATGACTGCTACATGCCTGCCATTTTTAAGCCAAACAACGACCACAAGTCCATGGACTGAGTTTTACCCGTAGAAGTTTTTAGTCGGAATGATTTTTCTTTTTTCTTTTAGCTAATGGAAATGAAAATCTTTTTGATTCTCACAATACTTCGTGATTTTGTTTCTTTTTTCAGAAAATATCTTCTACCCATATAGAAATATTTGTAATAATAACAAGAAAAATATGTTATCAACTTCTCTTAAAGTAAAAAAAAAAATTTAAAAATAATACTTTAAAAACAAGCATGCGAATACTTTGTTTATTAGATAATTTTCTTAAAAAAAGAGAGAATACTTTGTTTAGTTGTTACTTATTATATCATTGCTAGTTTATACATATTCAGTTAAAAAATCAACTTTATCAAAAAATAATTTGTAACAACCCCACGTATTAAAGGATAAAAATATTAGTAATTCGTAATAATTCTGATGATTGTAATGTAATGCTTGCCGAATTCATCCATGGATACCTGTGTATATTGAAATCCTAAATTAAATTAGGTGCATTAATAATCAAATAAATACTTTTTTATTGTAATTATATTTTTAAAAGATAATGAGATGGGTAAAACTTAAATAATAATGTTATACATCTTAAATTTTTTATTTTAAATAATTATTTTAAATGATATGACATTCATTAATTAGTTGGTAAAATTAAAGTAAATTAATTATATTATCTTACCAACTAATTGATGAATGTCACATCATTTAGGATAATTATTTGAGATAAAAAATTTAGGATATGTAGTATCACTCAAAAATTAAATTCATTTTTCTATCCCTTATTTTTTATTTTAAAATTCAAACTTAAATGACCATTCAAATAAAATTGCTTGAAACTTATTCTACCATATCTTTGGGGTAAAATCAAATAAATACTTGTTATTGCTATTTAAAAATTTTTCTTTTGTGATTAAAAAAACATATGTGATTGCTCTCTTGTTGTTTTCTCATGATGAATTTTTATTAAATAATAATTCCTCCAAATAATGATTTTAAAACGCTTCATATTGGACAGATTTAGTACCATTTTGGCATGAGTTAATATACGGGGATGTAGAGGAATTTGTGAAGTTAGTGGATTTGATTTTCATATTTGAGTTGTATTTGTAATTTTAGGTAATGTATTTGATTTTCATAATTGAGTTCATATTTTGTTATTTTAGTTTATGTAGGTGTCTATGGCAGAATAAGATGTAGGTGAATTTGGGAAGTCATTAATTCATATTTGGTTTAATTTTCATGCTGTTTATTTGTTTAGAGTTGCCTTAAACTTACTTGTGGTATTTTATTTATTTTTTATCAGTCGAAAATAAGCTTTTTTTTTTTATCTTTCTACTAATTCAGTATTAAAACTCAAGTGACCAGACAAATATAATTATTTAAAAAATATTTGACTCTTCCCTAGAGGTTTTATTTATAAAATTATTTACTTTCATGTATATGAGAAAAATAAATACACTTGCCCACCATTATATATATATATATATATATATATAAGACACATTGAGACTCGACATTATCTTCAACATGCAATCAACTAGTAAATCAACACATAATTATAAGTAAATAATAAAAAAATAAAATAAAAATTAAGAATAGCCAATTTCCAGCCCTATAGTAGTTTTGGGGGTCCATTTCAGCGGTGATAACTCTATTGTTACTATATTTACAGAAAGTGACACTAATTAAATGCGCGATTAATAACAATGGACAACTGGACATGACCATGGCCCTTGATGCCTGCATGTGGGCATTTCTATTGCTTTACAAAAGCAAAAACAGAAATTCCCAACCAAACAACCTCTAACAAGTTAACAACAAAAGGTAAAAAAAGGAAGAGGAAGAAGAAGAAGAATTCGAACTCTATAAAGCAAATAAGAATATGAACAAAAAAGGATAAAACAGTGGTCGTAATGATTACTGCGATGTATATATTTGACCAACTCCTACTAAGAAATTTCGATCGATTTCAATTGTAGAAGAACTGTATCAAATTTGAATAATTGAAACAACTTAATTAATTGTTAACTTGATAATTTTGTGATTCATACGAATCAGATTCAAAATTCTTAAATTTCTATCGCGAATTAAACTTTAATTCTTCAACATGAAAGAAACTTAATGTTACTAAACTGCTTCTTTCCAGTTTCTTCATTTTGATTTCCCATTCAGTTGGCTAAAAACCTCCGCGGATATTTTCCAAAACAAAAAAAAAAAAAGAGGTTTTGTTCCAATTATTGGGTCATGAAAATCCAAAAACCATAAAACCAAATTTGTAAAAACAATTCTAGTTTGGTCTTATTCTATGTCCAATTGCATCACATGGTCCACACATCCGCTAAAGTTACACGAACCCATTGAAGCATTTTCCACATAAATTACTTAATATTATTTGTCGTACTAGCTATAACAGCGCATTGGGTAATATATTTTCAACTATGTTATGTGCTTTTAGAATTTAGAGTGATCAAACTTCAAACAAGGCTGCCGGCTTGACCATACGATAACAGTGCCCGATCACTTCATTTCAATGGAGACACAAGAAAAGCGTGCTTGACTTTACAAAGTCAAACAATATACGATAGTCCGTAGGGGGTCCCAGCGGTATCGTATGCAATCGTCTAGTCACTATAGTCTATAAATTAAAACACTTTGCCATTTTAATTACGAGTACATATATGTCTGGGGGACTGGGACTGAGTTCACACGTACTTCAAAATTGATGAGCCCCATTCATTCACACGAATTCTTCGCACGGTTTATACGTATATAATAAATGTTGTGCTAGATGTTAAGATCACTGCATGCCCTTAACTTTCTGTCGTCGTGCTTATGCCTTAATTTAATTTGTCATAATTTTTTTAATACTCATTTGTTTTTACAATCGGAAGTCCACAGATATTCATATTTTAGAATCTTTTGGGGCTTGCTTAGATTAATTTTATCATGGCACAGACAATCATGTTTTTTTTTTTTTACTATATTAATATTTAGAGATATATTTATTCTATCTACATATATGAATGGTGTTGGAACATATGACTCCGTCAATTTTAAACAACGACGTAAAAATGTATAAATTTAATTCATATTTTATCTATTTTTACGTTGTTTTCGAACACGAATGTTAGGACATTACGAAATTTGAGTATTATATTATACACAGCTATAATTCAGCTTTGTATTGTAGTTACAGAGCGTCGTATATCATTTGATCAGAAGTGTAATTATATCTTTGGTACTAGAGTCATGTTGTTTATCATTATTTTATTTGAGAGATCATCATACAAGAAAATTGTGGTGTAGCCCGCTAATAACTAGGATGATGTTCTGGTTCAAAACAACATATATAACTCATAATTTTAGAAGATTAATTAATAAATTTATGTTAGTCATAATATTTAATTTGTCATTAATTTTTTTTTTATGTATTCCTAAAATAACTAAAAATCATTGTTGGCCGTGGATGCAGATAATTTTGGATAAAGATGATTTGTCATTGTATGAAACCAATAAATGATATGTTCTTTCGTCGAAATGAATTGCTTGGGAGCTGAAAATGAAATGAATTAGGCTTTGGATAAAGATGAAATTATACGAAGAAATGGAAGATTGAACAGCTGTACAGTAAATGGTCCAGTCAGCAACCATCAAAGCAATACAGTGGTGGCAAATGGCATTTGCGTCTCAATGCGTTTTCCCCATTAAATTCATTAAATTTTTTTGATGAAACAAATTTAAGTTTTAGTTCAAAACCAAACGGTACAAACTCTCTCTCTCTTCTGTTTACGAGGGGAGAAGATAATAAAAGAAGAAGTAAACATTATTACATTAACTGCAATGCCGCGGCAACAACGCTTCAAAATTGTTAGATAAGTATATTAATATTTTTTCATCGGGATAAGGCAAAGAAGAGATGAATACAGAGAAGGCAACGCTTCCCCGAAACAAAGTAAACAAGTCAACAACCCTACTCACCTTATTCAAATAACTTATATTTTATATTAAAAAAGAAAGAAAAAAAAACTTCATAAGAAATGAGTTGACCGTTAAGTCTGCTCGCTGATTTATTGGCTCATTAATAGACCTAGAACATGGACCGCATAGCTTGCATTTGCATTATGAGGTATGTGACATTGAAGATATTTGATATATATAAAATTTTCAAATCTGGGTTTTATTTATATGGAAACTTTAGGATGAAACTGACGTTACGGGAATAAATATTCAACATAGACTGATTGAATATCTGGTAAAATAATAAGTTTTTGAGGGCCAAGGGATCCACATAGACCACCATAGAGGTGTTACTTAACATTGTTGTTATTTCTTCACATGATCTCGGCTGTCATAGCCCATATACAGGTGCTAAATTATTTGACGACTTGCGGTGATCATGGTTTTCTCGGCTTGTAAAATCAATTCATGGCTCTAATTTTTCCAATTAATGGAGGTGGCTGTTGCTTTCCCTAGTCAATTGAACTCGAAATCACGTGTCATCTTGTTGAATTCAATCCATAACCATGCACGCATAGGAATACGAACTTTAATAATGGCTTCTTTTTTAACGTCTAATATTTGCTAGTTGGCAACTGCCTTATCTGAAAAGAATACTATACAAGGTTAATTTCGCCGCAATCGGAACGCTTTAGAGTGACAACCTTTGAATGTTTATATATCTACTTAATTAATTGGCTGTAGAATTGATATTGTATATTAACAGCATAATTAATTATTGATTTTGGCATTAACCTACTTGTTTTTGTTAATTATTCGATACCGAACGTGCAAAGGCGTGTTGTTTATTTAATTGAAGCAATTATAGTTAATCTATTGTCCTTTTTTTTTTCTTTTTCTTTTTAATGTTTGTTCCCCTTCCAACATTTTCAAACAAGTGGAGTTGATAACGATAAACGATGTTCTGAAAAGATGGGTCATCTCTGAGGGGTGAAGTAGACATAATTGAGTTCTTGTTTGAAAGGAGAGTTAGTAAACAACAGATGAGTTAGGTTTTCCGAACTTAGTCGATACTTAAGTTTTATAAGTTCCTGTACTGAGTGGCCATAACCATAACTACAACAGAGAAAATACAAACTTTAACTTTCCGGAGATTCTATTTTAATCTTATTAATTCTCCGCCCTTCAGGATAAAGATTGAGCACTCATTCAAGACTAGTCTATAAATTGATATTCTTTTTGTATTTTTATTTGCATATAATTTTAATTACACTAAGGTAGGTTTTTTTTTTATTTTACCTGAAATCTAAATAAATTTAAATTCTAAATAAACTTGAATATTTAAATTTGAATGACATGTTTATTCTTTTGTTTGAATCTCTTAAAATAAGTACCAAGTTGTTTTTTTTTTTAACTTAAAAAGTTTTAAATTAAGTAATTTTACATTGGCCCCCTTACATAATTTTAATGATAAAATAATATTAAATATCTCAAATAACATAAATAATATAATATTTGATTATAGTTTACATTATGTTTAAATGAATACAACTCTTTAATATTCTAAACTAGATTATGTTAATTAGTTTTATTATAATTTATGATGTTTTATATGAAAAAATATTCATAAAAATAAAATAATCTTCTACTATATTATCTCAAGTTATAAAGACGAATGACAATGTTAAGTCATAAATTTAATTAAGGTAAAGATTAAAATAAATTAATTTGAACTGGATATTTTGAAAAATATATTATAATGATATCATTCAAACTTTTTAGATTAAGTAAAAAGCTAAAAATATTTGGCTTAATAACTTAATGATTAAAAATTTTCATTAAGTTGAAAACTAATAAGAGTTAATGACTTAAATAATTGAAATTAAGTCAATCAAATGATTAAGCTAGAAAATAAAAGACCCATAACTTTTGTTCTCATACTCATAATATATAGATAAGAGTGAATATCATTTGATGCAGACCACGCTTTTAATTTAATTTGTAAAATACAAATTAGAGCTGGTTTGAAAAACTAGTTATAAAAGATGAGAAAAAAATTCAATTCATTTTTTTCTTTTATAGATAGTTAAGGAAAGAACATATATATTAAAAAACTATTGATGATGTCCATTCCTAATAAAAGCAAAAGATTATAGCCAAATTGTTATATTTATTTTTTATATATTGTGGACTAGCATAAATCATTCAAATTATTTCATGTTTTATTAAATTAACGTATGATTAAGTTTAAATATTAATGATCAATTTTGATAGACTCATTTGTTAAATAATTAAATATTATATTAATAAAATTTTTTATTACATCATATATAGTAATATATTAAAGACAAATAAATTTTTAATAATAAAATGAGTAATTTTGTACTAATAAATAAAAAATTTTTACAATGAGTTATAGTATTTAAGTTAATGGGGGCCATTAAGAGTTTACTATTCACACAATTGACACTTCGCCAAGAATGTAGAAAGCCCTATTCTCTTTCGTTCTTGCCTTTTGTGTGTGCGCGCACATTGTGAATACTTGAAGTTGTGTATTTGCAGCAAATTGCAAAGCCTTGGATCAAGGTAGCAGCTGCCAGTAGAAGCTTGGCAGCAAGCCTGGGTATGGTCAATCTAGGTTTTGAATTTGCCCTCTCTCTCGCTCAAGCACGTGTTTGAAAATAAAAATAAGGTCATATATTCTTAAAGCTTAAAATTATTTCATCACAAAATAATTATCTTTGTCAAATTTAATTTAGACAAAAATTAGAAGTAAGTTCATGGTGTAACCATATGTTAGATGTTTATGATTTTATTTTTCTCTTTTAAAAATTATTACAATCTGTAAATACATTATAATCTAAATTTTATTAGAAATCTAGATACATACGTCTTGTAATGTAACCCAAAAATCTGCTGGACATTAGTTCTCCCATCGAATATATGGGAGAGATATACACTATATAATTGTTTATAACTAATATCGACGAGTGCTATGTAGAGTTTTTTTTTTTTTAATTAATTAATAATAATAATAATAAAAGATGGAAATTGCAGCTCAACTTCCTCTCAATCATGAGATGAGTCAGTGACTATAATCACTGAACTCTGCAAAGAATAACTGCAATAGTAGTCATTGATAAGTATTGACGCTTAAAATTGACATTTTGGGGAGAAAAGTTGAACAAAGAATCAAACAGAAGGTCCATTCAGAAGACATTAATCTTCATTTCTGAAGTGGTCCATCTCTTTATTTGAAACCATATCTGAGAAATTTCTTCACAACTTTATTTTTACTGTTTGAATGCAAGTTTTTACTGCCACTTGAACTGTCAACACTGTTACCGTAACATTAATTTTGTTTCATAGTAACCAAGTTGGGTTTGTTTTTGAATTGCCAAACAAGTCGCCAACTTGTAAATATTCTACGAACATGCCCTAGAAACTGTATATAGCAAGTGGTAAAGATGCAGATAACAATAGAAATTATAAGAGTACTTCTGGCTGCCATATATATATTAAACAAATCCAGGAGAATCTACCACTTTCTCATCTTTTTGCTTGTTCTTGGGCACATCATGAAACCTTAGAAAATTGAATTAAAATTATACAATAAGATACGGATGACCCTATCATGTGATCATAAGGGCGAGTTAGTCAAGAACTTGATGATATGGTAAAGAATAACCTTTGATTTTGAATGTTTATTTTTTAAGTGATTGATGCAACGATTGCCCCCACCCACCAATAGACAGACAAGGACTTTCCATCTCAATGCCTACAATTCCACGTGCCAAAGGTCATCGATTGATTAGTTCCATTGAAATTCAAGTTAAATAAACCAATAATAGATTAGATTATACATTTACACGTACAGCTCCAACTTTTCTTTTTAGAATTAAAAGCAAGTTGGACTTATGATTACAATTTTCAGGTTATTTATTTATTTTTATTCACCAATTGTTGTTGCGGCACTAAGATTAGCCACTACTGATATGCTGCTGCAGCAGTTTGAGCAATTTATTTAATCGCATGAAGTTGTTTGGTTACAGGAAGTGAATTAGTTTAATTTGAACATGTAAGCATGAACAGATTTCATTCCAACAGTACATAACTCAAATACCACTACCAGACCAGACAGGATTATTAGGAGAAGCACAAGGCTGTGGTCCTTGAGGTTGTGGGATTGTTATTTATTATCCAATTAATAAAGTTGTTTAATAATTAATTGTCAAAGTCAGAACGAGAATTCAGGTACCAATCGATAAATTGTAACGAAATGTTTTAGAATCATATGATCTTATTAGTGTAGGTTGTAGTTTTAATATTTATTAAGTCTATCCGCCAAAGGTGCGCTTATCCGTTGGCTGATGAACGAGTTATGAATAGTGGTGGTAGAAAAAGATCGCTTGACTCACGTTGATATTTTTTTAAACACTCGATCGTGCCTGGACTTCACCATCAAATATCTTATTTCGACTTAAAAATTTATAAATACTTAAAACTATTTTTTTAATATTTTAATTAAAATATATTTTTAATTATTTTTTTATCACACTCATAACAACATATATTTAAAGTTTTAAATCTTTTTAACCTAAATTTTAAAGCCTAATCTAATAAAAACAAAATTTTATATACATTATAAAATTATAAAATATAATTAAAAAATCTAAAAAATGTAATACATAAATTCCAAACTTTGAGGTCCGGCTCGAAAAAGTTGTACTCGATCTAACAGGACAAAGGTACGTGTTGGGGCCCAACTCAAGCCTTGCCAAGCTGAACTCGAGCCTGAGATTTTACCAACCCTAGTTATGAGTCGACAGATCCTCTTGTTTCGCGATACAATTATATGTAGAAATGAAATTAAAGCATGGAGAATTGCGTGCCTTGGTTGGGTTCTGGGCTCAAAATGGAATAAGAAAGCCCAAAAATTTTAATATGATGACTGGTTTATGCCGTGGGTGGTGCTTTTAAGTTTTAACACTCCGTGCGTCGGTACAACGATGAAAACTCTCTTTTCCGTTGACAAATACAAATATAATGAATTCCATACATATTTCTCTCTTCCAGCCCTTTTCCTTGCACTTGCAGAAGTACGTCGTTGCTGCAAAGTGCAACCTCTTCAGATTTATCATTAGTCTGTTTTCTTTATTTTTTCAATTTATAATTCTCATCTATTCAAATGGTTTACAAAAGTTTAAAACAACCCATTTATCTTTTCCTTTATTTTTTAGATTAATTATATCTGTTCCTGGGAAGTTAGTATTTTTCACGTTTGTAGAGAGAGAAAGTTTGAAGAGAATAATAAGGATAACAATACTTTAAAAAATTTATCACCCATCAAATTATTGATGTGAAGGATGAGATAAGAAGACGTTTATATATACGTGTGTGTGTAGTCTTCCAATCCAGAAGGCTACCAGACAAAACAACAAAAAATAGTTAGTTTAGAAGGAAATTGTAATTTTGGTATTAAAAGAATAAAATTTGAAAAGAAAGTTTTAAAAGGATAGGACAATGATATTTGAGCTACTCAAATAACCTCCATTTTTCAATTTATTTTATTACTTTATTAAATTACTCTTATTAACTCAAAAAATTATTATTTTATTTTATTCTCTCTCTATCCCCCACTAAAAGTATAAGTGTATAACCATTAGCTCACCACTTAATCAATAATAAGTTCATCATCTTTACTACCATTGCATTTATCTTTTTCATCATTAATCCACGTCTCCACCAAAATATTATGAGTTTCAAAATTGAGTTTTATTAAATTTTATGAACAATGGGTGAGCTTTGTTGCTATTGATGTTATTGGTTTTGATTTTCTATGAAAATCTTATTTTCATTTCAACTTTAGATTTAATTATGAATTAATATTTGATTTAGGTTGTGAATCAATTAAGAAGATTGAATAGATGAGAATTTAATATATTGAGAATTTGAGGGAGAAGAATTTTTTTTAATTATTCTTATTTTTCAATAAAGATAATTTTAAAATAAATAATATTAATTAAAAATAATTACTGATGAAATAAATTGAAGAAATCAAATATTACCACTCAAAAAAATAATTGAGAGGTGTTAAAAACCCATCTCTTATGTCCCAGGCTCACTGCGTTTTTCTAATTATTGGAGTATAAAGACACATTACATTTTTATAAGGTCATAAAAGTTAATGCATTATATGCTCAAGTTAAGTGTTTAATGAAAAAAGCATGTGATTCATATTTACTTGTTTGTTGTATTTCTTTAATGCTCTATTTACATCTCGGATTTAAGAATCTAAATATAAAATTAAAATAATTGACAAATTAAGATTTTAAACATAATTAAATAAGTAGATTCCACCCAAATTTTAGATTAGAGAATGAGAGATTAATCTTCAAAGAAGACTTAGAAATTAGTCCCACATTCATAAGATGCCAAATTTGTCCCCATCAAAATTTTCAAATACCTAAAATACCCTCATTCAATTAACAAATATAAATAGCAAAAAAAAAGGAAACAACTCGAACCCTTGAAGCCTCCATTGAACCATCGCAGCCTGCCAAACAACCTCTGTCGCAGTGCATCTTTGCTGGTCACTTCCTCGAAAGTCAGTGTGTCCTAGCACCGGGATTGGAATCTAGTTCGCTAGTCGTCTCCGTTTGGGCACATCTTCGCCATCTCTAGAGTTGGTCATCTCCATTGCTACTCGTTGCAATCTTCACCATCCGTCTTCACCACTAATTTTGTTATTGTCGTCGTCGTCGTCGTTGATGATGATGTTGATTATTATTTTGAAGTTGATTATTATTATTAGTAGTATAATATAAATGATAAAAAGTATTATAATTAATTAATATATTAATGTTAATAATAATAACATTAATATATTAATTAAGTACTTTTTACTCATTTTGATTTTAAAATAAAAATAAACACATTAATAAAAATAAAACTTATTCTGATGTTAATTCTTATAATTAAAATAAATAATTTATTAATATTTTTATTTCTCATTTCGATTTCATCTCAATTCGATTATTGTTTAGTAGAGGATAGCATAAATCTCAATAAACCAGCAGACAAGATGGTAATAGAAATTTCTATCAACGTACCAAAACCAATGGGCTTGATGAATGAATACAAATAATTTTGAAATAGGATTATTTTTTGTCACCAGTGTTAAAAGGTAGAATACTGATAAAAATCTCCAAGAACGGATTAAGATGGTAACAATGGATTGATGGGTCATAATAAGTTAAATCTGGCTAACATATTATTTGACAGAGACGAGACGAATAGAAGCATAGAATTAAATGCACAGAAGAACAGACATGGCATAAACATAAACATAAACATTTACTCCTCCCATGATGGCATTCCGCATTCGCATCGATATCTATCTCTATCCTCAATATATTTGATCAGATTCATACAACTTCAATATCTATAAATCTGGTATAATCCAGATACACTCAACGAGAAGCATGGCACAGCTCGACTTTTTCAGACCATAGCATGTGAAAATGATCATTTCACGGACACCTTCATTCAAAAAATGAAAAAAAAAAAAAAAATTTTACCACAGGGTCGCTGATTGATGGGCTTTGGACTACGCTTGGTCCAGGTGTTATCAGAGTTCATTTGGGCCAACCACAGGTCCATCTCTCTCACTCACTGCAGTCATTTATTGAGCCTTTTTTTTTTTTAAACAAAAAAAATTTCTACAAGGTGGTGCTTGACATGCGGCTAAATTTTGCACATATGTACGCGCACGTTTTTCATCACAAAAGAACTATGATCCTTTTACTAGGTCTACAAAGAATTTCTATCATGCAGCAGGTCATCCAAGTCATCAATAGAAAAATGTGGCTTCATAATCATATGGTGTCTTGCAATTGTACACACACATATGCTAATGCCAGTGGTATTATTTCAAACCCCTCAAGCCTCAAGCCTTCTGTGTGAAAGAATATAGCAATTGAAAGTGAGTGCTGAAGGTAGCCTAATCAATAATACCTTGTCACTTGACTCAGTTTCCTCCAAAATCTCGTCTACTGATTTCTTTAATCCGGTTAAAACCACATTTCAAAAGTTATTTGTTAAGTATGAATTGAGTACAAGTTTTCCATTTTCAAAGTCGAATGTAAGTATTTAAATAGATTAACAACATTTCTGTGTGTGTAAGTGCATTCTATTTAGTTCCCTCCAATATCTTTATCTCCGGCTTATAAAATCAAATGCAGGGTTTTCTCTACTCTTGCAATTCAATAATTGAACAGCTCAACTCTCGAATTTTACCGAAAATCATTTAGCTGTCGAATTTTGATTTAGTACTATATTTTTTAGCCTTCTAGCTGTGAACTTCTGATGGGGGCTAGGCTGAAACAGGAAGTGTAGATACTCATGCCACAGCCTTGAAAAGAAAGTAGCTAGAAGATGAAGCATCACTCTTTTTGCACAGAATTATGGCTACTGTAGAATTGCTCTGTCTTTCACTCTCACATAATTATGCAAGTCCTCAACTAAAAAGAATAATAATAATAATAATCCAGACCCACAAAGAATTCATTGTTAATAAGGATGCGGAACATATGGGTACCATCTCCGGTTGGTTCGCAACAGCAACAACCTGTCAAGAATCAAAATGAGACTTCATGGTCCACATACTATCCTTGGCTTGTAATTATGAAGTTTTGTGTACCCTAAAAAAGAATGTCTAGGTCTGCACCACAGCACCAATAAGCAAACTGGGAATCACTCTTTCTGCCTAGCTGTTAATTAGCATGAGCCAATTAATTATAAATAATCACTATTCTGAAGTCCCGTTATGCCCAAACTCTGTTTCTCAAAGTAGTTGTTTTAGGAGCTGTAATTATTTTGCAAATTTAAAGACTGATGACAACGCAGCATAATAAGAAGAATCAAATCATATGTATCCTTATTAAGAATATGGGAAATGCCATTATAATTGAACAAACACAGTTTTGCTAAAAGACAAGCAAAAAAAAAAAAAAGCAACTTTCTTCTGTCAGTATCTTCTCTGTCCATAATGTTAGATATACAAAAGCTTGATTGCCACCACTCACATGCTCATCTCTGTTACAGGCCTCTACCCATGTGATGCCTTCCAAATGCATCCAAAATACTATTATAATACTACACTGTTATCTCAAACTGAATTTAATTAATTGCAGTCAATTCTCTTATATAACCACTTAATTTGTTCAATATACACACCGTGACCGTCATTCCAATCAACAATATAATGCCAGAATATCAAAAGGGGAATCTACAATGAGTGGCAACAGCTTTTATTAGATTTTTTTTTTTTTTGGACAGAGTTTTATTAGATATCTACTATGGTTCCATTAAACAAAAGCTGTTGTAAAACTGTTCTTACAAAGTGGAAAAAAGTGAAGACAAAAAGAAAATGAGAAAGAGAAAGAGATTAACATTTTAAGTGGGAGAGAACTTGGAATACACTTCTGTAGAAGATATACAAGTGGGAAGATTAGAAGATTACATTCAAGAATGCCAGATTCCACTTAACATGATACGGAATCTGTTTGTAGAGAGTCTCCTGACAAGTCTCTTGGCATCAGAAACTTCTGCTTCTGCAAGTTTCTCTATGTTTTTCAGATACCCAGAATTTGCAATCTTTCTTCTTGCACTATTGCAACCGGTCAATGACATTAATATAGAAAGCAAGAACTTTTTGTTATCTGAATTTGCCGCTTCTTTGTCGAGCAGTTGCAGAATAAAACCGATGTTGCGGTCATCTTGAACAAATCTTTTCCGATTTTTAGGAATTGAAACCATCCTGTATAGCGCCTCAGCCGCCATTTCACGTATTTCATATGATTTTGCGTCAAGAAATCTCACAAACTCTGGCATAAAGCCAGCATCTCCCATTGCCTTTTTAGCTTCCTCAGAGATTCCACAAAGCTTAGACGCTAGCTTCAATGCCAATTCTTGATCCGAAACCTCACCCTTGTGAAGAAAGTAAAGTAATTCATCCATAAACCCACAGTTCATCAAAATATTTATAGCATTTGATGAAGTGAAACATAATTTCTCAATAGCTCTTAAAGCTGTCTCCCTTGTTTTCGAAGAGAATGATGATTTGGGATCCAAAACACGCACTAATGCCCGAATTCCTCCTCCTCTAATCATCGTTTGCCTAACTGATTCATCCCCAGAAGCTATATTTTGAAGAAACTCAATTGAATTTATCTGCACAACCTCATCTCTGGATCTTATAAGCTTAATAAAAGTGGAAATTGCGTCTTCTTCAATAATAAATCTTTTTATTTCTTCAACACCAACAAGATTTCTCAACACCCCACAAGCCGGACCAATAACCTCTCCTCCGAATTCGACACCAGAACAAATTTTCAATAGGGCCGTGACACCACCATAAGCTGAAACTGACCATGCATTATCAGAATTCTCAGTCAACTTTTGCAAACTCCTTGCAGCTGCTTCTTTACCAAATCCATTGCCACTTTCCAAAACCCGAATAAGAGGTCCAATAACCCCAGCTCCAATCAAAATACTCTTACCTAAATCAAACCCAGAAATCACACAAACCACCTTAGCCGCTGCTTCTTGAATTTCCATATCTAGAGAATCAAGAAAATTTACCAGTATATTCAGAATCTCATTGACTTCAACTAGAACTATTTTGACATACTTTTCATCTTCAATTACCACCTCATGCAGATTCAACAAAGCCTGCTTTTTCATTTGTGTATCGCCAATCTTCATTCTTGTTAACAAATCCCTTATGTAAAACCTCATATCATCTTTGCAAGCATTAACACCAGGCCTTGACACAACAATTGCAAAACCTTGAGTCAGAGCACCCGCTGTGTAAATCCCAGATAGATTCTTCACATGTTGATCAAATTTCGATGACAAAACATCCAAATCACTCTGCATCAACAACTTGCCACTGTAAGAAAGATCCACACATCTTCTTGCAAGATCATTACATTCATTCACAGTGAACAAAATAGCCTGAACCAGGCTAGACAGACTTGAGTTTTCGGAAGAATCACAGTTTTCAACAGCGATCAAGCCAGAATTCAACTCTTCAAGCTTGTTTCGAATCAGCTGCCATTTGACAGTAAAGACTCTGATAGAATGAGAAAGAGAAATCAAAGAAGATATAACATCAATGGCTTGCCTGACACTGCTGGGTGAGTTTTGATCTTGTGGATATTTTTCTTCTCCCATTTTCGGCTAATCCTTAAGTTTGGACCAAGCTCATTTTTTCTGTTTCCTCTCAGATGAAGAGATGAGGCAAAGGCAAGGCAACTGGCTGCTGCATGTTCATGTTTTTGATAGTTATCTTCTGTTTGTAGCTGAAACTGAATTGGGCACCATTATTGTGCATTTACAGGTCTGACCTTTTGGGAGGTTGTGTAAGTGTAACAGTGACAAGTCAATGGCTCAATGCAGTGAAGACAAGGGTAATTATGTCATATTGAATGAAGGATGTATTAAATGAAAACTGAAACGGAGTAGTTAACCAAGCTAAAGACTGTTGGCTGTTGGAGGTATATTAAAGTCACAGATTTTGTTTAAAGAAAAGTGCAAGTTCGATGCAAGGACAATTGGAGAGGTTGAAGTTTTAGGATTTTATCTCTTCTCATGAGATTGTTTTGTATGTACGTGAAAGAATTTATAATGGAAGCTCTTCGGTTTGAACATTGCAAATGCTAATTAATGGGCCGGGTGAACACGAGTGTGGTAAAAGAAATGCACACATCATGCTGGGTATTATGTTTTTTATTCTTACTTTTATGGTACTTTTAGCGGGGAGTTATTAATTAACTGTACATTAATTACATAGATAATATGGGGGGTCCATGGAGGTAGCAGATGCTGCCAACATTTATTCACTGTCCATAATTGATATCTAATTATCGGAAATTTGTTAGTTCAGTGATACAAAGCATGTTAGGATCGAGTGACTGTAACGCCAAACTGCAGGGATCAAGTAATTTGTTATTTATTATTATTATTTTTTTTTTGAGATAATAAAGTCAACTTGGCATGCATACATGTAACAATCTAATTTTATTTTCCTCTCAAGTCTTTTTTTTTTCAAATCTATCCTATTAAAAATAAGTAGTTAAAATTATATTTTAAATTTTTGACTTTATTTATAATAAAATTATTTTTTATTAAATTTAAAAATTAAGATAGAGTAAAAATAAAAAAGACTAAAAAAAAAAATCTCATCTAATTTTATTATTAAAAAAAGTTACGTGTAACGTTTTGTTTAAGATTTAGAGAATGTTTTTAATATTATTGTTATTATTTTTTACTTTTATCAAAGCTTGTACTTTTAAGGCTGCTTGAAAATCACTCTTGCAAAATTAAACAAAGGGTTTCTACAGATGATGTGGGAAATGGGATTCAGGGCATTGAGTGAAAGACAAAAGCTTTGATGATGGCATCATGGACCACAAGGAGTAAAGAAACTCGTTTCGATTAGATGAAAAAGATGAGAAACGGTTTAAGCTTTCAATATTTGCTAGCGTGGAGATGACACAACATCCCCCACCATGTGAAGGGCTTTCTTTGTTGGATGCCTTGAGCCAGCAGTCAACTTTCTAAATAGCAAGTTGGAGACGAACCTACACAACACTAATTGATAGAAAAGTTGCTCTCTCTTTTCTTTTCTCTCTATTTTCTTCTTCTCTTAACCTTTTGTGAGTTAAAGGGGTTTAAAGTGAGAGATGCTTAAACAAAAGCCAAAAGCTGCTCATATGTCAAAACTGTGTATGCGTAAAGGCAGCATAAAGCTTCTCGACCATCCCTTCACATTAACTTATTTAATTAAGAGGATAAGCTTTACAGGATTCTATGGAAAAATTTGGTGGCAAGAGCGTCATTTACATTAAAATTAAACTTGAAAATGAGACAAATGAGATGAGATTGTATAGAAATTAAACTGCCCATGATACTATTAGTTGTCTGATTTGTACACGACAATTTAATCCTATTATTCTGCTTGTCACGGATGGTTTATTTTATTATCTTGCTTCAACCAGCATGCTTTATGCCCAGTTTAAGGATGATCTGTCTTTTTTTTTTTTTTTTTTCCCCTGGTTAAAAGAAAAGAGAACTTTAACTAGTGGGGAATCGATCGTTACATTTTGCTTGTCTTCTTCACTATAGAAATTTTTGTTCTTAGGCCACACACATACACCGGCATGCTGGCAAAATGACATTTTCAGAAAACTTGTTTGTTGCATCCAATACTGATCCCTTCTTCACTTCTCAGCATAATCAATCGGATGCTGCTCCTGCACCTGGACGCTCAATCCATCATCAGGGGCCGCATAATATATTTCTACATTTTTCTTACAAATTCGCCAGCATATCTTTTCTGGGTCTTGCTCTATTTCCACTGACATGTATGTATCTGATGAACGACAACTCAATTAATTACCATAGAGCGATTGGAGTAAAACTTAAAACTTTTGTAATTTGAAAATTGTTGACCGGATAAATCTTTCTTTTGTTACTTGATATATGCTTTAACCCATTTCAGGAAATATAAAAGCTATTTGTACCTGGGTTTCAAACAGAAACCCCGTGGCTTGAGTGTTAGGTGCAATTTAATTGCGAGCAAGAATAAGAAAGCACTGATGATACGGGGCACCTTTGAGTAAGGAAGAAGGAAAATTAAACACATAACTCACAAGAATGGTAACAAAATACCTTCGCTTCGAAGAGAAAGGTACGCATAACAATTGCTCATCTACTTCCAATAAGAGGCAATGTTGACAAAATAATGAGAAAAATATCATATAAAGAACAAAGAGAAATTGAGATTGCTTGATGCTTGGTGTTTATCATATCTACATCTCGATTTTTTAATTGATCGTACAATTTGATATTAAAGCAGTATCATATATCTCATAATGGTCAAAGAAAGAAGTAATATTTTTATAGTTTCAGTAATCAAATTAATTAAGTAGGCTATATTAAAAAGAGAAAACTTGAACATCTTAACCACCTTATTATGTGGGCCATTGAATTAAGATAATGAAAAAACAGATGATAATACAATTTTCAAATGCAGCTTATGCGAATTTAAGTAAAAATATTTGAAATCTAAAAGATTCTGACCTTGATGTGATGTATTTGTGGATTTGACACTGGGGTTGATAGTGACTTTGCAAAAATAACTAAAGTCCTTCCAATCTTGTGTTAGATAACTAGGCTCCACTCATACAGAAATTGATCAGATAATCGTATGAGCATCAAATCGAGGTAGTGCCTCCAGAGTGCAATACGCCAAAATTTTATTTGTTCGGTGTTTTAATTTAGCTATTTTAATCATGGGCCAATGGACCAATAATTGTGACTAGTCTATGAGAGGAAAACACACACACACATATATATATATATATATACATAATACGAAAATGTATGATTATATGTATTTATGCCCAAAATCATAGTGATTAAATTCCTAAACAACTCAATATTACTATTCATTAACACCCTTTGTGGTCAAACGAAATTCATAGAATTTTTAGTGCTCTTAGTTATAGTTTATGTGAAGTTATATTTACTTAGTTGAAATATTTAATTTATATCTTAATTGATGCTACCATTTGAATTAGAAATGATAAGCTATTAAATAATAACACATGATTTGAGATACAAATTAAGCATCCCAACTTAATTAGTAAGCATAACATTATTCTTTCTTATATTTTCAACTATAATCAAGATAATGCATATTGTGTAGACTGCAGTTATTAAAACTAATAATTAAATAATGATTCACATTTTAAAATTTTATTTAACATGATATGATATGATATGACATTTTATCAAATGATTAATAAATTTTTATAAATTTAAAACACATTGAAAATATTTGAATGATTAAGGATTGTTTGAATCTGCAATGGCATGCAGCTCTTCACTGAGCCTCACATCTCATCAATTTCTCGCGATTATCACGAATCATTATCATGATATAGTTGAAATAACACTAGCTTAATTTTTACAACTCAACGTCACAGGAAAAGGATGTGCTTGTGACAGGTAGCCAGGACATGTGCCCTTGCCTAAAGACTGATATAATTATTGATGGCTTCAAATTTTGAACGGGACAGTTCACCAATAAAACCTTAATTGCATTCAAATTTTGATCTCACTTTAAAATGTATAATGTTTATAGAGTTGGACAGCTAACCCACATCTAGACAGCAAGAAGAAGAGATTTTAAATGGTAAAACAATAACAGACCCTTTGCCAAACCCAACCCTCAAAGTTGTAATTATTACAATCACAGATGTTTTCGAGTCATGCATGTTGATACAGCCATTGTGAAACTATTAATAACCCTATTAAATTATGACAATTATCGTATCAAACCTAAAGGTGTGATAAAATTAAGCATTCAAAATCATCTAGCTACCTACCAACTCATCGTTAACTTGAATATGATCGCCGGAATCTCAACAAATGAAGAGTGACCAAACAGTCTAAAGTTCCATAGGAACACTTGATTTTAGTTACATGTAGTTTAGTTGGTGAAGTGTAAAGATTAAAAAAGAATGACCGATTCACAGACTCCCTGCTCGAAGCATAGTACATTAGGACTGATCATGTTAATATTCTTAAATTTCATTACCGATGTTATCCACGTGGCATATAATCATTTTATCTTTTTTTCCCCTCTTTTAAAAGAAGATAATTAATTCTTGAGCAATAGTCATGTATCAAATAATAATAATAATTAATTAATTAATCTGTCCATATTACTGCTAATGAGTTGCATGTGAAGCCTTCTCATCGGTGGAAACGTGGGACAAATGAAGGTGGGCCATTGACAGGCAAAGTGGAAAACGTGTGAACTAAAAATTATGAGGAATCAATCGAAAGAAGAAGAAACCAAAATGATGAACGGTAAAATGTGATTACTTGTGAAGTGCAATCTCAGAGGTAGCTCCAGAGCTGCTAATGGCGGCGTTGATTGTCTTTTGAAGGCCTGTGATACCACAGTGCTTTGTCTTATCGGGCCAATAGCTACCTTGCTAGGTTCATTTTTCATTCTTTTAGTGTACATAATGAAGAAAATGGCCTTTCTAGGCCTTTTCAAACTAAGCCCACTCTTCGTATGATGAATGGGTAGTGCTAACGAGCCCGCATCCATATTCTAACTACATCCTTTTTCTTTTTTTTTTCAGTAGATTTCAAGTTTCTAAAGCAACAAGCATCTTCGATTGCCGGACTGTTTATCTACTAAAAAGAATCCCAGCTGCAGCTTACAATTTTATCGAAATCGAGTAAACTAAACTCTAAACTATCGTAAACGACGAGTCTAGTGGACAGTTATACCCCAACCAGCCAGTGTACTGGGAAGAAATCTACTAAACCATGCCAACTTATTTAGTTTTTAGTTTATGGGGGAGAGAGATTATCAATTAATTCTCTATTACAGAGTGATTACACAAGGCGGGGCATCCTTTCTTGGTCCAGCAACTGTGCGGTAAACATAAACCTTGTCAGCTTGATTGTCATCGCTCTCAGCTTCCTTAATCACTTCAACATTCAACGTTGGCTTTTTGCTTGCCAATAACTTACAACCATCCATTGTCACACTGCATGCTGACATCCAAAGTGACCTCATTGATTCATACTTGTCCAATCCTGAGAGTAGAGCTGCATCCCCAAATGGGCAATCCCTTATCTCAAATTTCCTCAGCTTTGGACATCCTCTTAGCACACATTGCATACCCCAATCACTGCTCCCAGCAAAAGCTACCGATAGGAGTTCCAAACTTTTGGCATACTGACCAATATACTCAAATGTAAGGTCTGTTAAGAGGCCTGAGAGTGAAAGCCTTTGAAGGTTGGCACAAGTCTTCACCACCGCACCAAAGGCCTCATCCATGGGTTGATTTGTCACGTAATCTGGCTGTCCTGGATCCATTATACAAAGCCGGAAGCAGGTGAAATTGGGGCAGTTCTTCACAATTGTTGCCACAGCAGCATTGGTCATCGCCTGACAAAAGTACAAAACATACTCAAGTCTCGGACAGCCATGAGACACGGCTAAAAGCCCTGCTTCTGTAACCCCATAAGTAATTTCCTCATCAAAAGGATCGGCAGGGAAAACGCGAAGTTCTTCAAGCAATGGACAACTGGAACCTACTGCCTCCAGTCCTCTGTCTTCTACTGTGTCCAGCACCTGTTTCAGTGTCGATAAAATAATCACGAGATTGAACTTTGAAGATTTGAAGTCAACAAGCAGTGTTGAAATTATGTGAAAGAAAAAGATACAAGCGATTCTTACCCAGAGCCGCTTAAGAAGTGGGCAATGCACAAGAAGCTTGACAAGTTCACTGCTCCCCAAAGTAGCATAGCTCAAATTCAAGAATGTCAAATTTGCAAAAACAGGAGATAAAGCTGAAAAATACGATGCCGTTGCTTGCCATAAACCCGAGAGCTTATGTATATTCTTGCACTTGCTGAATGCACTCTCCAGCTCAGCACGCTGGTCGTCAGTTAGTTCTTGCGAGAATGAACCGGTACCAAGCTCCACTAATTGAGGAGCAAGAACAAGTAGCTTTTGTAATTGCTCCAAGGAAATATTTTTGTTCACTTTCAAAGCTTTCAATGACTTGCACCTGCTTACAAGTTTCTCAAGTGCATCAAAATCAACTTCAGAGTTCACAGTGGCAAAGTTGAGTACTTCCAATGACGTGAAGTTTTCTGGGAAGCAGCCCAGCCAACTTCCGCTTATATCCTCAATACCATTCTCCTGAATGTCCAGCTCAGTCAAATTCCTGTATACAAATTAGAGTTTAGAAGTTTACAGTACATGATGAGCAAATCCTGCACGAGAAATAATGAGAAAGCCAAAAAGAATCGTCCTTCTAACGGTGCAGTTGCGGGGATCATCATAGGGTCCGTATTGGGCTCAAGTTTCAAGCATCAAGATAACTATGTGGGTGCAATGGTGGGATGTGTTGTACTTGCATATATAAACTTCACAGGAATATATTTATAAATAAAAAAAGAAAATTACAAGAATATACCAAATGAGAGATGAAGTGGCAAACTAATTCTTCAGTTTTTTCTGATCCAACAGGATGATGTCGAGAAACTTTTGGGATGGAGGATTTTGGATACAGTACTGATTTTTGACTTGAAATTTCCGCGATAAAATAATTGAAAAAAACATGACGTCATAGCATTATTCTTCAACTAATGCCGCAACTTTTACAGTTATTATTATTATTTTTTACCGTTACTTTATCATTTTTTTAAAATAAATAGATAATCCTATGTTATTCAGTACTTGGAATCAGAATCCGAAATTATACGCCATAGGAACAAATACTAAAGCTAATAGACAGCGTAAGAAAGAATCTCAAAGAATTTTTGAAAAAAACTAATTAAACAAGGGAAGGAGTGGAGGAACCTACTTGCAATTAGTAGCAATAGCAGCAAGACCAGCAGTACTGAATCCATCACAACTGGAAAGCGAAAGAACCTTAAAATTGGGAAAACTGACAGCCAAGAACTCCAAATTCTCATCACTGACATTCATTCTCTTCAACCTCAACTCCTCAAGCGAGGGATACTTGTCAGCAAACGCCACTAGCCATGGGCGAATATCAGCGCCCCATTCTTGGGGAACCAAATTGAAATCCGAGAATCTCGGCTTCCCTTTCAGCGTCACGCTCAGAATGTTAGGAAACCGGCGCGTTAGAATCTCGGGTGAGACCGCATAGCAATTCCCGATGAATACGTGAGTTCTCGACAACCGTTCTGCCTCGTACCAATCTTTGCGGACCAGTGAGGCGGAGTTGTGATCTTTATGGGAAGTCAAGAGCGCCAGTACTTTTGTAATGGCTTGCTTCACACTGTCTACTTTCGACGAGTTTTGGTCTTTTCTATGCCTTTCTTCTTCCATCTTTTGGTTATTAACTTACCGCCGATTATGTTCTCTTTGAAGCAAAAGACAAATACTTGTGACTCTCTTTGATGGGAGAAAGAAGAATGAAGCAATCAACTTGTGTGTACAACTGTAGATGTGTTTTGTTTGCAGATGAAACAGGAATTGATAGCTTTGAAACTTTATGCATGTGATGATGCAGCATTAATTAAGGGATGCATGTTAGGGGGACAGGGGTTGACCAGACACATTAAATTTTCAGTGTTGCTGCCCACCACCTCGAGGATGGATCCAAATAATTCATATAATAATAGTAATAATAATAATAATATAAGATAAGAGATCTAATCTAGAGATGTAGATTTAAAAAAAAAAAAAAAATCTAAATGTCTAGTTCGTACAAGATTAATGTAGCCGGGACATACATGTACGAGTTGGTAATCTTAGTATTATTGCGATAACAATATTTCCAACACAAAAATTCAAAATTAGTGAATTATGGTTCCATGCTACGTTGGTACCAGGTAGTTCAAGACCTAGCCTGATGTTATGATAGTGGCGTCTCTTCATACAGAACGATTGTGGGCGGGCAATTGAGCAATTAATGTAGAATATTTGCATGCTTAATCAATCATTTCATGGCAAATTATTTCAAATCGTTTTCTCACTGCAACAATTATTTATATAACTAAATTAGGAAGCGCTGAGCATTCAATAAAACAATTAGTGCGAAAAGCCAAAGATCTCCAAATCAAATCCAAAGAAGACAAAAGATGCAAAAGCATAACAGAAAAAAGACAATTCATTATCAAACTTAAAGCATCCACCAGGAAATTCATGGCGCAATAGAAGTCTTAACAGCTACAGCCACAAAAATCCTACACCTCCAAGACAACTCGGACCCATAGCCATTCATCTTGTCACCACAAGACACCCCATCTAGCCGTTGATTTAGATCCATTTACACACGCATCAGTCACTTCCAATCACATGGGTCCTAGTTGCTTGCATAGGCCCCCGCAGACACCCTGCTTTTATCCATTGAATTTGAAACAGTTTGATGAAACCACCCATTTACTCTACTTCCGCTATACATAAACCAATCATTGCTGCCTTCAATCCTCACTGCTTTCACCCCTATCAACAAAGGCCTTTTCCAGCCCCCTAGATGGCAAAGCAGTTATAGGCAATATACCTGCTTCAAAAAATGCAGCAAGATGTACTTAATTTGGCAGCAAGGGCTCTTGATCTCTTTGATGTCAGAGAGTCTACTGATATAGGCCCGCTTCATAAAAATGGTGACAACCTAGATGAATCTGGGTGTCCTATCCTCAAAGAAAAACATGTCTGAAAGTTCACCTCTTCTAATGCTGTGTTGTTTATTTCTTCTAATGCAGGATTTTGACAGGGTTTACAGACATCGGTGGCAATGCATAGTAGGGACTGCGTATGGTTCATTTGTGACCCACAGCCACGGATGCTTCATTTACTTCGGAATTGGCAATCAAGCAATACTGCTTTTCAAGGGTGCAGTGAATCAAGCAGATGAAGCAAACTTGATTGCAGCCTTGGAGACTGTAAATGCATAAGCATCTTTCCTCGTATCTCTTTGACTTTTTCTGTTCATCCTTGCCTGTATTAAGAAAAGAAACTGCAGTTGAAAAACCAGCTAGCAAGTTTCGCAGCCCCCTCACCATATATTCAAATGGTATGAACTTGACCGAGTGTCTGGATGAGGGAAACTTGTACTCTGCAAAAGCAGGAAAGCCGACTGTATGAAGTTCATTATGAAAGATAGCATTAACATGACAGAAATGTACATAGACAGATTACTAGCATGTTACAGAAATGTTCAATTGACAAATTTCAGACAGCATATTAACCTTCTGTTGAAAGTAGAGTAACACTGTAACAGAACACCCTAACACACTATACAAATGATTCTGTGCTCATACTATATAAAGCAAATGCTAAACATCAAATAACACAGAGTATTGCCTGTGAGGAAATAGTAATGGTTGCCCAGTAGACACTGTGCCTAAACCAGAAAACTTAGTCAAGGTGCAGGAACTTGATAATGAGAAACCTGTTAAAGCTTGCCCCTTCCTCAGAACAAATGCCCAAAGTTCATTATTAACCTAAGCCACTTTTTAGACAGGATCCTACCAGGTTGCAGGAATCTATGCATGGCCACATTTGTGAGTGTGTGGGAAAGAGGGAGGGAAGGAGTCATGGTAAAAGAGAGAGATTACCTCATCATTTCTTATACATCAGAGAGTAAGTACAGATGGAGGGGCATCCCTTCTTGGCCCAGCAACAGTCCGATAGACGTAAACCTTATCAGCTTGACTGTCATCACTTCCATCTTCCTTCATCACCTCAACATTCAACCTGGGCATCTGCCTAGCCAATCGCCTACAAGCATTCATCGTCACATTGCAGGCTGACATCCAAAGTGATCTCATAGATTCATACTTCTCCAAACCTGACAGCAGTGCTTCATTCCCAAATGGGCAATCCCTTATCTCAAGTTTCCTCAACTTTGGACAGCCTTCCAGCACACACTGCATCCCCCTATCACTGCTCCCAGCAAAAGCTACCGAAAGGGTTTCCAAATTTTTGGCATACTTTCCAATGTACTCAAATGTCAGGTCAGTTAAGCGACCTGAAACTGAAAGTCGTTGGAGTTTACTGCAAGTCTTCACCACTGCACCAAAAGCCTCATCCATGGGTTCATTGGTCAGGTAATCAGGTTGTCCTGGAGTCATTATGCAGAGACGGAAATGGGTGAAATTGGGGCAGTTTTGCACAATTGTTGCCACAGCAGCATTGGTCATCTGCCGACAAAAGTAAAGAACATAGTGGAGTCTCCGACAGCCAAAAGACACAGCAACAAACCCTGCTTCGGTAACCCCATGGATGATTTCCTCGTCAAAGGGATCAGCGGGGAAAACACGAAGTTCCTCAAGCAATGGACAATTAGAACCAACAGCTTCTAGCCCTTTGTCTTCGACCGTGTCCAGGACCTGTATTAAGGGAATAATCATGAGAATGAACAATGAAAGGATGAAGGTATCAGGAGTAATGTGTTAAAGTTCATAATCAACATATGCATAGTGTACCAAAGAAGTTTTGAAGACATTCCTAGAGCTGTTCAATAACTTTGATCAGGTATGATTATGTATGAAAGCAATCAAAAGTTTTCCATAGAACTTTTTGGAGATGTAGAGCAGAGAACCACTAGGTGGCAACAGAAGTCCGCCAGAAAATTTGTTTTGACCATTAATAAATGGTGATTAAGTTATACTCATAGTCTTACACAAAATTCAACTCCTCAAATTTCTGTAACACTATAAAGTTAAAAAGAATTAACGCAACTCTTCTGATCTGCCTTGTCAAAGTAAAAAAACAATTTTCCAGAACATGATATGAATGGAAAATATGGAAGAAATAAAAAAAAAAATTACCCAAAGGCGCCTAAGACGGGGACAGTGCACAAGGAGCTTGGCAAGTTCACCACTTTGCAATGCAGTGTAGCTCAAGTTCAAGAACGTCAAATTTGCACAAGCACTGTATAGAACTGGGAGATATAATGCTACTGCTTCCCACAAACCAGAGAGTGCATGTATATTTTTGCAATTGTTAAATGCATTCTCTAAATCTACATACTGGCAAGCAGTGAGATCTTGCAAGAATGATCCAGTACCAAGCTCCTCTAATTGAGGAGCACGAACAAGCAGCCTTTGGAATTGTTCCAAAGAAATGCTTTTGTTAACCTTCAACACCTTCAATGATTTACACCTGCTCACAAGTCTCTCAAGTGCATCAATATTAACTTCGCTAACAAGATTGGCAAAATTCAGTACTTCCAATGACGTAAAGCTTTCAGGGAAACAGCTTAACCAACATCCACTGCCATCTTCTATACCATTCTCCTGGATGTCAAGCTCGATCAAATTCCTGTAAACAAAGTAGAGCTTAAGACATTCCTTTTGTAATTTATATCCAACATGAGAAGCTTTTAAACAACACCGTAATGATTTATATAGTTTTAAAAAGCATGGAAAAGCAAGAAACTAAAAATAAACTACATTTTACAAATATTTTCATATTTGTGAAAATAAGTCATCGAAAATTGTCAGCTACATTTTACAAATATTTTCATAAAGCAACTTGTTAGCTCTACACCCAACTGATTACACATATGATGTAAGAAACTGGTAGAACTATTTGTTATACTTCACTGCAGGGATAATTTGGTGTTGAATTAATAATTGCCTTGAGAAATTGATTTTAAGGAATCAACTTTTAGAAAGAGCACGTGTAAATGGATTCTCCATATTCCATTTATTCCCCAGCTTTTCACGGTAAAATAATGTAATCTCACATTATTCTCCAATCTCAAGGGAAGGAACCTTATCAGTAAACATCTATTCATTTTCTTTCCAGCCAGGAAACAACTGCAATCATTATTCTCCAAGGATTAACCATAAAAGACTACAGAAATATATCTTAAGTCCACAAACTAAAGAAGAAAATAATGAAGAAGAAGAGGAAGAAGAAAAGAAAGAAAAGGGGAAAGAATTGGAGAAAGAGGCGCTTCCATTTCCACTAAACTAAATCCACGGTTCAGACAGTAAAAGCAAGAAAGAAAAAAAAAAAATCAAAGTCAATTCTCCAATTACAAGATAGTGAGATACACATATTAATGAATTGACCACATGAAGTATAATCGTGGATAAAATTAAAATTATTATCAAGAAAACAAAAAATCCTTAAAACCATCAAAGTCGGAAGTCTACACCTTCACGATGAATTAGTTAATTGATCAAAGTATCAAAACAGAGAAACTACTCAAAGTTCACCTATCCACCTCAACAGCAATTCTATTTTCTATTTTGTTAAGACCTGTATGGAGTCTACTAATTGAAGAACAGTTACTCATTTACGTCAGATGAAATTACGCCCACCGAAAAAGTTACTAGACGAACTTGTTTTCTAATAAATATGTGATATTTTCTTGTGTGGGATGACATCACAAAGATGCAATCCAAATTAAATGCGACTAACAGGCCATAAGTCACATCCAGAAATTTTTTTTAAAAAAAACTAGTTTTTATTAAAAAAAATAACGAAATAATGAAACTAACAAACAGATGCTATACGCTCAAAACATAGCAAGTTCTGAGCTCTTTAATGAACAAACTGTGCGGATCTCCTCTCAGTAGAAGGGCCAACTTATTAAATGAACAAAAAAAAAAAAGAAAAAATTAACACGAAGAAATGAATAATAATTAAAACAGAAAAATAATTTTTTTTTTTTAAGAAAAAAGGGAAAACCCTTACTTGCAATGCGTGGCAATGGCAGCAAGACCATCAGTACTAAAGCCATCGCAGCTCAAAAGCGAAAGAAGCTTGAAATTTGGAAAGTTAAAAGCTAAGAATTCCAAACTCTCATCACTAACAGCCATTCTCTTCAGCCTCAACTCTTCAAGAAACGGATACTGATCGGCAAACGCCACAAGCCAGGCGTGAATATCGGCGCCCCAATTAGGTGGAACCAAATTGAAATCCGAGAATCTCGGCTTCCCCTTCAACGTCACGCTCCGAATATTGGGGAACCGGCGCGTGAGGATCTCCGGCGAGACAGAGTAGCAGTTGCCGATAAATACTTGAGTCCTTGACCACCGTTCCGCGTGGTACCAGTCTTTGCAAACTAAAGAGACCGAACTCCGATCTCTATGCGAAGTTAATACAGACAGCACTCGCTCCAGTACCTCGTCCGGAAACGACGCCGTCACAGCTAACTCGGCCGTGGTTGGAGATTCCTTTTTCCGCTTCAATTCCGACTCCATTAAAAAAAAAAAAAACTAACAATAACTGATAATGTGAAAATGAAAATAATTTTTTCCAAATATAACGGTAGATTCAGGTTATTGAATAATTGGATCTACCATGGGAGAGGAATCTCCAAAGCAGAGAGCTTTCTAATTCTCTCTCTCTTGAGCTGGAAAAGCTTGCAGGGCCAAACTTACAATCATTTAAAATTTATTATCGTATTTGTATTTATATATACTTATTATTATTATTATTGTCTGAAGTTCAGTCCACCTTAGCTGAAGCTGACACAGGCATGGCAATATAGAGATCAGAGCGGGAAAAAGGCCAAGAAGGTCGTAGCCCACCACCACACCTAACCTGTGCCCGAGTGCGTAGTAAGCACACCCTCTTATCTTGTGACACGTAACCAGATTTCACAAAACTGAAGGTTGCGCAATGAGCGCAAAATGCAGGTAAGCGTTAAAATATGAGATTATTAAGCCTAAATTGGTAAATAGCAATAACAATAATATTACCCTTATTTATATGGTTAATTACTGCTACCGACGCGACAGTTCCTTCGATCAAATGATTTTGTTTTTATTGAACCCGCCATGAGTGAGCGAGATGAGCCGGACAACCTCCACATCATCATTTCGAGATTTCCCCCTTTTTATTTTACGTTCTCGCTTACATGTTTTTTTTAACTCTCTGGTCTCTATAATAAACATATAAACTTATTTCGCAAATTCAAATTTTGATGGTTACAACAGATTACAGATGGGGTGCCTTTTCTCGAAAGCAAATCAACGCTAAAAGCTCATGTTTTAATTTTGACTTAATCAAGCACAAATTGAAGCTTATCATCTCCACAACCGCAAGATGAGTCAAACTTCATAATTCAGAAATCAAACTTCTTTTGTTTGGTTGTATGTTATACGACTTCTTTCTGGGGCCGTACCTCTCTCACTCTCATCCAGAAATTTCTTCTTCACTGTTATACGTCAAAATAACTTTATTTCAATTAATGTCTGATTTGTGTCTCGATAAACTTTACAGACAGAGCAAAGCCTGAGTTTTCTGTCAGCTTTACGCGCAAAAAGAAGACGTTACATTACATGCTTGTCTGGTCCAAATTTTCCTGAAATGGCTTCCAAGCAAACTCCAATTTTTCTCATTTTGACGGCGAAAAATGGTACAAAAATCAGGAAATTTTTTGCCTGCCCCAGATAAATCGATATTTTGTAGCGCACACTTAAAAGAAGTGACATATTACACCGTACTCTAATTCTGTTTTTTTTTTTTTTCTATTAAGTTTAATGGTATATGAATAAAATCATACGTTTACGTCTTAAATTAATTTTAGTGGTGGTAATGTATATATATCAAGAATATTTTTTATTGTAATTAGAATAAAATTAATTATTTTTAAAAATTGATAACCAAACTCATTAGAAATATAAAAAAATATTTATGTGTAATTAAACTTATTTAAATTCAAATAAAAAGATATTTTTATCATTAACTCAAAATTCAGATAAAATGGTTAAAAATAACTGGAAAATTAACAGAATTAAAAATATGGGACAATGAGTCAATTTTATTAAATAAGGTGTGTAAAATATCAATTCATTATGCGGTTAGCTAAAAATTACCCTTTGAAAGTCTCTTGTGCGTTTTTTCGTTTTGGGGGTTGGCGTTTGACGAAGTTCCTAACCAACTCCTTATATCATCAGATCTTTGAAACATGACTCATCAGCTCACCGCCATTAATGAATCAACAGACCAATCGACCTTTTACTGAAAATAACGGCCGTTTTTGCATCACATATTTTATTACTCTCGATGATTAGGGTCTGAATATATTAAAATTAATAGAATTTTTTTAATTATATAATTAAAATTATGATATATTATTTATTATTATATATATAATTAAAATTTATTGTTTATGACAAATAAATCCATCGTAGCCATTACCCGTTGATTATATGTCAACGAGATTTATGATGGAATAAAAAATAGTCATTTGAATTTTAAGACATTAATGGAGTTTTTTTTTTTTTCAGTTTATTTCGCTATCTTTTTACAGGAACCGGTAGTACAATTAGACATGTACCTGTGTTTATTTGCATTAATGCCACTGATTCGGATCTGTATTCACTGATAAAGCGATCAATGAACAAAGGAGAGCCACGTGAGAGCTTAAGCTTTTGTCCGGGAAGACTGTCCTTGGTTTCTGCGATCAATTATCATGCCATTTGTCCGGGTATTTTTTCTTTTTTGTAATTATAATGGGAAAGGAGGATTTTTATTTTTCAAAAGACAAGTGAATCGACAAATTTGCCCCTGCTTCGTCTGTCATGATTGGATTTGGGCCCAAGTTTAAAAGAAAAAAATCGAAGAAGAGAGCGCGATGTGACGCGAGGAGCCTACAAAAACCAATCGTGGCATTGCGTGTTGTGAGATTGGTTAGAGATTGGTTAGAGATTGGTTAAGGATTGGTTCGCACGGTCATTTTCACGGCAGTCGACAGTGATGCCCATGGACTAAGTATTCAGAATGGCAGAACACTCCCCCTTATTCTTAATGTTTAATTAGTATCTTGTTATACAATAACAAATATTTAGAAGTTTCAATTATTTAGACGACAATGACTCTATGACCGATTTAACTTTTCACTAAAATCGTCATCTATTCGTATCGATTTTTCAAATTCAAAACGTATTTTTTTAATTTAAACTATAATTATAATTAAAGCGTAATGCGATACGAATATCTTAATTTCACTTGCATGATTTGGGTGCATCGTTTTTATTCAAACAAAAATAATTAATGACACGTTTGATTTGAAAAAAAAAATTGAGAGAATAGGAAAGGATAAAATAAATAAAAGAAGAAAAAATAATTTCATATAAAATTAAACAAATAAAATTAAGATTGAATATCTTTTTTCTTCATTTTCTCTTCCTGTCTCTTCTCATTTCTTCCGATCAAACGTGTACTTACAATTAAGTATTATAAAATTAACACATTAATAATGAATAATAAAATCAATTGATTTATTTTATATAAAAATTAATTATTGATAACATGTCAGTTAAAATAGAGACTATATATTTTAACTACTCAAGTGTAGCAACATATCATTTACATAATAAACTATATATTTCAACTATTTCAGTGTAGAAAAGCCAAATAGTCAAGACTATTGCCTTCACAATTCAATTGTGATGACAGCATTTCAAGTGTCCATAAAGTATCATGAGAGCTAAATTCCCTCTTCGACTATAACAAATAATTGAGTGAAGACAATATTTTCTCTCGAATAATAATATAAGTTATAGTCAGATTGTACTTCAATGTAGTTAATAGTTTGATTGTAATATCGATAAGGGTTAGGCTATGTTAGAACAGTTTCACAGTAGACCACTATTCGTAACCACGCAATTAAAGTTATAATGAGTTTTTTTATTATTTATCATTTTGCGTATGTAGCAATAATTTACGCTTTTACGCTTTCCCTAAAATCGCTTCAACATAACTATAGTATTTTAAAAGTATTTTAAAATTGTTATATTGACAAGGGTTAGGTTATATTAGAATAATTTCACGGTAGATCACCATTCGTAACCACACGATTAAAATTATAACGTAATTTTTATTATTTATCATTTTGCGTATGTGACGATAATTTACGCTCTACCTTAAAATCGCTTTATCATAACCATCAGCCATGGCTTATTAATAATTGTACAACCAAAAATATTTTACAGTTTGTTTTAAAAAGAAAAATAATAATACATGGGAAAAAAACAATTTTCTTTTGTGTTTTGTAAGTTTCAAAAAAGTGAAAAACAACTTTTAACTAATTTAGTCATTTTTATATAAAAGTACAAAGGAAACCAAGACATAAAAAATAATAATTTGTAAAATATGTTTTTTCTTAAAAAAATGTTGCTTTGTCCGAGCGAAACTGTCAGAATTTTACCTGGACAGAGCAATTTCAAAACGACACTTGATGGTGTGGTTTTTGAAGTTTGCCGCGTCAGAAATTTATTGGGACAGTTCGCCCAAGCAAAGCATCTATTTTTTTCTCAATTTCCTGTGTTTTAAAATGAAAATGGTTTTTGCCAAAAACAAAACCAAACGACATCTTGTTGTTGACAATTTTTAATTACTATTTAGCATTATTATTTGTATTATTCAACAAACAAGGTGACTACACTTGAACACTAGCATCGACTCCATTAGTAATAGATTGTGAAAGTGATTTCAGAAGTTGAAAAGTTTGATTACCGACCGACAGATTGCGTGAACACTAACACGGTGAGGATAAATTGAAGCATCTAAATAATCACCGCTGCATACATAGTTAATGTCCTCACATCTCTATGAATAAAGGATAATGATGGAATGATTAACTTAATTGCATCAATAGATGCTCACTAAAAATTACAGAGTAGTGTTGTTGTTCTCCCATAACTTTGAGAGCTTAAAATTTTGGCCCCAAAGTTTAGAAGATAGAATCAGTTCCAGATACATTATTTAAGAAAAATCTTCTTCACATGATGATTATGTACACAGAATTGCTTATTGACATTTGTCTCCATCAGCAGAGAAAAGCACTGACACTGGCTCATCCAACCATACAGATTTAGACCAGCATCTACCATTTTAGCAAGTAGGTCTGCTGTCCTAAGTCCTGACGAAGATAGCTACAAGCGCCTAAGCCGAAGCTTCCACCTCATTTTTTTGAATAAATAATTGGAAAACAGCAGTTTTGATAAACGCAATACTGGCATATCAACTGTGTCTGTATGATCATGTGAAGAGAAGGGGAGTGGGGTTCCACATCCGCTGCCCGTTTGTGGGTTCTCACTTTCTTATGATTTGGCTTCGGTTACTTACTGCCATTCGGTGGCTCGAAGGATTAGGTTAGAGATTAAACTTGTTGCCTACTAGGGCTATATAATTGGTTGAGATTATTGAATACATCACATGGGGGTAGAGGTTTTTTTCAAAAAGAGTTTTTTCAAGTAGAATTTTAAATAAAAAGTTGTTGGGTGTTCAATTATTAATCAAAAAACTCATTTAAATAATTAGGTTTATTTTTTATTTTTTTATAAATTAGGCTGTTTAGTTCTATCGTATTAAAACTATTTTAAAACTGCTATATTTTCATATATGACATAAAAAAAACTAATTTCATAATCATTTAACTTTTCATAAAATACACTCAAATATTAATTTAGATAAAAATTACATACTTTTTCAGTGTTGAAATTTGTTAGTGTTGAAATTCTACAAATAGGTTTTTAAGGGTTTATACACTTACGTATATATATAAGGGCATTTTGGAATAAATAAAATTATGCTAGGGTACTTTAGATATTATATATAAAATAGAAAAGCTATTTTATCTCTACTCTGTAGCTTTTGGAAAAAGAAGCAAAGTAACTTTTGGAGAGCTTTTCTTCTCTTCTAACCAAACACGTGTAAAAACTTTAATAAGTGCTTTTGGAATTAAAAAAAAAAACAATTATAACCTTTTCAAAATCCATACTAAACACATACTTGTGCCGTGCTTGGCGTAACTTTTTAAATAAAATTTATTTAAGAATAATTTTTGTTAATAGAATTTTTAATATAAATTATAAAATTTTTTAAAAAATTTTGTTTAACTTATTAAATAAATAAATAATATTTTAAATATTTTATTTTAATAATAAAATTTATAAAAATTTTATAAAATATAAATAAATATTTATGACTATTAAAGAAACCATATCAAATAATCATTAATACTTACCTTTTTCTATTGTACTTTTGTTATAAAAAAAAAAAGGTAAATCAAATTTATTTTTTTTCAACACAAACCACGGTAATTTAAAACTAAATAGAAGTTGATTGATTAATGCATAAATATTTGACAAGCATCAATGGTTAGGTTAACTCCCTAGTGATTTTTTAAATAATTTTATTTTATTATCCATCTCAATTTAAATATTAAAAAATAAGAGATTAAAAAAATAAATTTATATTTTACCCACTTTTTTATTTTAAAATAATAACAATAATTGGGTTAACAAAAATCCAACTAATACAGAAGAAAAGAAAACTAGCCACTAAATTTGACCCATCACTACGGCTTCATCATTATTGCAATCTTACGATACGGTTTTGTGTGTTATCGTTTTTGTATTTATTTATTTGTATCACTCCAACAACTTTGAAATTTGATCTTATTATCTCGACCTAAAATTACTCATTATTTTAAAGTCAATTTCGATGATAAAAACCAAATCCCAATCAGTCTCACCAATAAGAAAGTAAGAACTACATACGGTCCTTTTGGACCGGATGTTCCTACTAATATATTAGGGAATAATAATTGAAATTTGAATTTGCTCGATCTTTATAATGGAGCTATACAATTTAATTGAAAAGATGTTTAAGACTTATCTTATATTGAAATACATCCTCACCGTTTTGTCTGCCGAAGATCAAGAACCCCATGTTCAGCCTCAACCATAGATACATGTTTCCCCTCTATTGTCTATATCATCATCCAATGATCCTATCCATCAATCCATATACCCAATCTTTCAAAGCATATTTTCACGATAAAAGCATTGCGGGGTATTTACACGTGGCAGCTGAGCTCCGGGACAATATCGGTCGCACTCGATCTTTGATCTTTTCTGGTTCAGACATGTGTCAATAAATTACTTCGGATTTCTTTTATTCAGTTCAGTACTCTTTACCACATGACATTAAATTTGAGGTTTCTTTTCCCTTTCTAACAAATTTGAATGGAGTGTAGCAGGTGAAAAGAAACGGGGGACAAATTAAGATGAACGTAAGAAACCTTTTCTTTCTTAGTTACTTATTAAACGCATACAAAGAAAGCGAAAGAAGGGTCACCGCCACCGTCAATATTCGGGATAATTATAGAGGCGACGAAAAGATGTAAAGGATCATAGCAGATTAATTCAATTGTTTCAAAGGACAAAATAGAAGAATACTATCAGAAACAAACAAACAATTGAATTCTATGAATAAATAAGAAACAAACAAAGGATACATAATTGAAGGAAGGATGATTTAAATTTATCATTCTTTATTTCTTTTTGTGAATAAGAATTTAACTGGCATCTTCTCTCTCACTTTTAGTCCAACAGAACAAATCCTTCCCGGCTTATTTCACTTCCGCCCAGCTCTTCCAGAAAGAACCCACCATTTCCCAAAATTTATATATATATGCAAGTTCTCAGAATGAGATGAAAGAATTAACCCCCTTGTGTCATGGTAAACAGAAAAACTACCAAGGAGTTTACATGCGTGAATTATTTTTTAACCCAAAAAATAATAATAATAAAAAGTGCATATATTGGTAATCGCGGTTTGATTCAGCAAGTGAAAATGCGATCATAAAGCCTGTCTGCCTCAAATTCCACTTGAATCTCTCCCGAAGATGAAACGCCTCGTCCAATCCGATATAACCAAGGCCCTTGTGCGCCAGCTCACTAGCTTGCTGAATATCCCAAAGTAGAATAGAATCAAACAAATGAAATGAGGCTTCAAAAACCTGCCCCGCTGCACCTAACCTACATTTGAGTTTTGTTTATGCAATATCACAGTTAAGAGAGAAATTACCTTGTGTAGACAGAATACCAAAGCCATTGTGAGCTCTTGCCAATTGAAACCCAATCCCACGGAAGTTGTGCTGCAGTTTGCTCTCCTCCAAGTGGAGCAAATTGTCCCAAGTGCTGATACCTGGTTGTGAAATTTCGACCAAGCATACAAGTCATATACATTTCTCAAATTGTCATCAACAAGCAAACTCAAGCTCAACAAATACACTCCAATTAAGCAACTGTGAATGGTGAAAGATCATTTAATACTTTAAAAAGAAATTACAATTGCACAGACTCCAAAACTGTTTGTAACATAGAAACTTTTGAAAAAAAAAAAACAACGGTCATCCATTCCTTTGTTACATGAATCCAGTTGTTCAGAGGTAGTGTATTCATTTTTATGGCATATATTAATATTTGATGCACAGACATTCCAGATACCTCCTCTACACAGAGGAGAGAGAATCAACGTTACCTAAATGGCTGAAACCGATGGCGACCTGTTCCCCTGAACCTGAGAGGACCTTCTGGATTCTTTTCAGCTTCTTCCATACGGTTGAAACACTTGGCAAGATATTTACCTTGCTGAGCTGCAACCTGAATTGTAAGGCCAATGAAGAATAGGTAAGTACATGTGTATGATAAAATGAGAAATACTTAAGGAGTAATGTTCGGATGATTTCATTAGAAGATCATAGTGCGCGGATATAGGAGTAATGCCTGTGCTGTTGCCGGGAGATTTTTCATCTGAGAATCCACTTCAGAAAGAGCTTTCTTAAATTCTTCAATGTCCAATTCGACAGCATCTTGGGCAACATCCCCTTTAGCCTCCTTCAACAAATCACCAAAATCACGCATCTTCTTATTCTTCAAATAGAGCTCCACTTGAGGATACCTTTCACAAATGTCCTTAATGACTTCTTGAAATTCTTTGACAGTAAGCGTTCCAGAATTGTCCTTATCTGCCTTGCTAAATATAGCTGCAATGTCTTCCTGAAAGTGTTAAGATAAAAGGGTTATTTGGAGCAAAATGAAAAAATTAATTCAAGAAATCATGTGCACATTTTTGCTACTTGAAACTTAAGGTAAAAGATAAGAAGTACCATGACTCTGCGCTGGTTAACTGTTGCGCAATCACCAAGTGCATAAATGTTATCACATCCCTCAACCCGCAGCCATTCATCAGTTGCCAAAGCACGCCTATTAGTCTGTGTTAGCAGAAGCAGATGATTTGCATAGTGACCCAACAGAAAATCAGTCCAAATGAGCAAAACTCTAAAACCGCAATTGAATAATATAGTTTAGTCAAGATAGTGAAGTTAGCGACAAATTGTTAAGTTCATAGCGAAAACTCTTAATACTACACACCTGACCAACTTGCTTCATAAAATCCTTTATAATAGCGTGAGGTCCAATGCCGGTTGACCAGACAACCATTCCATATGGCATAGAAGAGGTTTCCCCATTTCCTCGTACTTTGGTGGAAATTTCTTTGTCAGTCACTTTCACGACCATTGATCCTAGTTTTACGTCAATTCCATCTCTGGAGAACTTCTCTTCAGCAAAAGCTGTGATTCTTTTGTCAAACCTGTAAGACAAATATTTCTACAGGCATAAGCAGACTTTAATTGTGAAGAAAAAGGAGAATAAAAGAAACTAAGGTTCATATCTCTTATGTTTAACTTGCACATTCGTAAAAGAAGAGATGACTGCTTGTGAATGAAACTAAGATTTGTATCTCTTATGCTTAACTTGCATCCGTAAAAGAAGATATGACTGCTTCGTGAATAAGTGGGCATTCCAGTTACAGTTAAGACAACAAAAAATTAAAAGTTATCACTCACTTGTCAATGGAAAGCTTATAAAGCTTGTTTAGAGTAAAAAAAAAGTAAAAAGAAGGGGAAAAAAACTTGGCTTGATTCAACTTTACAAATGATAGAAAGATAGACAGGAACTCTTGATCTTTTATTTGGGCAAAAATAGCAATAATCTTAGAGGAATTTACCATTATGTAAAACAAAGTAAAATTTCATGAAAAAAGATTTTGGAATTCACATTCTTACATGTTGAGGATATGGTCTGCTGCCTCCAGAAGTGTTATTTTCACTGAATCTTTGACCTTAGGATAGAGCTTCACTAAATCCTCATCTACAAAATCATGAAGCTCTGCAGCAAACTCCACACCTGTTGGGCCACCACCAACAATCACAAAATGAAGAATCCTCTTTCTCTCTTCATCACTTAAGTTAGGAAGGCTAGCCTTCTCAAAGGATTCAATGACATTCCTACGTATTCTCTGGGCATCTTCAACTTCCTGCATGAATCAAAAGCATTTCCTTGAGGGTAAAAGTAATAACAGCAGAGAGTCCATTATGGTTCCGTCACCGAATTTCTCAACTATCAGCTACAAAGCATATTGAATATTTTAAAGGAATGTGCCAATATAGCTGAGCACATACACTAACAAGATTGCCAGGAAGATTACCTTCAAGAAGTAACAATTCTCCTCTACTCCAGGTGTATTGAATGTGTTAGCACGAGCTCCCATAGCTATTACAAGGTAGTCATAGTCCATACAAAATTCTTCTTTGCCATTCAAATTGGTATTTTGACTAGAACGACAATAGACTTTCTTATTTTCTGCATCAATCTTGAAACATTCAGCTTCCCAGAAACAAATGTCAACATTTTTCTGATAAAAAAATAAGGGGAAAATAGTCATAAATAGTCCTTAAAATAACCAGAAACTTACACAAATGATCAAAGCACTAGGAATCAAACACATAAGTATAACTACAACTTCACAATCACATCTAACAGTTATTAATGTGATAATGCTATGAGTTCATTACCTTTCTAACAATGTTACGAACTGGTTCAACAATACTGCGAGCTTCCACAGTACCACAAGTAACACTGGGAAGCAAAGGGGTAAAAGCAAAGTAATTACGAGGTGATATCACTTGAACATCGTACGAGGGATTGTTGAGATTCTTCAAGAAACTTGTTCCAGCCCAACCAGTGCCAAGCACCACAACCTTCTTTTTTGTAATACCCATCTCAGGTGGAGCAACAGAATATGCATCACTGGATGCATTTGCCTCAGAATAAGCAATAAGGCCGCCGCCACTGAAACAATACATAATAAGCATCAGCTAGAGGAAAGTGAAAAATAGAAGGAAACATAATTCCATCTCTGGGAATACTGTTAATTCAAAATTCTAGACTAAACTCATAATTAGCTTCCGGTACATATATAACTAAGCAATTACAAAATTCAGAAAATACAATGCTTCAGCAATGATCCTCCTGTTGAATCTAGTTTTATCTATAAATCTTAGATCTCTAAGAATAAGCGAAAGCACATTATAAAAACATGCACGGTAGATGAAAATAAAGCACCAGAACAGAGTAGAGAAAACAAAAAAGAAAAAAAAAATGCAAAACCCCATCACAAAAGTAACAGATGAAAATTGAAGCAACAGAATAAAACAGAGACAGGAAAAAGGTATACACTCCTGAAACACACAAAATCATTCATGTATGAACTTTTGAAACATCAGATGTGCAACTGTAAGATTAAAATCAAACAGTATGAACTAGCTCATGAAATTTGCAAACTGAAATTTGAGCTTATACAACTAAAAATCATAAAATTTTCAAAATTAAAATTACATTTATTAATTGTTATCATTTAAATAAGGTATACTCTGTTTTCTTATCAAAAAGGAAACAGACATGGTATGTTTTGCTTTGCACAAGCTCCCTTTACATGATGAAATTTAAACCAAAAGAAATAGATAAATTCATAAAAATAAACAGATCAAGCACTAGAAGCAGAATACAAATCTAAGAGAAAAACCGAAGCTAGAAGTAAATTAAACAAATGAATTAGTTTGATACATCCAAAAGAGTAGCTCAGGGAGAGTTTACCTGACGGTGGAAATCACAATCAACTTAGAAAGTGAAGGATAATCATGGAAAGCTCTAGAAACTCTTTCGTAGATCGTATAGCCTCGCATTTTGTCGCAGAAAAATTAAAAAAAAAAAAAATACTACGATTCTCTAAATATGAGGAGCGATTTTTGTTAATGTAACAGAGAGGTGTGCCGTTGGTTCTAATATGTACTAGAAGAAGAGTCAACGAAGGAAGGATGGACGTAAGAGAGAAATAAACAAATAAATAGAATAAGGACTTGAAGAATCCAAAGAGGTCGGAGGGGGAAAAAGAAAACGCGATTTGTGTGCATGTGTCTCGCCCCAGCTGTCCCGCCGGGTTGGGTTACGGTTTTCTTGCGTGATTCGGCGCGCAAAGAGACGGCGGCACGTGTTTGGTTCCCTTCTAGTTCGGCTGTTTAGGTCATATTATATGTTATTTATTGGTGTTAGACTGCCACTGCCCCCTTGTTGAACGCTTGCTGACCGTTCGATCAAATACCTCCACCGGTTGTGATGGGGTGTACCATACCAAACTTTATAATTATTAATTTTATATAATTTTGTCAAATAAGTTTTTTTTTTTTTTTCTTCAATAAACAAGGAGAAGTTAAAAAGTGACTAAAAGGAGGCCACCAACCTGGCCTGCTAAGTTGGAAAGAAGGGCGTGCCAAAAATATTGGAGAGTTCAAAGCGTAATCAAATTAGCAAATCAAAGCCCCGGTCACCATTTCTAGAAGAATGCCAGTCTATTGACATTCTCAACAGCCCGGTTTAATCGAATCTTCATAGACATTTTTCCACATGGCTTTTGAAGTTTGAACGTGGAGCCGGCATGCTGCATTATTAGAAAACTCTCATGCGCATTTTAGCTTTTCCTTTTTCTAAATATTAAAAAGGCATTTGTATTACAACAATCCGTTTGTACTAATTTTTATTTCGATTGTGTTTAAATGTTTTCTTTATTATTCTCTCCTTTGTGGAGCTTAGTCAAAGTTAGAGTACTTGATTTTTCTAAATGGGGTTAGATTGGTAGCTGTCCGTAGAGAATTTCACATATACACATATTTTCTTGAATTTATTTTTTATATATACACATATTTTCGCTTTTAGGTTAATGTCAATCGGGATTTCAAAATAACATATTTATCCAAGTTATGGATGAAGATGAAGTGTTCAAAGGACTGGAATTGCTGTTTGTGATGGTGAAAATGAATGATGATGATGATAATTGATGTGAAATTATTATTGCTTCAGAGGTATTTTAAAATATCTTTTTTTTTTAAACAATATAGTATAACGCTTTATAAAATAATATTATTGAGATTAAAAAAATATATAAATAGTGAGTATATTTGTTTATCAATCAATAAATAACGTATTAAAATATTGACAAATAAATATTTATTAATATGAGAAGATTTTTATTATTTGAATATTTTTATGCTTATCAAGTGTTTGATAAAACTCCTAAGTGAATCTAGTAAAAGAAAAACATAAAATATACATACAAATAAATGAAGGAAATTGGAAGCAAAATTTAGTAGGCTTTGAGAAACTTTTACAAAATTAAGATATTAAGATGAATTTGCTTTTCAATTTGGGCAGTGGGTTTAGGAATTATTTTGTATGACATTAGATTTTTTTTTTTTTTTGTCTAATATTCCTTCATAAGAACTTTAGAACATTGGGATTTTTCTATTATTGTTCACTTCAACTTGGTATGTAATTAATCATCTTTCGTTATTTTTTAAAGAAAATTATAGCTAGTATGAATATAATAAAAAGAGTTAATAAGTTATTCAAGCTCAACCGATACAATTACAATTTAGAGTTATGGACTATTTAAGCTACAAAATTTTAACTATAAAAAATATTAGGTAGCTTTGATATGTTGGTTTGAAGGATGGTGTTGAAGCTTGGGTTCCTACATTTTGCTCAAAATCTTGTTGGATTTGCTAGGAAGTGTACATAAAGTGACAGAATAAAGGTCAAAAAGCCTTTTTTTTTTTTTAATGTGGTTGTTTTATGTTTAACCAAAATTAACGTATTTATCCTCTCTACAGGAATAACAAAAAAAGCATGTAGGGTTTCCTAGCTTACTTTTGTTTCAAAAGATGTATTAAAGTGAGCAAAAAAGGTTCAAGTAGTCTCCATACAAAATCGAAACACATATACCATCCTTTTTCTTTTTTTCTTTCTTTTTTTTTTTTTATCTTAATCTCTTATTTCTTTCAACTTTATATTTATTGCAATTGTTGATTCATTGACTGCGTAATAATTTGATTTAGTTCAAGTTTGACACCAACTATTTAATAGATTAACTTAAAAAGTTTTAGATGCAAAATTTGTGAAAGTGAATCAAGTTTGATTATGTGCTTGTATTTTGATGATATTGTTATTTTGAAGTAATAATAAAATTAAGTATGTGCTTGTAATCTCTTATAGTCTTTCATTTAGATTTTTTTTTTTTTTTACATATTTTTATTGGATGAAAGAATTGATTGCGAATATGTTTCAGTGAGAAATTTAATTAACGTTGCATTCTTACCCAAATATATTTAGTCATAGCTATTTGCCTTGCTGTTTGATTTTCTTTTATGCATTGGCCATAAGACATTTTCTATAAGATTATTCTTCTACACCAGTTAAGTGTTTTCTCAAGTTTTTTTACTACTAATATTATTATTATTATTATTATTATTTTGTAAAGATCGAAAATGACAGGTCCGTTCAAAGTCATCATCTACTACAACATTGACTCAGCAAAACAAGGATAAAAAGTTTAAAATCAAGGAACAAAATAGCAAAGCTAGGGAAGTTGAAGCGTTCATGAAACAGAAACTGTGGTTTATTTAATTCTCCTTTTGAGTAATGTTACTTTTATTTTTCTTCTACAATGTAATCTTATTTTTAGACTATTGATTTTTTTTTTTTTTACTTTTTAGATTTTAGATCCCTTTGTGATGAATTATATTTATGTTAAAAATATTTTTTACCTTAAAAGTTCTTCTATCATTAAATTTTGAATTATATGACTACATATTGTCATTAAAACTTATGTGAGCCTGTATAAATTGTTCTTATAACAAATTTAAGACTAAATTAATTACCAATTGTATTTGTAAAAATGGTCAAAAATAACAACTACTTGAGACAATTATTTAACGTTGTGATATGTAAACTTCAACAACAGAAAAATATTGTTGTTAATTGCATATTTGAACCTTTAAAATGACAATTTTAGTAATTATTGAAATTATATTTACATACCTTTTAAGACAAATATTATAGTCACTATAAATCACCTATTGTGGCAAATATGAAGTGTCGTTGATTGCATTTTAAAATCATTAATTTGACTATTTTAAATACTATTCATGCCAATTTGAACTTAATTTGAAGATAATGATTTTTGTCAGATAAACATACTTTCAACATAATGAAAATAATTTTGGTCACTAGGTTCTTTTAAGACGGTCTTTCCATAACTAATGTGTGACAGTATATTTTTCGTTATAGAAAATATAAAGTGATTAATTTGTTAATTTTAGTGACTAAATTTTTGGTAATAAAACATCATTTTTCTTGAAGTGCTTCTATCATATTGGTACATTTGTACTGCTCCTTTGGCCTAGAGTCATATATGAATTAAAAAAGTTCTCATATAAACACAAAAATATTAATAAATGTTTAAACATTTGCATTGTATATAGATATAAAATTGATATACGTACTTTTCAAATCTAAAACCCATAAGATAAAATATTTCATAAGCTTAAAACACATAGAACGTAAACTCTATAGATACATCGATCATTAGTTTTATTATTATTCTCAATTCATTTGATACATATTTTAGAAAAAAGTTGAATTGAAAAAATTCAAGTTGTCAAGAAAAAAACACTCTAATAATATGAATTTTATATATTATGTAATTATTAATATTTTTTGTATTTGACTACTTATTAATTTATATTTCATCAGTCCTAAAGGATTTGAAAGAAAAAAAAAAAACTATTATCATATGTATTTAGTGATATTATTAATTTAGTATTTTAGTCCAAGTTAGAACCGGAATATTTTATTATTTAACATAGGTTATTAACTTTTAGTTATCAAATTTTTAGTGTGTGTATGTAAAATAACCACCATGCCTTTGGTGTAGTGATGGGTTGGTGTTTTAGACATTGGTGAGGACATCGGTTGGCACTTTAAAAAAATATTGTCCTACAAATATGTATAGGGTAGAGATATATTTCCCAGCAGTCGATCTATTGGCACCCCTCTAATCCCTGCTTAAAACTCCTATTTCAGTTATTCTTACTTAATTCCAAAAATGTCTTCTAAAAAATAAAGCACTCTTCTATGTTATAACTTAACCTTTTTTTTTTTTTTTTTCATTGTGAAAATTCAAATTTAGTATTCTATTATTTTACTTTTTTTTTTTGCAATTTTATTGTTACCCTTCATAAAAAATAAAAACTTTCATGGGTGATGAATTTTTCAATGTCAATCATTGATTTAAATTAAACATATTTGAAACGATAATTTAGAACCAATCTTAAGTACAAAAATATTCAATAAGTAGGAAATAGAAAAAAAGTAATAAATTCTTCTAAATTTGTGCAATTCAATTTTTGTTAGAGAGAGGAAGTGACAGGTACAAGAAACGAAGAAAAAAAAACAATGGATTGACTTAGTGCAAGTAATTTGCACGAAAAAAATCTAAGCGGTTATTTATTTTTTGTCTAAGTCTGAATTTAATTTATTTTTAAATATTTATAATTTTTAATTTATTTTTTTATTACTTATATTTGATTATAAGATATTTAAGTATGAATAAAAAAAAAAGTTAAATAGTCTATTTTTATGTGAATGGTAAAACATTTAAATGAAAATTTAATATTTTGTCTCATTAATACTCTTATTAAATAAATTTATTTCAATTATACAAAATACTCTTTTATTATTTTTTATTTATCTATTTTTTTATTATATGTATATTAAACTATTTTTAATGAGAATTTTAAATATAATAGAACTGTATTTTATAATATGTCCATCTCTTTGTATTTATATTTATTATTTTATTATAGATTTTGAATTTGATTTAATATATTAATTTTAATTGAAATGATTAAATAATTTTTGACTGCCTTTTGTAATTAACAAGAAAAACTATTAATATAATATATTAAAAATAATATTATAAATATCATATATTAATGTAAAAAAGTGCACGTATTAGATATAATATTTTATTTTTTATGTTTGCTAAGGTAAATATAATCATTTTTTTTATTAATCAAATAATTTATTTATAATTAGTCATGTGTTTAATCAATAAATTTAAGTACTGTTAATATTTATAAGGTCATATATGTAAAATTATCATATTTCAGATATTTTCTTCATGAAAAATAAAAAATTATTACTTATATTCAGATATTTAAAAAAAAAACAAATATACCATTCATATATATGTATTTAGACTTATTCCGACTTTAGTTAAATTCAGACGTATTTAAATTTCAGACTAAAAAAAAAAAACAAATGCTATCTAAGTTTGTTTAATTAGATTCATATTTATTCTTAATTTTTAGTTTTATTTGAAGTGAGATTCAGTAAGGTAACTAATGATGCGGCAATAGCTTCAGTTGTTTCCAGATATCGGTATACATATTTCCCCAAGTGTAAGGATGGCTGACATAGATTTTAGAACTCTTGACTACACTACATGCATTCCAATTTTGAGATTTTTTGGTGGATGGTAACAATTTTTTTTTAAAAAAAGAAAAACATTGTCTCTCGTTACTGCCTGGCTAAAGGACCTTAAATTTCGTGTCCAAAATAGACTCTTTTAAAGTGAAGATCAAGCGCATCCCCGCGCAAATCTGTCCACGAATACGGGCAATAATTGGCCCGTTCAATCTCTTACAAGAACTGCGTTTCGTCTTGGTTCAATAATGCATAATCTCATATTGAAAGCTTCGAAATTTAAAGCAAGTCCGAAATGACTAGTTTATCAAGGTTTGTAAAAATTGTGTGTGAAAAATCATAAACGATAGAAGGGAAAATGAGAAATTTTAAATTCTTATTAAAAACAGTTGAAAGGCTGCAATTTCTGGTGATAAAAAGAATGGCATTTGATTGTTTTCCTTCAATGGCCCTTTGGCTTCATTCAAAATAGGCTTTGCTTTATGTGATGTTGGCAGGTTAACAACTTGCAGCTACAAAACGTTCACCCCTTGTTTTATGTGTGATTACTCAACAGTCATTACATTCTTTTCATCCTCCTATTTTGCTGATTTACATCCACTAAACTCCATAAAACATTTCGGTATAAATCTTATTCAAAAATCTATCAGTAAAACAGCCCCACAAATTTACGTACTCTCGCCGGATTTTCGTTATTAATTTGCCCGACTTTTGAAGAGTCAAAAGGATCAGTTGACACTTATTTTGTCTTCATTAATTAAAACATAAAGGACAGGCTAATGCAGGGAGGTTAAAATTACCCGCCCCTGTCCGATAATATTAATCGGTTTGGAAATGAGGCCGGACCGAATTTGGGGTTCAATTGATAAGTCTGAAATTCGGTCTAAAATCTAAATTTTATATAAGAAAAATTAAAAATATATTATTTTAAATAATTACTTTTATTTAACTCACCGACTTTTATCATATATATATATATATGAAATTTTAAACATTTAACATCTATATTTTTAAATTTAAATTCATTGAAATAAAAATTAAAAATTAAATTTTTTAGGTCTGGATTGAAAAACTTGACTTGGGTGTTCAAAATAATTCTGAGCCTGATCCGAGCATAGTCATTACCCAGGATCGGCCTGGGATTTTGTAGGTGTATAACATTAAAATCCCACCTCACCCGTTTTCAACCATAGCCCCCTGATAAAATTTGAAAAAAAAAAAAGAAAAGAAAAATTCTCCTTCCATCGCGGCCGGGCGGTGGAGTAATTTCCATCTCTTCTTCTTATTGGCTAAATAACTTTTTCCTAAGAGAATTACTTGTCTTATTTTAGGAAAACTATCGCCAAACTTATGTAATATCAGCACTTTACAAGATTAGAATTATATTTATACAATGTATCATTTTTAACCTACAATAATGTTGATGTGCTTATGTAAAATACCTTATATAATTAACCGTCAATTCAGAAACATTAGTTAACATGTAGCACTATTACAAGAAACCCAAAAAAAGTAGGAAACATTTTTAGAAAGCAAACAGGTGGAAACATGATCTTCAATATGTACATGACTCGCCGTGCACAGATGCACTGAATGAAAAAAAGATTGGAAGAATACACTACAACTATGCCAGATATTCATTTATAAGCTATGTCACATCTCCATCAACCCAAATGTTCATGATCTGTGTGGGTGGGTAAGACTGTATGAGAATGAGGCTACTCAGTGCTTATACGACTTTCAACCCAACTGAAAAACCTCACTTTCACTCCACCCATAATGCCACGTGTCCCCAAACACTAATGAACTTTCTCAAAAAAAGTGGGACAAAAAAGAGGGTATATTAGTCAATACACGCGAGACATTTAAATCTTCGGGTTTAGTGATTAATTGCACTTTGAACATTGGTATAATACAACGGTGGAGCAAAACCAAAGCCGAAACCCCAAATCCAACCCTTCATCCCAAAAAAAATATTTAACCATAACAACTTGTAATTAACTTTAATTAACCCCAATTGGACTGAACCTTAATTACACGCACCTGAAAATCTCCATTTCTCTCCATCTCTCGCCGGAGAAATATCAATTTCTATCAAATTATTCTCTTCTTCGCCATGAAAATTCTCAAAATCCAACCTTTCCCTTTTGTTGTTACTACTACTATTATTATTATTATTATTATCAAGAGCTATCTCTATTAGCCCTTCTCTAACTTCATCTTCCCATCTATAACAAACGCTCTCCGGCGATCCCCGGTCTCCAAAGGCCAAAAAGTCACAGCCGTCCGATGAGGTATCAGAATCGGTCTCCGGGTAATACAAAGACAAAGATTTGTACTTGTCAATACAAAACGGATCTTTGTTACCCGGATCCTTGACATTCTCTTCGTCGTCTTCTTCGCCTTCATACGCTTCGTATATTACTTCCAACGGAGCCCTCACGTTCCATTCAATAAACGAGTTTTCAAAACACGGGTTCGGGCCAAAATTGGAATCTTTGCATGTGACCCATTTGTGATCTTGGACCGGAATATAAGAAGAACTGCTTGATGTTGCCTCGTGATCAGCTGCTTCCGTGTTACTATTCGTGCAATTGCTTTCAGCGTTTTCCTTGTTTTCGTTTCTTTGTGTTGCACCAAGACGGAGGAGTGTGAGTAGGAGAGTGAAAGTGATTATGAGAACCGGAGATAAGATGATTCTCAAGAAAATTATGTGAGGAAAATAGAGGAGAATTAGAATGTACAAAGTTACAACGCTTGAAAATAGAGGGTCTGCATGGGAAGATATGAAAATTTTCATTGAAATGGGATTCAGTTTGTGTGAATTTTCAGTTTTGTTTTTGTTTTTGTTTTCGTTTTCGTTTCCTTCCATGGAATTAGCTAGAGAAATTCCAAGGAAATTTTAGAAGGAGAGATTCGAAGTAAAAGGGTGATCTGGGTCAAGAAAGTGGCGGAGCAAAACAAGAAGAGATGGGACTGGACGCCTTTTAAAAGGGAAATATAAAGAGAGGTTTTGTTGAGATTTCTGGGTGTGCGGTTCATAGACATTTTACGACTTTAGGCTTTTAGGGATTCGTAAGTGCAAGGCTTGGAATAATGATTATAATTTCGGAACGGGTTCATTAATCCATTTGGCCGAAGAACCCAAGGCCTATTTTATGTAAAATTATTATTTGGATAAATACAGTCATTAATAATTTAATACATTAATTATTGAATCATAAAGGGTATCAAATTATAGGTAAATTGAATTTTAAGATTTTTATTTTTTTCCTTTAAAAACATCATTTCGTTAAATAAATATGGACAAAGAAATAATAGGAGGATTTTTTTTTTTTTGGATAAATTTTCAATCATGATTAAAAGAAAAGAAATATGTAAAAGTAAGTGCATATTATATAAATTATTCTTTAATTAAGTGGTAGATATGTTCATATTTATGTAACAGTAATTTTTAAGTAAGTTATATTATTATAATAATTCTAAATAAATCATAAGTCTCTCATGTATATAAGTTTTGAGAGTAACATATATACACACACTCACACACTTCATTATTCAACTAATTATTACATGACTAATTTTGAGTAACAAAGATACCGAAAAAATGTAGTGAATTTGAAGTATACAATTATCCGCAACAATGTGTTTTTGTTCCTAATCTCACACAAGGTTTCCTTCTCAAGAGTCCTCAAAATTTTGTAACTTCGTTCAACATTATCGATAACCATATTGATACAAATCTAAAATGGCTGCACAAATCATTGTCGTTTTAATTCATGGACTAAAATTGTTGTTGGAAAAGTCATTAATAGCCAAAGATGCTAAGTCAAATCCGTAGAAGATATATAGCAAAAGGGAAACATAATGATGATTTTTCTGATTGAAATTATGAGGAATTAATTTGATGATTCTAGAACAATATGGCAATAACCCTTGATTAGTTTCATCGAAAATTATCCAAAAATATCTGGAAATCATTTAAAAAAGAAGCCTTTATATATTTATTGGCAGGCAAACGTAGCTTTCGCCAGTTACGCTTACGGCTCTAAATTAAAGCTCGAAATGACTAAAGCAAAAAGACAAGTCAAAGCCTAATGTAATAGCAAGTATTGATAGAAAATGTTGCAAATAATAGCATAGCACTAGTGACTGGTGACGAGATATGCTATATTGGTTCTGTGGTCACCATCGATCGTCACTGATTTGTCAAAATTATTATAACTTTTTTTTTTTTTTCTCTCTTCGCTTTAATTTTCACTTTTTTGCTGCACAGAATCCTTTTCTTGGCCATCTCTCTTTTTCATTTGCTTAAGAGTTAGAGCTATCATTTCTTTTTGAGTGTCATAAAACTGGCCTTGTGATTCAGTGAAAATGCACCCTTTTCCCTCTGTGGATAGCATTAGCGTGTCGTGACCCTTGTAAGTCACTAATCTTTTCGTGTAGGGTACTGTCCGATATACGACAGAAATATATAAAAGGATTGTAATAATGATAAGAAGTAGCATCGCTGTAAACACTACACAACCTACAAATGAAACTTTACTAAGACAAAATTATGGGAGATTCTTATTATTAATTCAAATTTTAAGATTATTTATTAAAATATTTTAATTTATATTTACTTTGACGTGCAATTGAGGTAGGACAGATTGTCGTTGAGTTTTTTTATTATTATTTATCTATTAAATATGTATATCTTCATTAAATAAAATCTATTACTCAGCACATATTAAATTAAAAAAATAACAGATCGCTTATTATTATTATTATTATAACATTAACACGGTGGACGAACGAAATGGATGAATAGAATTGGAACGTAGCAAAGAAAGCAGCAGCACTGGATGGTAGATAGGCCATTCAAGATCAAGTTCTCAACTTCAAATGTCTCATGACTTATCATTATATTTATGGTTCAAGTACTTCATACAAGCCTTCATAGAAACTTCACCGATTGTCACCGACGCGACTTGAAATCATTAAAAAGGGTCATAACTAAAAAGAAAACTACTACTCTTTTTATTTAATTTTAGAAATCATTTTTCAAATTGATCGAAGCTAAGAAAAAGAAAATGTATGAGACTTCTTGCTCTTGGATACAATTAATTATAAAATTGAAAATGGGTAGTTCATAAAGCGTGCTGTGTGCCTAGCTGCCCACAACAATTAACATAAGCACAACAAATTAGCTAGTCGGAACAACAAGCAGCATGTTTAACATGGATGTGTTGTGTAAACATTCATCTCATCTTCTGCTTCCCCATGCACGTGGCCTGCATAAAAACAGTGTCCCATAAGAAGCATTTTCTTCAAAAGTTTAATTGAGGCACAGTAGATAAACATGCAAAGCACTTGCTTTTCGATTCGTTAACATCCTCCTACGAGTTTGCCAGTTTGGTATGATGATACTGAGTGATTAGTGATTACTGGAAGGAAGCAAATTACAAACAAAGCTTTCTTGTTATCTCTCTCTCTCCCCCCAATTATAGGAATATTAATGTTTTTTCGGGCCTACCATTAATTGTTTGCTTCACTTCCAAGAAATTAGTGCAGAGGTCTTGATTGAATATATGGGAACGAACATTGAACCTTCACAAGAGGTTCTTGACATGTATCGAGCCCTCTCTTCTCCTTTAAAAGGCTATTAAATTATGTACATACATACATGCGTGTATGGGTTAAAGCAGAATTTTTCAATCTTGATAAGATAAAACGATACGGCTTGTCGAATTTCACAAAAAGAGAGAATGGTCGAGAAGCTATCAAAGGGTGGGCGAATGAATACTTTTGAAACTCACAAGCTCCAAGTGGAAGCGGGCAAAACTATCTGTTCGATCGAAATTCTCTTGTTTATTCTAAATGCATGTACACCGTCATGCAGAATAAATTGAAATGGACGTATGAGCTGTTTTATGGCGGGAAACGATGCATGCTATAAAGATTGGGTGGATGGTCGGTGTTATATAGTTGTGGCAGACAACGAATCTGGACCGTCCAATTCAATGTCTTACCTAAAATTCACTTTATATGTCATGCCAGAGAAACACAGAAGGTGGGAGATGTTGGTGGGGGGGTCAAAGTAAAAGCCACGAAGTGTTGATTGATAAAGAGAAACTTTCAGATACTCATCACGTGGCTGGACAAACCTAATTACGTTATCAAACTGCAATCCAGACGATTGGGTTTGGCCGTTGGGCTCGAGCAGCAGAATTTGCTAACAAGAATGGTACTGGTAATTTTGTAACAGAGTTCACTACAATGATATCAAATATTCCAATTCAATTCATATATAAGAGAAATATCGTCAGATGATCCAAATGTAAAAATCAATACAGCCAACAATAAGAACAAACCAGAAAGAAAGGAAAATTGACAAGAATACCAATTACAAACCACTCTTCCTTTACTCATTTTTCTTCACATGTCACATCAAAGTTCTCTATATTCCCCACCCCCACCAAAAAAAAAAAAAAAAAGAGGAGGAGGAGGAGATCATGTTAATTTTCCTTTTTGTCAGTTGAAGATCATATTAGCAATAGATAATTTAACCTGAACATGCCTTCAGTTGAGGTCATGAAAGCAGTTCATAAAAACCTTAGTTCTAATTTCATCAAGTTCACTTTTCTCATCCCCACATGGATGAAATCAGAACTTCATTTATAGAGATTGAACAATCAGTGGTACCTGGGATAAGGGGTGGCGTTTCTTCCAGAATGCTGCATATAGGTAGGAAAATTCTCGTGTGGAGGTCTTGCCATTGGAGTTTGATAAGGCAAACCTAAATTGTAGAAGCAACAAAAGAACCAGTCAAAAGATGAGATAGCAACAGAGAACCTATAGGGGATACATGACAGAACAACAGAGTGCACACACAATCAGTAGATTATATAATAAACATCAATATTTGCCTCCCTGAACCACAAGTTTAAAAAGGGATATCTTATTAATTAAAATGATAAATTGGTTTCAACACCGCAGTGGTTCACAACCATGCTGTCACTGCTAGCAGCAGGCTACACATGATAAAATACATCTAAAGAATCTTCTCGGCTACCAGTGGACATATCAAGTGTGTGTAAATTTTTTTAACACAAGTGTGTCAAATTTAATACAACTAATCCTTGCCTTTATTTAGTGGAAATAGGTAAGGGGAGATCTAACATTAGGAAGCCACCAACTTCAATATTCGAAATTATGCAGTTTACAGATCCACGTACGGATGAGCTAATGGATCAGAGTGCCTACCATGTGTGGAAGGAAGAGGACTTGGTGAAAGCATTGGTATTCTTGGAGCCCGAAGATCAGTTTGTGGACCTCTAATTGGCCTAAATTGTCCAGCAGAAGTGTTGTGTGTGAATGAAGTCCTGACACTTCCCGTTGGAGATCGTTCAACCATACCACTCCTATAAGGATCAGAGAGAGGAACAGGTCTACTGTAAGGTTCAACAACTCCAAAGCCTTGATAATGGTTAATTCTACCTCCAGTTGAGGCACCATAACTCTCACAGTAACAACTGTAGTCTATAGGTACAGAACTTCTTTCATTACTTGACTAAGTTCCACAAGAAGCGGGAGCTCTAGGTATCGGAGAATTTTGATACCCTTGATATGCCTGTGAATAAAACCCAGATGCCTGATATGCTGCGTTCACCTGCATCTTTTTACCAGTCAACTACTGGTCACCAGCTTATAATTTCTCGAATAGGTAAATAGAAATTTAAACAAATGCAACAGAGAAGAGCCGTATAAGAGTTGACAGCAATTTCTTCACAGAAACAATGATAAATCGTGGATGACAATAAATATAAAATCCAGGATAAAACAGGCAAGACTCACTTGGTTAGGCATTTGGTAGCCGTAGTTCACTTCTTGGGGAGGTGGATAAGTGCTTTGCCAATGCCCAATGCAGTGCACTCGTGGGGAAAGTCCACCACCAACTGGATCAAGAGGAAACATACGATCAAATCAAAGACATAAGGGAACAATATCTCATTTGAAACTCACATAAGACTAGGTGAAAAACCTGATAAAGGTTCCTGGTTATTCAGCGGAGGTGTGCATAATGACCTGAGAAAATTTTCGTGGGTGTAAGGTGAGTAATTGGCCTGTAAATTTGGAGTAGAAACAGAACCAAGAGCACCCTTCATCTCATCCAAATGCCTCTGAGCCACTTCTCTGTCAAGCTCAACAAACATAACCTTATAAAGGAGTCCAAAGCATTAGATATTTTGACCAATGAGGCCTGTAATGAAGGTATGAGTTCCTGAAGAATTACCTGATCAAAAAGTTCATCTGAGCCAGGAGTATCCTTGTTCACAGGCAAAACATAATTTTCTGCCACATAGATAACAAAAGCCATGATAGAACCACAGATTATAAGCATGAGAAGTCTAAAGCAATTTCTAAAAACAAAAAACTTTAAATGAAAGTTGATGTAGTGGAAAACCTAGCATGTTGTTCACTGCAGTGGCTGGTACCTCCTGTCCCATTTCTTTAAATCTTTTGTCAGAGCGAATCTTTAGCTCTTCGGGCTTTGGAAATACAACAACAGCAGTCTGATTTCGTGATAAATTAGTGACACTTCAAAAGAGTTTTAAGGCATATAAATCTCTCATAGACAAAGATAACAGTGTGCAACTACCTTGCGGAAGTTTGCAAACAGCCTCAATTTACGTTTGCGTGCACTTTTGTAAACATTTGTTTGATCAATAATAAAATTCCGAGGCGTCCTCGATGCCCTAGATAATAGGACATCAAATATTGCATTAGCTCGACCCATCAGGCACTGGAATCTTTCGCCATAATTATGCTTTCGCAGGAGCCCAGGAACCTGTAAAAAAAAATATTGCTTCTGTAAAGGACAATTACACACAGTGAAGAGAGGTATTGAAAATATACACAAAATTGTTAAAATGGACAGAAGAAAACAAAAGCCTTCATCTGTTCAAGGATCAGATTTGTCCCAAGTAGAACATAACGCTTCTCAGGATGGTCTTTCACCCATTTCTCTGCCAAGTAGTCTTCCCTGAAGCAGGTAAACCCACCATCATCATTACTTCACAGTCCTTCATGTTACAAAAAGTAGGCCCCAATATTGAATTGCCATCATCAAGAGCTGAAACCCAAGACTTATAGCCTTCTACAGGAATTTGTCTCTGTTCAACACTAAATTGCATGACAACCACAACATTTTTCAATAGAATATGAGGAAACACTGCTGATTCACAGTGCCGTTCCTTCAATGCAGAATCCACCACTCCAAGACCAGTGGAACTCGCATCAAATTGCTTTGCAGTGCCCAACCATTTTCCATTCTTGGCAAATCCTATTGTAGCCAATGGCTTACTTTCAAGATCTATAGCACATATTATTGTATCCCCAGCTCCAAATTTTTCTCCAAAATTTAAAAAATTCCCATCATGAGAAAATTTTCCTGTGCCCCCAAACCCAAAGCTCTGTTGGGTTTCTCCTAATTTTCCCACAGGATCATCCCCTCTTGAAATGCCAACACGGCAAACATGCTGCTGGTCGGGGGGAGTGTCTTCCATGTCAACTGGCTGGGTCGAAATGATCTTGCAGCCAAAACAATACTTGCCTCCATTTATTCCAACATTGGCACGAGCACCAGACCAACAATATGAAAATCCCTCTCGATGAAGTCCAGAACCTTTAAGACCATTGTCTTCAATGTCAAAATCTGGAAAAATAATTATCAGCAATATATGCAACCATAAGAGGTTAAGGTTATCGACCTCAAAGTTGTGACATGTAAAACAATAATTTCAACCCTCTTTGTTCAACTAAAACAAGGGATTGCAAGATGCATACACACAAATGACATGCATATGCACACTGCTATAAAACAGGAGAGACGGTCAAAGAAAGGAATGAGCAAGATTCCATTTTGATTCTATTTCTAAGTTTCAAAATGCAGTTAAAACCCGACATTCACAAGTTAAAATATTTATTTCCTATTTCGTGCTTGCAATTTCTCAGCAACAAAATATAACACTCAATTGCACAACTAAGAATCCCATTATAATCAAAGCTTTTACACACCATCGACATCTGATACACTTGCTATAAACTCAATTGCATAACTATTACACACAATTATTATCTTTAAACAATGTTTCTTAATTATTCATGAAATCAGTGGAATTTTGTAGAATTTAGAAACGAAAGATACCTAAGTCGCAGTCGGCAGGATTGAGCACCACGCGCTGCTTCTGTAAATGGGGTCCTGAGGCTGAGGAATCCGAAACCGGATCACCAACTTTTGCCTTCTTCACCACTGGCTCGGGTTTGTCTCCGTCCGGAAGCTCAGGCTCGCGTTTTGCAATCGCCATAGTGTCGTTTAGAGAGAATTTCAGCTACAAAATGAGAGCGCGAATTATAGTTGGCCATGCAAATATTTTTGATTTGTAAATGAAGTGAGTTTGTTAATATTTAATTTATGCCGACTCCAGAACTGAGCTGGGATCGTCTAATACTTTTAATAAAGCTCACGTCTGGCGAAAATTAGTTTCTAGACGCCCGCCCCCCCGTATATTCTTTTGGCACTACCTACAGGAGTCAAGAGGTGGCCGAACTGCACTTATCATTATTTGTGGATTAAAATTTAAGTAGTTTTAATATATAAATTTTAATTTAAATCATAATCAATGTGACATTAATTTAATAGATAATATTTAAATATTTATTATTTAATAATTAAGTGACACGAATTATTAAAATTTAAATATTAAAATTTTCACGATTAAAAGACTTGAATGATAAGAAATTTGAATAATAAAATCTATTATCTCAAACGAAATATTAATTTAATGATATATAATATTTTGTTAAAATAATATTTGAGAACAAAATATATTAATTTTCAATGGATGATTAAAGATATTAGATGATTGCTAAGAATTGTTTAATTTCTAAATTTTTTAAATCTCTTATTTGTATATAATTTGAGGTGGTAAACGAAATGAAATTAGAGATAAGAAAATTCATAAATAGTTATTTAAAAGTTAAGAAAACAGAAAAAACTAAAATCATGTTACACATTCATAATGATAGTTTGTTAATTTGAAAGAAATTATTCATCCCCTCAGATGTTTTGTAATGGAAATGGCAAAATTAGTCAGTCGCTTCTAATTTATAATCATTAAGAAATCCATTCCCCATCCAATCAAATCTCAATCAACACACTGCTCGCTGTAACTGCCAACCGTGAATTAATCAATTGAGTATAACTGGAAACTGAAAATATATAATCATTTTAACAAGATTTCCCTAGAATATATATGGAAAATCCATTAGAGCTTTCCTTTCAAGTGTACACAAATCTTAAACGCACTTTTTGGGAGCCTTTAACAGCTAAAATTAAGGCTCATCTTGTGCACAGATGGTGTTACAGCTCACCACCATTTGCCATGGCTAACAGAAACGAAAGCCTGCCACATTTGCAATCAAAGACACGAACACAGCTGCCTCATTTATAGCTGTCCTTAATTTGGACCTTACTTGGATTCAGTTTCCTCACCCCGCAGCTCAATTAATCTAACTCTCCAAACATTCCCCCCCCACCATTGTAACGCCGGCTAAATTTCCTCATTCCCTTCAATTATCCCATTTGTTAATGCGATAGTCATGCCACAATTACTCCAGGCATAAAGTCGTCACCACCAGGCACAGCTCTTAGGTTTCAGTGCCACCAATCACACACTACAAACAATAATACATTCTCTTTTTCACTGGCAAACAGCAAAATATGTTCCCTTAAAAGCAATTCAGCAAATGAGCAAAGAAAGAAACAATTTCCAATAGGTAAACGAGGAACAAGTGTATTATATTATTATTATTATGGAGTAAAATCAATTGTACACCGATAAAAATATCAAATTACCAAATCACAAGAGGGCCAGGCCAACACAACATTGCCCTTCAAAATTAAAAAAACTCTAATGTACACTAAAAGATACAAAACAAGCCAAACCCAATCTTCAATCCAAGCTTTGAAGAAACTTGACTCGTTTAGACTCTCCCCATGTACAACAGATCCCAATCTATGCATCTAAATCTACAACAACAAATCTAATCTATATACAACAAAGAAGAGCTCCAAAAAGAATGAACAGACAAAAGAAGTACTATAATTATTCTTCCTCTTCCTCCATGAAGAGATTTTTCTTAGGTGAAGCAAATAAAGCCACTGAAAGATCAGCAAGCTTTTTGCTGGTGAGCCGTGACTTGTAAGCACGCAGTTGCCTTGGAGCATTGGGTGCTTCGACTTCAGCATTCTCGCTTGGATCCTCCTCATAATCAATCGATGTTTTGAACACCCGTGTCTTTCTTGGTGTATTGTATGCGAAGTGCCATTGCTTTGCAATCAGAGTCTGTTAATCACAAATCAGAATTGATCACCCACCCGTCAAAACAGTAACTTTAAATCCCAGAAAATGAAAAACTGTTAATATGATTAGGATTATTATACTTACAGCTTCTCTGATTGGCGTAGATACATGAAATAGCTGCTTCAAATCTTCGTGATTAACACCACAGAGAATTCTAATCTGCAAGCATAAAAACCAAATCGCTGATCAATAAACCAGAAAAAGTTACTAAATATGCTTTCACGCAAATCTGAAAAGCTTGCATTTTGATACTTACCAGGATATCTTGAGGCAAGGCTTCAAGTCGTGACCTTTGGTCACAGTTAAAATCAATCATTTTCTCACTGCATTGCCTCTTTAACGAAGACTTGATTGCCGAATCAAACGACGACGTTTCCTCAGCGATCGAAATCAAAACCCTCTTCCTCCCCAACCCTCGAGTGTACCTCACAAACCCCAACCCTAATCCCTCTCCAGTACTCGCAACACCTCGCTTTGATTTCAATGAACTGCATTTTTCCCCCAGCGCCATCCTCCCTTCTTCTTTCAAGTTTCAACACTCTGCTTCAACGTCAATACCCGGAAAGTGAAAAATATTGATCAACAAAACAGTTTTGAATAACAGATATATGGTAAGATGAGATATGACAATACTTTTGAATTGGATTGTGAATCCTAAATTTGAGGTAACTGTTACTGTTTCTGTTTCTGTTTATGGCCTAAATGGAAACAAGAACCGACTTGCAACTACAGAGTTCTTTATAATGTGAAACATCTCTGATCTCTTTTATATATAGTGAAAAAATAAAATAAATATTTTTATTTTTATTTGTAAAAAAAAAAGCAGTAAAAACGTAAAAATAAAAATAATAACAATAAATATCTACGCCGATAACGCGAGAAATTACTGGAAATCTCTTAGAAAAGATCTAGTTTCATCCACTCCTGTGCTTTATTTAATTGTTTATGTAATGGCGGTTAAATTAGTGGGGTGCAAAACTAGCCGTTTGAATCAACACGTGGCGGTAAATGAGACGAGCAGGAAGCAACCTGTGTGTTGCATAGTGGTGATGATATGGTCGGTCAAGTCGGCTTTGCCCGTCTGCTTCTTGAATACGTCTTCTTTAGCGCGTGGCTGAGCTGCTAGAGTAACGGTGCAGTGACTGTCACGAGTCACTGGGTTTTAGGATTTTCAAAACGTGGAATTATTTAGGGAAGATAAGATATTGATAGGTGGAGATTTGGCAGTGAACCACACACAGGGAAAGGAGAGGCGATGATCTAATGCCGGCCCATACGTTGTTTGACCGAAGATTCTAAAATGGATGGCTGACGGCTGTTGTTATTGGACGCTTTGATGGTTTTACACGATGTCAATCCATCCACAGGTCAACAACACGTCAACACCACGGCTTAAATTTTTTAATTAATTAATTAATTAATTTACATTTTGCGTGTTTTATTTGACTTCGTTGTTTCGCATTCTTGTCTCTTATTTTAATTAACCTTTTATTTATTTATTTATTTTGTAGTTGAACAACTTGGAAGGTTTGAACTTACAAGCAATTACCTTCATACAAGCTTATAAATTATAATCCATCATTGATCATATAAAATAAAAAAATCTAAAGAGGTTATAATTTTTAGGTAAATCTTGGATTTTGTATTGGCACATTGCATTAAATTGTTTAAAGGTGATAACATGATTGGTAAAATTGTTTTATCTCATAATCATATTATTGATAGTAATTGTATTGATAATAATATTTTTTAAATTACAACATTTATCTTCCACACTTAATTTAATTGATGATTTATCCTATCTAGTTTTGACCAATTTCAATCATATAATCTTCAAAGAAGATAGAATCACATAGAGCAAGGAATCCTTTCCATATTTAAAAGTAATTATTATTGGATTACACTTGTTAGGTTGAGATCAATGTCAGTCTCAAAAGAACAAATATATTGTATATTATACACAGAAAATTACAAATGAGGAATCCAATGGATTTTAGGGTGACTTGGCCGTGGGCACCGGTAATCTTGTTGATGACAATTGTTAAATGAATACAAATTTATTATCACAAGCTTGTTTTATGCATACTTTGTCGTCCCATGTGGGCTGTGGGCCATAGAACCCATGTTGCTCTCAGATTAAATAGCTTTGCAAAATATGTCTAATTACAATTAACTGGAAGCTACATTTGGAGACAAATCGACAAGTCAGTGAAGGAGAAAATGAGAAATGCATCACATCTGAATTTGGTGACATCTACCTAGGAAAATAAATATTTTAATAAATTTCATCCCTATGTCCACAGTGAATGGTGCAAAATGGCATGTGATCAAAAACCAAACGTATGTCCCCGTGAACATTCTTTATTAATGATGATATTTGTGCAACCTGTCCCTTTCTAGATCATGTAAAGAATGCTTTAAAAGATTTCATTCAGTTCAGAATCTGCAATCTCAAAATTATTTTCATCAGAATCAAAGAATCTTAGGATGCTGAGGATTCGCAAAACTCTTGTCATCGAAATAGTCAAACAATTTGATTTGGGCATTCACTGAAGCTTTCAAGGAAGAAATGAGCCGGGCGTTACAACCATTTAGAGGGCTATTCTTTGGAGCGACTAGAACTAAAGTGTCCAAGAATTTTGCTTTTTGTAGAAGATATTTCACCAACTCAAGTTCATGCTTCTGGAACTCGAAACCTGTTAATTTGATCAACATAAGGTCATTATGGTGTTGAAGTAATTGCTTATCTAGAAGCTCTTTGTGATGTGATTCCCAACAGCGTCCGCTTGCAAAAGAAAACTCGTTCAGCCGCAAAAATAAAACAAATTGATTAGCATTATTAAGCACTTTAGAAAAAAAAAATATATATATATATATATATATATACAAACACACACGAGTAGCTACGCACACCAAGTGAAGGAAAGCTGTTTGCTTAAAATCATGTATCTACGAAAGAGTCCAAAGAATGCGGGAAATTTACAAAATTAACCAAAAAAATTTTACAAATATCCAAAATAGCCATTTATATTTTTTCTATCATCTTTAACCATTTACTCTTTTTTCCCCATAATACCCATCTCTCTCTCTCAAAACCAATCTTCCGTTAGCTTCCTCCGTGACCTCCGAACAGCGATTGCTCGTCTCCGTGATCGTGAACTCAACTCCAGCGACCTCAGAGTGAAACGCTTGAATGGATTTTTGACAGTGAACTCAACTCCGTGGGTTTCTATCATCCTCCATTTTATAATTTTCGGTAAGTTTCACTCGTAAATTTCAATTTTTTCTATTTTGATAAGTTTGATTAGTGAAAAATGAATGTATGGATGCATATAGATGAGATTAGGATTGTTTGGCAATAAATATTGGAGATTGTTAAGTGAAATTTAGGTTTAAAGAGTGAGTACGCAGGTGCTCGATAAAATGCCCTTAGACTATATTAAGCAGATTGATGGTGTATTGCAAGAATAAAGTGTTGATTGTGTGATTGTAGGTGGAGTATAGGTGTAATAAGAGTAGAAATCACTGACTGAACAGTAGAAAATACGCGCAGCGACAGTAGCTGACCATGGCACTGTCGCACGCACATGTGCAGCCAATCGCATAGCTGTCACGCTGACAGCGACATCACAGCGCCAGCGCGACAGCACAGCACTGCTGCAGCGCTGCGATAGGCTCTGCCGCCACATGCGCTGATGAGCTCTGTCGCGCGCATGCGCGATGGGCTCTCGTCGCGCCATGCACGCGCGATGGGCTCTGTCACGAGCCACGCAGCTGATGGGCTCCGTCGCGCGCCAGCTGCGCGATGGGCTCTGTCACGAGCCGCGCAGCGCTGATGGGCTCCGTCAGCACGCACAGGCTGATGAGCTCTGTCGCTACTGTCATGCATGATTGTAAAAATGTTAAAAACAAAAAATCTTGATTTTTTTTAATTTTTTAATTATCAGATTAATTAATTATATATTTGATTTTTTGCGATCAGTAATGGCCACAAAACCGAGCACGATGAAGATTCCGAAACGAAACACTTCCCAGCGTATGACAAATACTTCAAAATTTGGGAATGTGATGGATGCTATCAATAGGAAGTTAACGAAACAAAATTAAGATTATTCAGAAAGATATATTTGGTCATTTTGAAAGATGGATAGCTACGTGTTTTTGAAAATTTTGACAATCTTTCACAACGTATACTTAATTTTGACAAGAGTCATAGACAATACTTTAGGAAGAAGATTGCCGTTGACATATTTAATAATGATATTAGATTGTAAATTATATATTTGAACAGTTGTAAATATAGTGCGATTAATCTTATTTCTGGTTCGACAATTCTCCAACATTTATTATGAGTAATCATTTTAACAAAGACAGCTTTAATATGTCGAATACATAATAAACATAAGAGTTTAAAATACATCATATAATATATTCCTTCAATACTACATAGATCACTAATTATGATTCGTCGTAATGGGATTCTTACATCTTTTCTATTATGCCCGTGTTCCTTGCACCGAGAACACATCACAGCTTCTCCGTGATACATCCTCACCAACAGATGGTATTCTAAGCTCCTTCCGACGCACCGTGAGGCGGTTTTTCTATCGAGGATTTACTTTCAACCGCTGGATGTGTGTGGAACTTCCCAAGATGAGACATCGCCAACCTGGATTGATTGGCACCGCATATGCCTTCAATAATGATTCCTTAGAGTAAAACCGAGAACAGAGACCTATGTAATCTACTCGAGCACGCAGTAAGCAGCTATTGCATGAGCACATACAAGTTGATCAAGTTGGAATACTTTACAACTACAAGTCCGACGACTTATGTCAACTAACCCTTCCTTCACACCACTACCCCAAACTTGAAATTTATGCTCGTATAACCGGACGTAACATTCATTCTTTCAACTTTCATCTTTTCTCGTCACCTACTATTTTATTTGCCCACGTTGTTAAAGGAGTACTCATCGATTCTCGCCACTATTTTCCCGTGATAAAACCATCGTTGCAATGTTTTTCGAAAATGGTCAACCAAATGAGTTACAGTGAAATTTTCGAGGTTCCCTCATCAAAGAATTTACACTTTCCGCAATATTAGTGGTTAGAATGTCGCACCTCCTTCCATCGAATCGAGATCGTGCCCAATTACATGTGCCCACATTATTCTCTAAGTAATCACCGCCTCGTAATGCATTCCCCATAACCCCTCAAGTTGTGTTCTAAAATCTTCATGATCAGATTCCTTAGTCGCATTTATAAATGCAGGCTCAAACTTATTCCAAAGAGCTTTTGACATCCTAAATTTCGACTTGACATTACCTTTGACATGGTAGAAACAAATGCCGTGGGTAGCACTACGAAATATCTTCATAACAGCTCTCTGAATAGAATTGCATCGATCGGAAATAATGACTAAACTGAATATCACCAATTACTCTATGCAAATTCATCACAAACCATTCCCAAGCATCATTATTTTCTAATCTCCAATCCCAATAGCGAGCTGGATACAATTGATTATTTCCATCTAAGCAAGTTGCCACAAACATTGTTCCGCGATATAACCCTTCGAGATGAGTACCGCTTCATCGCAATCATCGGTCTCGACATCTGCAAAAACCAAAGGATACCGGATCCAATAGCCACAAAATAGTACAAGAAATTCTTATTGCCATCCAATTTAAGAGCAAGCTATCGTACTCTCATTTTCCTTCTCCAATACATGAGAGTACTTGGGAAGTAAATTATATGATTCTGATGGACTTCCTCAGTATCACCTCAAGAGCAAATTCTCTAGCCCGATAAGCTCGCTGGTATGATAAGCTTAATATTGTATTCTTGCTGAATGTCTCGCTATGATGTCATTTGGAGTATATATCCGCTTCTCCTGAATAAATTTATTCGCGATACTACGACCAATAACCCGACTCGCTTGACGTAAGGCCCCTACTCATTACGACACGTGTGTATGTTGTCACATCTCATCACTACCCAACGTACATTCTCTAGATTTGATGCTCTTTTGCCCGAAGACGCCATTTACACGAAATCAAGTACAATGTGCCTCGAAACGTGTCGATGTAGATCTTGCAACCTTGAAATCGAACTTATCCTTCAAGGAAACTTTGCGCAATTCCAACATTAAATTATATTTGGAATCGAACAACTTGCCCACACAAATATCTTTACACCCAATATGTCTAACAAAATCTGGAGCGACCAAATCTGAAGGCAAAACTGGTGCAATACTTATAAGAGGGTCAACTTGTACGCCATTCGAATGGGGCCTTGGAATAATAGGCCGACTTTGGCGAGATCATGACAATTCGAAAGTGAGGCAAATCTTCCCTATCACCAACTCGCATCCTCATCATGCTCATCATCCCCATCACCTCCATCACCTCCATTATCTTCATCACCTCCATCATCCTCATAATCGTAAGAATTATCGAAATGATTATCATCATCATCAATAGGAGCATACTCAAAATCATCGTCCCCATTGTCAATCGGTAGTCAACATTGCTATTGACTGAATCATACATTAATGCGATCATCATTGTAATGGAAGGGAGAGTAACCTTGTTGCAGTTGAGGTTGTCACTGTAACACATCTTCTTCAACAGATGTCACAGTAACGACATTCTCTTCTCGAACATTCTCTTGATTTCTTACTTTAGGAAATTTGCTAACAAAACAGTGGATGCAATTCTCATTCACCGAATTAGAGCTCATATGTATTAAAACTCTTACCATTTCATCATCAACTATATCCATTGGTATTGAACATACGGGTCGGGTAGAACATCTCGATCGTAAAGTTGTCTTTAATTCAATATTGTAATCATTCGGATTTATTTGCGTAACTTCATATACTCTTGAAAACAAAGACATCAAACGTATGCTTTTTGAACTAAAAAGCTCTATTTTTCCATTTCACGTACTCAACACGACCGATCATCAATTCTTCCCATGATCCATCAAAACACATTTGAAGAACAATTGACTCCATTAAGCCTAGGAAAGAAAAAATAAGTACTTAAAAGAAAATTAGAACACGAGTTATTTTGAGTTAATACGAGCTTGAGACGAACCCGAAGCGTGGGACAGAGCGCCGTCGCACGTGGGACAGTGCCTATCACACTGTAATAGCTACGTCCAACCGTGGGACGAGCACTGCCTCCCATGCGACATGCGCCTATCGCATCGTAATAGGTTACAGTAAACCGTGGGACGAGCGCCTGTCGCGACGGAGACGAGCGCCGTCTCACGGTTGGACTGAGACTCGCCATCGCGGCGACAGCACTGTTGCGACGGAGACAGTGCTCGCCGCGACGGAGACAGTGCTCGTCGCGACGGAGACAGTGCGCTCGCCGACGGGAGGCAGTGCTCGTCCCACGGAGACAGTGCTCGTCGCACGGAGACAGTGCTCGTCCCACGTGCTGGACGAGACTCGTCACCGTGCGACGAGCGCCTGTCGCGACGGGAGACAGTGCTCGTCCACGGCTGGACGGAACTCGTTACTGCGTGCGATAGGCATTCGTCCACGTCATGGCAGTGCACCGCCGCACGCTTTCCAGGTTCGTCTCAAGCTCGTATAACTCAAAATAACTCATAAATTTTGATTAATCGAAAATAGAAGTATAAAATAAATACTAACCTCAACTGTTTGCTTGCAAGTTGATGAGTTGATGGTTAATGGGTGAGTTTTATGGATTAGGATGTACTTGGATTTTGAAAATTGTTGATTGAGAATGTGTGAGATTTGTTGATTTTGTTTATAGATATGAGGGTATTTAAGTCTATACTAATAAATATATGGCTACATATGATGAAAAAGTTTAATTGGTTATTTTGGATATTTGTAAAATTTTTTGACTATTTTTGTAAATTTCCCAAGAATGCGTCGACACTTCTTACAGATCTCGATGCATTAGTGATACTGTCAGCACGTTTTAATGTTAATGAGGGCACTTACATCGACGAAATTCTTTCCTCAAGAGCAATGTCATAACTCCTAAACATTGCAAAAACTTTACTTCCACGAACAACTGGAATTCCTTCAAATGCCAAAAGCATGATTGCGGTTTCTTTTCTTAAATTTTATGTGTGTGTGACAATAATCATATCATTAAGTTGCAAAACGTGCACGAATTTGAAGATAAATGTGTGCCCACAGTAATGAAATAATCGAAGAGTTGGAGCATCGATACCTATCCGAGAAATGAAAGCGCAATCTCCACTCTTATAACCTTAAATTTTTTTCGATTTTGAGCATAAATCTTCAAATGGGCCATTGCACGACATTTAGTTATGCCAATAGACTCAAGAAGCAAGCAATTGTTAAACAGTATTGTTTCTATAATAACAATACTTGATCTCATAGATATATATAAAATTATATAAAAAATAATATTCGATAAAAATTATATGTACGGCTTAGAAAGAATATCTTTCGTATCTTTCAAGATTCACCTTATAATATAGAGTCAAAAAGTCAAAATAAATGATTTTAATTCTTATAAAAAAAAACAGGTTTTAAACCCTTTCCGTGCTCATATCACGTCGAGGTATTACTGAAAAAAAAAAGTAAAATTTAATCTAATTTATCGTAATCAATTAATTAACATGTTGGTTAAACGTATTCTAAAATACGAAAAAAAATTATTATCTTATCAAATTATCTATCGAGTCTTGAAAAAAATTCAATAAAAGAGGAAAAAAATCCGTATCTATTTTACGTTTATACGTGGAGTACCTTCTTTATCACTGAGCGTCATTTCGGAGCCTTAGCTAGTGATCCGGCTGTTTTCCTCTCGACGATGAAGCTTATCCCTATCGTCTCACTGGCCGACCTTGACCCTTATTATTTTGAAGTCATATCTAGTATTCAGAGTTTGCCCCGATTTGGTACCGCTCTCGCGGCCCGCACCGAAAGAGTGTTCAGGAGATTCAAAACCTCAAGCTTTAGGATTCAATGCTAAGAAGGTGTGAAGAAAGCTCAAATGGGTTACTGGTTTGAACAAAATCCAAATTAAGCTCTTCGACTCCTTTTGTAGTTGAGTTTTCGGTCCATTTTGCGGCAGCGTCTCCACTTCGGTTGGATCAAAATAAAATCGAAAACTTTGAATGGGTTGGAGTTGCATGGCGTTCGAGAATAATTTTGAAATCGTTTTGGCTGCAGCGTCTGGCAAAATCTTGACCGAAATGCAGTTTCATACTGAGCGTCCATGAATTTTGGAATCTCGATAACAAAATTCCCAGTTGTGCAATTACTTTCATGGGTAAGAAAGAGAAAATATTATCAAGAACGTGATATGGGAAATTCGCAATTGGTTTAGTTTTCGCAATCTTGATTCTCTTTTGGGAAGATTGTCAAAGTGCTTGCTTCCGATGAGTATCCATGCAATTAAGAGAGGAGACTTTTAAGGTTTTATTTATTTATTTTGTTTTGGTGTTAATTTGTTGTTTGTTATCCAGCTTTTATCTGGTTCGGATTACTTTTCAAGCTTTTCTAAACCAAATAACGAATCAGTTGAATAGAAGTGTAACGAGGGTTTCAGGTCAATTTGTAAAATCTTCTTGTGCTGTTCAGTTTGTTCCACTTTACGTAACATTTTAACCAACTCTTTTTCCCATTTATCTGTGCAGATTTTGTTTCAAATTTACGAATTGAAGAACTAGCAACTAATTCAGGATTTTTAGAAGGAAATCAGCGACGTGGAAAGAATACAGTTTAAATTAATTCAAAATTGATTCCCTTACCAAACGTCCCAAAATGACCAAAACGGCAAGAGAATGGCGAATGTAACTCGTTTGTATTCCTGCTAAATTTTATTTTTTCTTTTCCTTCCGTCACTGAAAGAAACGTAACGCATATCACCATATCAGCAACTATTGCTTTGACAGCCGAAGAATTGCTGTTTCAGCCATTCGGTTTCAGTTTCAGTCCAAAACCCAAAATAATGGATTAAGGACAGAACAAAACTATTATAACAAACACTAGAGGTTCAGGATCAGGGCTCCAAATTATAGAATTAACTAGATATTGGATTTTCAATTTCTCTTTAATTTCTGCTCGGTGGACAGTTGGCAATTGATAAAACGAGACAATATACAATGGTACAACAGTAAGGTTAAATATGTAGCTCAATTAATAAGAAAAAATCATGCAAAGAATGTCTACTTCATTGTGCATGTTGTGACTGACTCACGAATCCTGGTTAAGGTTTTCGTGTTCAGATTGACTGTTAAACTCACCCCCATTGATGCCATCGGCATTCTCCATCATTGAAGCATACAAGAAACTCCACACACTGACACAATTTTCATCACCTACACAAAATAGAGGAATATATTGATCAGATAATCTACCGTGTGAAAAACAATCAGTTATTAACATCATATACAACGGGTGTATAACACAATGAACACATCTTAAATTCTGTGATTCTTGGACTGAATTTCTGCAATTCAATAACAAGATATACAACTTTTCACCAACCCGGGTCTGCATATCACTAAGTATGAACTTGAAACTTCCACAAGTCATACTAGGCTACAACAACGCGAGATGGAGTGAAGGCCAGAATGCTCCATATTGTATCTCATCAATTTTAAATATTTCAAAAATACTATCTGAATCCAATTATTTAATGCTTTCATAGGTATAAACCTAAGGCACCACTGAGACCTTGCAGAGAGGAAGGGAGATGTATGAAGAATGGAATACGCTATACAATCAAATGAAAACTAAAGCACTATATAATATTGATGTTTTGTCTGTGTGTATGAGAGCAAGCACATGCATGTCTGTACGAGAAAGAACATAAAACAGGTATTTGGTTTGTTTGTGCTAAAATTGGCATGACTACTACAGGCTATTTTAAAATCAGATATAGGATCAAGGCTTTAAAAGGTCTATTTACTGTCAAATCATCTTTTGGACAAAATAATAATAATAATAATAATCAAGACTGACATGAGAAGGCAATACCACTCAAATGCAAATCCTCAAAATCATCATCAGGAAATCTTCGATGTCCTGATGACGAGGCAGCCATTGGCAGAAAAGGATGAAACGAGAAACCATTAACAGTATCTGCAAGGTGGTAGAAATGGAAGAAAACAGGTTAGCAATAGAAGAAACCGACGACACAAGCAACTGAGAATTGAGCTATCATTAAATGATATGGTTCCGATACCTGCTGCAGCCTGAAAGCCTGATATCCACTTTCCAGTTTTTAGATCATATATATGAACCAAACCATCCTGGAACAGGGAGATGTAAACAAAAAGTCAATCAATCATTGTTGATAGCTGACACAGCTTGAAAGCCTGATATAGGCTAATCTTCTACTCCACCACAGAAAATAAATAGAAGCAAAATTTATACCTGACCACCTGTCCCAAGATGTCTCCCAGAGGGCTCAATATCAAACAATATACGCTGGTTAGTATGTTCCGATGATCTGAATAACCTGATCCCCAGGTACATGAAAATTAGAAGATACATACAAAATTCGGAGGCACTTAAATATCATCTTTTTTGATAACATCAAACTTGCACTAAGGGAAACTGTTAGCTACTTATGCAAGACAGAAGCATTCACACTAAGGAAGTGAAGGGAAAATGCGTTTTTACACATTTGATAAATATTAAGAGATTATACCAAATCATTTTAGAGTGATTATGTTAAGGACATAAAATTATCTTGATTTACTGCCATTAATGCTTTATGCATCCAAGTGTGCTTTCCAATTTATAATCTGCTATTGTATTGTGTGCTCCTGTTTGCACAACTTCTGCAATCTATTGCATGCTTCGGTTATCCTTGAGGATGCTCTTTGGGTAGGAGGTTAAAACCACAGCAAAAAGCATTTGGAGTGCTGGTTGCCTCACATGTTCTTTTTCCTTACAGTGGTGGTTGTGCTTCATTCGCATTTGAGAGAAAAGAACTAAAAGAATTTATGAATATATAATTTTCCTATTGTAAAAGTGAAAATGATGAGGTGCTTTATTAACCAGGGATATCAGTTGCAATAACAAATGAATTTCTAACTGCTTATGTTTTAAAATTTAGCTTTTAGATATTCTTAAAGTTGTGACTATTCTTCAGTTGCTTCTGTAGAACCTATCTCTTTTGAAAAATAAGAACAAATACTTACTTATACACAACTTGAACAGCTTTTCGCAGATCCCAGCACAGTATGTAAGGATCCTTCAAAAAGTTTAGATAAGAGTATTATCAATTGCAAGTATAGAAGAAAATCCATATAATCGATACCTAAGCATATTTAAAGTGCCTAGTTTAAGAGAAAAGGCATCAGGATAAAGCTATCCAAAAGCTCATAAAAGAAAATGCCAATAGAGAGAGCAGCATGGCTGCACACTAATAAAGATAAGACCAGATCAATGGCAATGATTGCTTTGAATGTGGGGGAGGATCGTGTTTTACTGCAGGTATATGTACTAAAATTTGGAGTAATTACAACATATGTGAAAAACTAGGTAAAATTACTCAACCTTTTATAGAAAATTCTAGCAGTCCTGGACTAAATGAAACTATAACATAAGATAAATTTCTCATTTTAAAGATCAACGCCAGACTACATCCAAATTCTAGCAGTACCGAACTAAATTAAACTATCACATAAGATAAATTTCCCATTATAAAGATCAATGCCCGACTACACCAACTTTCCTTGGCACAACTGTGAATTTAGTTAATTGCAGCATATAATCTACTGTTCTACATTGCTTAGTAGTAACAAAAGTTCTCATTCTTCAAACATTTTTTATATGTCTAGTTTCAATAGGCGATTCAAGACATGAATGTAGGGTGAGGTTTTATCATATAATTCTAGTAAAAGTGTATCTAATAGAAAATCCTATGATCAACTTGAATCCTTTCTACCCAAACCAAAAGTTATGAAAATGGAATAAAAGAGCAGATCTTTCCTTGTTACACTGATTGTACATAACCTGTAGAAATTATGAATTTGAATAATACCTTTCGACCTCCAGTATAAAGATAATTTCCATCTCTTGAGAACTGGACCTGGAGAGAAAAAAATCTTTCATTACTGTTAATTAGAGGGTAGTCAGAATCAAGTGTATGCAGATGAAAGCTTACTTACATGTGTAATCCCACCTTCTTGACCATGTAAAACATATAAGAGTTCCATGTTGTCTTCCCTGTAAATTGCTGAAGTCTGGCTGTAGGAACCAGTAGCAAGCATCCCAGTATGAGTTGGACTGAAAGCAATTGCAGATATTATACCTGTATATAATATATAAAATAAGGACAATACACTTCGCCATTTTAGACTCGTCCAATGACCCAGATTAGGTACATAACCACAGAATAATACCTGCTTGGCCTTCTTTATTTCCTTGAAGTGTTGAATACTGTTTGAAATCCCTACCAGGGCGTTGTACATCAAATACTCTGATAGATTTGTTGTATCCAGCAAATATTCTGCAAGTCAAAGCAAGAATCCAGCTAAACAGTAAATTTATTGGATAGTCAATTAATGAGGACCTTGGAACAATGTTTATGTTAATAGGCAACATAGTTAAGCACAAGGTTAACACAAAGCACAGACATTAAAGTTGAAGAAATCAATAGTTATTGTTTTATCTTATCACAGTTCAACTTTAAAATATTGAAAGATTGTTTGAAACAGAACAGGCATCTGCACGCTGCCTACATAATGGTCTAAACATTAAGATTTTATGATTTAAAAAATTGGAATAGCTGCTATCAAGCCAATTATGGCCTTTCAAAAGAACTTTTCACTTACTTAGTACCAGCAGGATTGAACACAACTGAAAAGGCAGCAGTGATTTCATCTACAGCATCATAAGCCCGGTAAGTGCAACGTAACTGTCAGTACCCACGACCAAGTATAGTAACACATCAATCATAAATATAGAACAAAAAAATCTACAATATTCATGATAATCATGTGAGAACTTTGAAAATGGCCATTCACTAAATACAAATGGTGAGAACTATAATGCCGTCATAATGATAGAACCAGTGTAGCCTTTGAGTATACTACAAGGTCATTGTCCAGCTTTACACAGAGTGCAAAAAACCACTAATATCATTTATAGAAAGCATACAAATTGATTAAAATAAAAAAATCAATACCAGACCAGTAGTGGCATCCCAAAGATGAATCGGATGGTCACGAGTGGTAGAAGCAAACACACAACTAGTTGGATCTGAAATGCCAACCAATTTAAACGTTACACTTCAACAAATCTCATCAATAGATTCAAATCACTTCCAGTATAATCAAAAACCCGATGTAGAAAACACACAGATGCACATTTATGCAAAACATCCTTCTGTGGATATAGTTAAACCACCTGAAGCAGACATGTATGGGAACCAGCAGAAGTCATAAACAGACTCTCCTTCCTTCACAACAAGGCTTGCCTCATAAGAATCTGAAGCATTAGAGTTAACACCATAAGTAAAATTATAACTTGAAAATATATCACCAGAAGTGATGCCGAACAAACTTAAGCACAACAGAGTATATCAGCCTGAAATCAGCTCAAATTCAGCGTCAATTAGTCAAAATTCTCATTTCTCTCAAATATGGATGAAGCGACAGTAAAACTCAAGTAAACTGTTCTCCCATTCACAGTAGATTTTCAAGGAACAAACTAACCTTGCTCCTTAGCCAATGAACAGGCATTAACGTCATAGCTGATTCCATATTCTGGCCTAATTATAAACAAAGTATTAGTTATCCATTATAACTCAGAATCCATCAAGTATGCAATTTGTTACATGGTATCATTTTAGTAATAATTATCAATTCTATTAACATTGAAAATAAAAACTGTATTGATTTTTCATGAAACTGTAAGCACCAAAAATCGATAGAGTACAGAAAAAGCTTACAATGAGAAAATGCGAAGCGTATTGTCTTCAGAACTCGTAAGAAAACTTGAACCATCCGGCGACCTACCAAAAAATAAGCAAGTAAATAAATAAATAAATTCATTAAGCACAGTTAATAAAAGATACAAATTAAAGAAAGCACTAAGGAAAACCAGAAACATGTACCATTTGATGCCTTTGAGGAAATTGTTAGGGATTGAAGAGGTCCGGAACTGGTTATAGAAATGGTAGGTTCTGTGTGGGGGAACATCGAACCTAATTAAAGGCCACGTGTACTCTTGCTGGTTCTCATGTGTAGCTTCTGTAACTTCAATATCTGAATTTTTCTGCTGCTGCTGCAGAGTTTGTTGTTCTTCTTCTTCTCCCATTCGTGTTTTGAGATTTCAATGTTAGCGCCAAAAGTCGAGTCGTGCGTGTTTTTGCTCTTAACGGAGGCGGAGTGGTGATGTGAACAATATTTTTTTTTTTTTTTTTTTCTTTAAGAAAGGTTTATATTAGTTGGAATTTGTGAAATATGGCAATTAAAGTTGAGCATAATTACAGATAGTACCCACATCTTTCACCATTAAAGATTCATGACTGACTTTTCTCAAATTATGTGTCCGCTAGCTAGATTGCCGATTGCTAATATTTTTTTTTTTTGAAACATGAGACTATTGTTCAGGATTACAACTCATATATTATAAGATTATAACTGATATTTACAAATCAGACCATGCTTGGGACTAGTTTACATTATTTCGTATTTAGTACTGCCCAGATTTAAACCCTCACAGGATTACAACTCATATATTATGAGACTATAACTTATATTTATAAATCAGACTATGCCTGGGACTAGTTTACATTATTTCAGACAAGACTCGCCATGATTTAAATCGCGACTATGCACTGGACTAGTTTACATTATTTCAGATAAGACTCGCCTAGATTTAAACCCAGTTTACATTATTTCGTATTAAGCACTGCCCAGATTTAAACCCTCACAAATATTCGGGGGATGTCTGTCTTCATACTGGAGATAACTCATATATTATGAGACTATAACTGATATTTACAAATCAGACTATGCCTGAGACTAGTTTACATTATTGCCTGGGACTAGTTTACATTATTTCGTATTAAGCACTGCCCAGATTAAACCCTCACAAATATTCGGGGGATGTCTGTCCTCATTATTTCGTATTAAGCACTGCCCAGATTTAAACCCTCACAAATATTCGGGGGATGTCTGTCCTCATACTGGAGACAACCTCATATATTATGAGACTATAACTCGAGTACTTAGATAGCTCATGTATTTAAACCCTCACAAATATTCGTGGATGTACTGTCTCTCATACATCGGAGACAACCTCATATATTATGAGACTCATAACTCGATATTTACAAATCGAGACTATGCCTGCACATATGCTCCGGGACTAGCTTACATTATTTACAGTATCAAGATCTGCGTCCGGATTTAAACCCTCACACCCTCACAAATATTCGGGAGATGTCTGTCCTCATCATCAAGACGATGAATCGATGACATTCTTCGAGATGTCTCGTCCTCATACATCAAGACGAGTGAATCGTGATGCACCTTCACTCACAGCATGCAGTGAAGCGATTTTTCCCTCACAATGTAGTCATGCGGCTCAACATCAAGTGCCTCCAAACCTGAGGCAAGAGTCTCACCACGGCTAAGGCTCGTGGCTTGATTGCTAATATATTATAACATAAGCCATATTTATTTTGTATGTTTTTATTCAAATCACCTAGTTAACTTTGTGTGTGAGAAAACGTAGTATTCCCAACGGGGAAAATTTTTATTTGTTTTATTAATATATAAAACAAGGTATTTTTTAATATAGAAAACAAAATATTTAACTGCCAAGGAAAAATGCTTATATTAAAAAAATCCCAAGGAAAACAAAATAAAATAGGAAACATTTACTTCATTTTTTTTAATATATTAATCAAAACGTAACCTGGAAAACATAAACTGAAGTAATCAAAGTATAAAAGGATATTAATAAACTGATAATATTGATGGAGAAACCGGAGTCTCTTTAAAATTCAGTCTGGTTCGAGACGATGATTTTATATTTTTTAATGCCAAAGGACATTTCCTTTCTTATCAAGATGGATGGAACCACCAACAATAATCGGTGAATAAACTCAAATTAATTGCCTTATTAGTTCCTCGAATAGGAGCATGATTAAAGAAACTTGAGTGATACAACTAATATGCCTTTCCAGGGATTGTTGAAGGGACTAGCATTAGATCTTATAAAAATGGTTATCAAATTCTGGCACACTCAATGGTCAGTACTCAGTAATGCCTCAAATGAGCAACGGCCCCTAGAAAGGATCATCCACATTACTGATCACTGGCCTTTTGATGAAGTGGTTTTCAAATATGGGTCATCCCTGTATTTCGAGTACAAAGGGAGATCAAGGGCTCCCTCCGCAACTTTTCTGTCCTCATGAATCTTTGCTATCAAGGTCTCAAGGGATGGGAAGTTAGCCTGTTACATTCCAAGCAAATTCTTTAGATAAAGATAGAATGGACAGGATTATGAGCTAGGGGCAAAAGGTTGTAAAATGTACTATGATCATTGTCAATGATACCTCAGGACGAATATAGCCAACAACAACAAGATGCAATTCCTCACCATAGAAATCCTCATCAAATTCATGAAGCAACCATGGCTCCTACATTACAAACAGATTTAGGAATAAAAATGGTATGGGGAAGAAGGGGGGGGGAGTGTGGGAGGTTTGCTGGGGGAACTTGAATGCTTCCATCCAAGTCAATGTTAAACTTACTATAGTCTTTTTGGCATTGTCGAAATATGGATTCCAGCCAATACTCATAACCATTTTATAAACACCTCGTGTGGACAATCCAGCCCAACCAAAGTAAACCCCCGAGGGATGTTCTGAAAGGACATCTGAATAACCCTCTGTAGACAAATTAGCTGGAAACACATAATCCACTTGTTAGAAATTGAAATGCATTGAAAGAATCAAGAAAAAAAAATTGGAGTAAAGAAAAATGAAACAAAAACAATCATAAGAGGAAACCCCAAGGTCGCATAAAGAGCGACTGCAACTGATGTACATGAATTAGAACTACAAGTTTCAGCCACATAAAAGATAATGAGAATTCATTCCAAAAGATATTCAAAGGTCAAGGCAAATAAAAAGGGAGATCTAGCCGATTCTCACACACCTGTAGGGATTCCAAGTACCTTTGAGCCACGGCCAAATCCCTTAACTACAGGACCGCCGATATACCATGGTTCCGATGGTAGGGTTCCTTCTATCCCTGCAATTACCAATCAATGTTATTTACAATTCCAAGTAAAATACTGAATAGAATCTGAAATTATTTAGGGCCAGTGTTTACAATCTTGAAATGGGGGTAAGCCCCACTTTTCAGGTTGCAAATCAATTAGAGAGTTGATCACTTCATCTGCTGATGTGTAACGATGAGTTTGCTTTGGGAGTGATGGTACCGCTACCACTTCCATTCCAGCAGCCTTACCGGCCGCAACACCTATCCTGACAAGGCCAAAGCCTACATAATATCAATAACTGAATTCTGTTTATATGTGGGTGGACCTTAATCAGAGAAAAAGGTTCTGCTTCATTTTTTGTCATATTTAGTTATTATTATTATTATTTTTTTTTTTGGAGAAGGAAACAAATGACTGGTATAAATTGTATGGAGTTTACAAAACATTATCTGTCAATAAATCACAGCAAAAAATAACATAGAGATTTAAAGATATATAGGAAAACAGAAAAAAGAAAGCTTCACAGATGTCGTGAAAAATCGAGGCTGAATTGATTATGGTTTCAGACAGTAATCATTTCTCTGTTATATCTTCTAACATACGAATGCAACCTAACATGAGAGTCATTGTCTTTCAAGAGAAGAGCAAATAAAAATTCCAAACTGTAGCCGATCCCCTGCACTGTGATTTTACAACTTTAAAAATATAACTTGTGTGTTCCTATGGCCGTGTTAGTAAGAATCCACACAACTTTTCAAGCAACAGTAGGCATGTCAAAGGGAATATAAGAAAGCAGCATTCACAGCTGTTAGGCCATAGATTCCCAAGAGCCAACTGATCTTTATATGAAAGCAACAGGTAGACGTGGTATTTTCCTGTCTCTTAAGCAAATACAAATTAAGCATGCCAGACTAGTGAGCAATCAAAAGGTAAAATTTCATTCTTTGAAGAGCATTAGATAGAGGCCCAATGCTTGAATAAACAAAGAAATCTGATCTTAGGACTTAAAGATTCACTTACACAGAATCTTCAATAACTAGACAGCTGGAAGGTTCCATATTAAGCCTTTTAGCAGCTTCCAGGAATCTTACATAGGAAAAATAAAAATGTTATTTGAGAAGCACATAGCCATATTCAATTTCGATAAAAAATATACAGAAGATGGCAAGAACAAAGTACACGTTGATAAAACTCACATATCAGGTGATGGTTTTCCAGTTCTCACTTCATCACTGCCGACAATGACAGAGAAGGATTCCTTCCAGCCTGAGGAAAGGAACACTATGAGCATACAAAATCATACACGACAAACAAAAAACAACATACTTGTGATTGCTGAACAACCTGATGATTATAAATGTTAGAAATAAACATATTTAAAATTTCTAAGAAACCTACCATGGTGATAAGAAATTTTGGATTCTATGGTTGCCCGACGAGAGTTTGAAGCCAATGCCATAGGCACACCATGACCACTCAAATGTTTGATTAACCGATTAGCGCCTGGAAGAGCTTTAACCTTCCACCAACTATAAGGATCATTGCAAAAAAAAGACATTTAAAAAGCTTCCACGGTAAAATAAATAAATAAATTATTACATCAACAAATTAAAAGCTAACTGCACTTCCCTTCCCTATCAGTAGATCTCCTCCATCTGTATATGCATCACTGATCATAAAATTTTCTAGACAAGCTAGATGTCTCGAACACTGAAGCTTTTGCAGAGTGTCTTTGGTAAACACGTAGGTTTACTTGACAGCTAAAGGTATCATTAAATCATTCACCACTTATATTTGACTAGAGAGGCAGTTGTGGATTAAAAGCCACGGCACCTCAAATCTCAAACATACCCTTAAGGCTAAGGAAAGAAAAGTTTATAAAGCAACTTAACAAATCATCAAGATAACACAAAACGCTAGAGAGATCAAGGCTAAGGATTAGTTAATTACTGATCATTGAACATGGAGTAAATTTCATTGACAAATTCATGCTTGGCACAAGGCAGCCCATAATCTTCCACAATAATAGCTGCCTCTTCCAAAGGCGTTTTCCCCACTATTTTATGCTTTTCTCTTCCATCCCACTCTTTCCCATACTTCACCAAAAACGTTTTCAAAACCTCACTAACCAGGCCATCTGTCGTCAAAATTGAAAACAAACTGAGAGTAAAATAGATAAATAAATAAAATTATTACGTAATCAAATTGGAGTTGAAGGAGCAAGAACTGACCTGTGTTAAGAAGAGTGCCATCCAAATCAAGAACAACACATGACATTAACTTCTTTAAAGGTTGCGCCATTCAAAATTTTTTAGCTAATTTACAGATTCTTATAGGAAGATAAAAATGGTGGAAGAAATCGAATTCGATTTTTAAATTTAAATGTAAATAAGCATACGAGGCGTGAAAGTAGCAGAAAAGCTACAGTTAGAAAGAGAATCTAAGAAATGCAATGGGTGTTGGAGCTCGTGTACTCTGGTAGCGAAATTGTAGTCGTTTTTTTTATTTATTTATTCGAGTCATTAGCTTTTATGCTTGCGTTGGATTTAGGGGCAATACTTACGTGCTGTGCTTCCTTGGGGTTTTGTTTTTTGTCCACTAAAACAGAGCCACGTCAGGCATCTGTTCGTACTGAAGTGCTGGCCGAAATCATTTTTATTTTGAAAATAAGGAACATCGAAATTATAATATATTATTTATTATTTTATATGTGTAATTATAATTTATATTTTACCTTAAAATAACTCAAGACAGTGACGACCATATACCTAATAAAGTAATAAATAATTTATAAAAACATTTAAAAAATTCTATCAAACAAATAAATTTTGAATTTTAACTTCTAATACTTCTTCTAGTTTGCTTTTTTTTAACTATCTTTTATTTTAAAATAAATTAAAGCTACATATCTTCAAAAATTAAATTAAAAATATTTGGCAACTTTTTGATTTTTCTACCATGTTAAACTTGTATAGTGGTGATTTAAAAGATAACTCGAGAAAAAAACCAATAAATTAAATATAAAAACAATGGAGTATATATCGATGTCAACAAGTCCAAGAGAATTCGTTCGATGCCTATTGTATTCTGATGGGTGACGGTAACAAATTTTATGCCACTGGCCTTATTGCCTAATGACAACATTTCCCCACATGTGTTGAGGGCTTGGACTTTATAAAATTAGGAGTAGGTTTTTATTGGAGTAGATTTTTAAGTCAATGTATGGTAAATTTTTAAATCGTACATACTACAAAATGTATGTATTTAGATTCTCAATAAATTTGAGACAGTGAGTATCTATAAATTGTAAGGACGCTAAGAATTGGATACAGAGAATTGTATGCCAATAACTCGTTGGCATATACTATTTGTTTACGCCGTCAATACAGTTGTGACTTTTGGCAGTGGATGAATCAACCAAGTGGATCGATCAACCAAGCATCCAATTGAGCAATAATATTGCTTAACAAATACTTCACATTTTTAAAATAATATATAAATTTCCTCCCTAATCTAGAGCAAATATATTGAACTACAAATTTTATGAACAGGCCTGCAGGAGTGCGGGCTATGCTTTGTGAATTCATTAACTGTAATGAACTCAAAGAATCAGATCCTTGTTGCTTGTGAAAGACAACGAAAATAAGATAAATAAAAGTACAATCAACGGCCTGTTTTAATTTGGAGTTTCGTTACTTTCCAGCAATGCTAATTCTGTTTTCTGTAATATTAATTGAAAAAGCTGATACCATACTAATAATAATAAGTAAAATCATTAGTTGTATATTCTCTGTTGTCCCATTTCTTTGTTTTATATTAAGAAGAGTTGTGCCTGACTCTGCCAATAATTGTAGTTTTTTTTTTAATTATTAATATATTCAATGATATTTTCAATTGTTTTATATTAAGAAGAGTTGTGCCTGACTTTGTCAATAATTGTAGTTTTTTTTTAATTATTGATATATTACAAAAATATTTACAATTAGAGATCAGTCATAAATAATCATAGTACGATATAACTAAAAAGTCAATCATCACTTAATACTGAAATAAAATATATAGATCTATAATAAAAATAGAAAAAAAATCTCAATTATTACTGGAACTCGAGCCCATACGCCCAAGGTTATTGGGCGCATGAGTTGGCAATGATTGTAATTAACAAAATGATTTCGACACTTGTTATATTTATCAATATTTATGTTGTTAATTAAGATCAAATAATATTACTCTTGTCTATTTTAGTTGTACTATAAAAATAATTAACAACGAAGACACTTAGATAAATGTTTTATAAATTGTATTGTTTGATTAATCTTATTGTTAAACTATTATAAAAATATAAATAACCATATTATACAGAATCAAACTTAAGTGTATATATAAACACACACACACATAGTAATTTTTATTATGTATATAATAATTAGTAAATAACAAATAATATTTATTTTTTGTTTCATAATTGAATAAAGATAATTTTTTTGTAAACCAAAAAGAAAAATACTAAAAAGATTGAGTTAATGTAATTATAACAAAAATAATGATAAACTGATGCATGTTTTCTTGTTTTTGCAATTAAGTAAGAAAACCAATCCTGTTTCACTGTTCCTAACTTTTTATCCGAATATTGTTATTTAAAAAAAAAAAATTACCCTTCAACAAAAAATTAGATTCATACAAACTTGAAATCACAAGCATAGTTAACGGTTTTAGAGTTAAAGAGGGGATGCATATATAGTGTTTGTCTTAGGGTGATGAAAAACAAATAAATAAAGGATCAGATGTCATTATTTTTTTACGGCATCAATAACGTAACAAATGTATTTCAATGGATTTAATTACCTTAGAGCGCAAGATTTCACTCGTGTTGTTGGATTGGGATTGTTATAGTTCTAAACTTTAAATAATTTTGACTTTCGCAAACTCCCAAGGCCTAAAAATGAGTTTCTTTTATCGGCAAAACTCAATATTTTACGCTAATTTTAAAGGTATTTTTTTTATTAGTTTCACATAAACTCTTCATAATATTTTATCACATATACACAGATAGTAATATATAATTAAGATTTAATTAGTTTTATATTATTATCTAATAACCATCAATTGTATGTCCTAAAGAGTTAGCAAAAAAGTTTCTAAAAAATTAGTAAAAAGATTAACTTAGCACTATATTTAAATCCTTCTCCTAAGAATGAATTCATCAATTAATTATGATCATATGTATGGAACATCCAAAGATTTTTAATAATTAATTCTTTGCGATGATAACTTCAAACGTATTTGTTAGTTGTCGGTGCTTTTGTATTAAATTTTTGTCATGAGATGAATGTTTGTACAGTAATGGACTAAGTTTGTTAAGCGCACATAATTTGTGACAGTCTAATTATTTAATACATCCATACTGAGTGTACCATGTCTCGCTAGTTATGTGAAGCGGGCTATTATTGAGCGCTACCTATTTGTTGAGTGGCTCTTGACACACTAAGCGAACTTCTATTGAGCATACTCATGTGCACAATTTAGCCTCTATCACAGTGAACTTAAACGGCCATTGACATTATGCTTTCCTCTAGTAATTTTCAAAGCACATTACATGTTTGCTAACATGCACTGTAACTATCCCAATCCACTAGCTAGCTAATTGGAATTTATCTACGGAACTTATAGAGTCAAGAGGAATTGATAAATATTCGGACAAAAGAAAATACATAATCAAGTTCATTCAATAATAGAAATAGTTTTTTGTCAAACTTTGCAAGCTGTAAAATAAAACAAACAGTGGCATGCAATAATTCTTCTGCGCACTTTGCATTCATCTGTTGGAATAAAGGAAAAACAAAGGAATTTGCAAAAGATATCAGATTTTATATTAGGGCATAGAATTAGATACGAGGATTATCCGTTATTCAATTGAAAAGATTTTCCAACGGAACAATAACATTTGGAGCTGCTCTGGCGTTATTTTTTATTGATTATGGTTTTTTTTTTTTTTGAAAATAAAAAAGGCTTTTTCAAATTTAATATCGAGTATATTATTAAAAAAATTCAAAACTTGCACTAATTTATAAGATATTTATTAATTCACAATTAAGTCGTTGTAGTATAGTGGTGAGTATTCCCGCCTGTCACGCGGGCGACCCGGGTTCGATCCCCGGCAACGGCGTCCTTTTTCGGTTCTCCAATTATTTATGATGCCTGCCAAAAAAGCCCGCCCTCTGCCCGCATTTTCATTCGCCGAATCTCCAGCGAACCTCGCACTCTATACTCTTCCTCCCCTCCTTCTTGCTCGGCTGCTTCCCTATAACGGCGTCGTTTTCCTCTTACTGTGTTCATAACTATTTGTGTGTTTTATTTGTAAAATTTCAGCCATGGAAACCGACGAGGCCATGCGCGTGCTTCCGTTTCAGCTTCAATTCGACAAACCGGTCGCCTCTCAGGTCTTTTTCTCTATTTATTTATATTTTACATTTTGATTTTTCTAAACAGAGGAAAAAAAAGAAAGCTATTTAGATTCTGTTATCTGTTTATTTATGTTTTGTTTTCTAACTTATAGATCAAAATAGCGGAATGGAATCCAGAGAAGGATTTGTTAGCCATGGTTACTGAAGACTCGAAAATTTTGTTACACCGATTCAATTGGCAAAGACTATGGACTATTTCACCTGGTAATTCATTATCCTTATTTTCATTTCCGTACAACTTATATTAGTTGTATATATTTAATATAGGCAATCGTTTCATTGCGACTATCTAATTCAATTTCAGGAAAGTCTGTTACGTCCTTGTGTTGGCGTCCTGATGGTAAAGCAATAGCTGTTGGGCTTGAAGATGGAACCATCACATTGCATGATGTTGAAGTGAGCAGAGTAGCATGTGCACTGATTTCTAATTTATGTATTAATTTAAAACTATACATAACTAAGCTAGCCTGAATATTTTATAAATTGTTCAGTTTGTTATATAGCTAAAATGTGTTACTTTTAATCAAATAATCATATTCTTGGTTGAGGCATTGATTAATGTTTGCTGCGGCTAATTTATATACATTACTGTGTTAATTATTTTGACTATGTAAAAAAAATTCAATTGATTCCTCACAAATTCCTTGTAATTTTCTGGCAGAACTAAGTGGTGATATCTGTTCCTAATTTAGTAGAGTGAGATAACTTTAAAGGGAAATAAGTCATGTAGTTATGTGTCTAAGTTCTGCGTTCAACTTCTTAGGCACTGTCTCAGAATTATTAATAACTATAATGATCTATCTCATTCATATGATGAAGTGAAAAAATGTGCTTTAAGTCAGTTGCATATTTGAAATGTGTTTGTTTCTGTGCAGAAGTGAAATCTATAGTTATTTGGTCTGTTTTTGTTATCACGAGTTTTAAACCTCCAGTCTTTGTTATGTTAAACAGAATGGAAAACTATTGAGAACCTTGAAGTCCCATACTGTTGCTGTCATGTGCCTTAACTGGGAGGAGGATGGACAAATCAGTAAGGTTTGTTTTTATCTTTCTACCTGCAATTTGTATTTTCAGCTAAATGCATGAATTTGCTTTGATTTTGTTTACTGAAATTGTATTGCATTTTTAAACTTTTCCTAAGGATTCTGCTTGTATCTTATTTTTTTTATTTTTATAATAAGACGTATGCTGGCTTCATCTTTTCGTTCTGATCAATAGCTGATTTCTCTTCTATGGATGGCATATTCATTTCATTTCCATTCCCCTTTTTAATTTTTGTTGTCAGAATGATTTTGGTAACATCCCCACATATGAAGACCGGACTTCTCGTTTCTTCCCTCCTGCTCCAAGAAGTCCTCAGATGCCTGGGCTGGTGTCTGGAGATACTGGCTTCACAGATGATAGTGAAGATTCTTTCCGGGAGCTATCAAATTCGTCGCACCAACGTTTTAGCATTCTGTGTAGTGGGGACAAAGATGGAAGCATATGCTTTAATATTTTTGGAATATTTCCAATTGGAAAAATTGTAAGTAATAACCTAATGATGACGTGGTCTATTATTTGCTGATGTATTTTCAGTTTCAGCAAATTACCTCCGTTCTTCTATGTTAATTTTTTCACTCTCCAAAATAATGTCAGAATATACACAAGTTTCATGTTCCTATTCCCAATGTGGATGAGCAAGGTACTTGCAACCTTCTGAATGCTTCCATTTATAAGGTATTCTCATCATTCATATGAATAGCTTTTCAAACTTGCTGTTTAAATGTTTCAAAATGGTGTTGATGACAATTGCAATGGTTAATGTTCAACTCTTCCTAATGCTAGCTTATGTTGTTTTGTGTTTGCTGTTATTAGGTTGCTTTGTCAAAGGACCTTTTTCATTTGACAGTCCTGTGTTCAGGACAACTCAATCAAGGGGAGTTGGGCGGACATGGTATGCATGGGTTGCATTGCTTAGTGCTCGACACATCTATATTTTCGAAGAGGTAACATTTCTTGGGAAAGGTGTCTATTCATTTTGTATCAAATTATAATGTGTTAAAATTATATTTGTATGAATATTTTCTCATTAAATTTAAACCTAACATTCTTCTTACTTATCAACTGCGGCTAAAGATTAGAAGGCGTAAGGTTAAATTTGAAAAGATACGCTCTGTAATGCATTTCCTCACATTGTAGGAAAGATGAGCTCCATCAGGTTGCCCTGCAAGCTTCTAACATTGAAGATTTGACTGAGGTTATTCGGGAATCACTGACAGTTATGTGTAAACAATGGTCAGATGCCACACATACTTTTCGTGAGAAGTTTGATTCTCTCTCTACTTTGATTGTTGACAATGGTAACTTCAGATTGTGACACTACCTTGAAGTTTACTGGTGATATTTTTATATCTTTCTTCATTTGATTGAATCACCTTTTTCATATAGGTCTTGACTCATCTCCCCAAGAGGAGTTTTTAAGCCTTTTAGGCGGTGCTCGTACAAGTCCACCAATTCATCAGTTTCTAGCTAACTCTCTCGGTGAAGCAGTATGCTCGGCCTTCCTTGGATTTTCTCATGAAATAATTCAGAAGATATTGTGACCGTGCATTTCATTCGTCAAATTTTATTACATGACAGGGTGTCAAGCGTGTGTCAAAAGCAGTTTGTGGTGCTGGGAAAGAACTGCAGCTTATTGTCCTTGATCATCTTCAGGTACACTAATATCTTTCTCTTCTATTAAAATGATGCTATCTGAGAACTAATAATAATACAGTTCTATAAATCTGAAAGATCCTATTGAATGGAGTGGAATAGTTAATAGATTGACTATTTGTCTATGCACCCATAACTAGAGGATGAAGGGTCACAATTAAATGTATTTTCTTAAACACACATGTATACACATTCAAACACATACTTAGACACACGAGTGTAGGTCCATGTACCTTTGTGTTTGCTTTATGAGTTGGAGATGTGCGCATGATGGCTCATCAAAATTTTGGTCTGTTTCTATGTGCATTCCTTGCATGCTGTCTCTCAGTTATTTTGTGTGACTGATATGTTTTTGTTTTACTGTTTACCTTATATCAAGGGCTTGAGCGGAATCTAAAAGATAAATAACCATTTCCCAGCCTGCTGCAGAAATTATTGGATTTAGGATGGGAGAACTAAGGGGCCTTTCAAGATGGCGAGCACGCTTTCAGGGTATTGGATTGGACGAGAAACTAATAAATAATGCAACGGAAAATTCTGGTATGTTTCTAGTACAAGTCGAGCGGTTTATGAGGGTGCTTTCATCTGTGGTGCAGCAGGTATGCTGAGTTTAATGTCTGATATTTTATTTGTATTTGGTAGTCAAGTCTATTCTCACATTCATACGTGTTTCAATGTACATTTCTTTTTCATGTATAAACATTTTAAAGACTCTTTGTTTTGTCATGCTCCTTTGAGTATTGACGTCCAATATACTGAAGTTGTCAGTTGGGGAATCAGCCTTATGTTTGGACTAGCAATAACACGAATGATTAAGTTTACCATATTCATAGTATGTCCTGTTGCTATAAATATAGGTTCTGATATAAATTCTTGATGTTCTAGATGGATATCTGTGCAGTCTTGATTTTTGGAATTATGGCAACTTTCAGAATGAATAGCATAATCTTTTGGAGTCTTAACTCAGTATAATCCCAGTCATTATAACGCATCTAGCGAATGAATAACTGAAAGAGATTGGCTCAAAATGGTGGAGCAGTTTAGCATATTCTAGTGCAGTCTTCTTTTTGTATTTATTGACCGACAGAAACAAGCATTGCTTGTTGGATGTGTAATAGTTAACTTTAATGAAAATCTTGACACTGGCTAAAATGAAAAAGTGTTTTCTCCCCTTGGAATTTTGTGAATCTGAATGTCTAATATTTGTCTTTTGTTTCAGTTTTCAAATTTCTTCAACTGGCTACTAAAATGCATAAAACTACTTATGCAAGAACCAAGTGATCAGCTTCCAAGATACAATAGGTTTGTTTTATAAGGGTTTCTTGATGTTCCATCTACTTATTGACATTTATTTTCTCTTTACTCTTTTCTACTTTTGCAGTGAACTTGTTGTTATCTTCTTGAAGTTTTTATATGATCAAGATCCTGTTAGGCAATTACTAGAGCCTTCTGAAGTTGATCACAACGTTGAAGTTGATATGTGAGTATTTTCATGTGTTACAAGCATCCTACTGTGTCATTCTACTTGTTTCACCTTATGTATTAGGTGACCATTGAAAGGTTCTTGCCGGCTTCTTGAATTCAAGTTAGAGATTAATGTAGTGTAGAGAACCAGGAGCTTGTGCCAAACCTGGCTAGACCCATACGTTCCTATGTTGGGGATTGCTATTATGAAACCTATTTAGATTTTAATCTATAACTTCTGGGGAGATTGCCAAGAGAAAGCTGTCAACTATAATTTATAATGCTCTGAGATTGGTCAATCTGACTAGAAAGTTTGGTTTGCCTTGACAGGTCTAATAAAATACAGAACAAGCTACACATTCGCTTATTTATTTTTGACCTTGACAAATTGGAGATTGCTTAGAGATCCTATTTCTTGGGGTTATATATGCACTCATATCTTAATGCATGTACTAATGTATATCCATATTTTAGTTGATGTAAGTGCATATGCACACAAATATTTATACAATTGTGAACTCTTTATTCATCCTTTGAATAGTTTATGTTGCTCAATCCTTAGGGAAACAATGCAAAGAGTTAGAGATCTAGTTAGTTTTGGGGGATTTTCGGACTGCAACTATCTGCAAAGGACATTACTGAAGGAGTTTCAACTTTTGGAGTCCAGGTATCACTTTCTCCTTTCCTTTTCTCTCATCTATTTTAGAGTGCAATTGAACTAGTATAGAGATGTTATCACTGTGAACTTATAATTGTACTTCTGAGGTTCCAAACAAAAAGAATGATGGAAACACTGTTAAGGTGTAATCAAGATTTTGTTATGATTTATCCTATGTAGATACCATGTATACTGGAGTTGTCAACACCTTAGTCAACAAATCTTGGTGAATTACATGATAATATTTTGCACTTTATAGGCAGCCAGTTAACTTACCACTCTTGTTATAGAATTTGTAGTTCTTCAGCTTGAGGAATTTTGTCTTTTGTGGACGTTCTGTCCCTCCTTTACGTGCATTTCCTACATCTAATATAATTATTTTGTTTTCTCAGCGGGAAAAAAATGTATATGAAATGCCTTTCATTTGCAATTTTTGTTGTTGAACACCACCGCCATCCCGAAAAACTGCTCCTTTGAAGTTTTTACCTCATTTTAATTTTAATTTTTTTTCTTATTAATGACTGGACAATTTCAGCTTCAAGGAAGCTTTCCTGATGCCCTTTACTACGATTTCAACAAAGATACTTTGCGAGGATTTTCTGCCACTTTTCCCTCTTCCATCTTCACCAACGTCTATCATTATTCCTATGTCAGTGTCATACTACGAGGTACTTCACCGTGACTGGGTTTTCCTCTAGCTTTACTCTTTAATCCTTTACTTTTGCTTGGTCAGCAGATGATTTATACATGTTGTTAAGAATGTTTGGGTATATGTTTCAAGTTTAATATCTTCAATCTTGATTATGCGTTCTGCATGTTAATGGTTTTTTTTTTTTTCCATTTTGGTGCAGAGCATCTCGCCACCTCACCAGGCTTCTGACCATGATTTTATTGATTACGTGTCTTTCCAAATACACAATGAGCCTTTCTCAGATATCGCAAATTGTATAGGCATAGCAAGGGGATTTATGCATGACATGAGCAGTATAAAGAGGGGCTACACTTCATTGGAGGCCGTGTTGTTATCTGTTCCTTCAGGTTATCATTGTGTGGACCTGTCTCTATATAAGGTAGGACCTAAGACATCATATGGCAGTGCAGTCCTTCAGTTCCAATATTTTGGGCTGTTCTGTAATCTTTTATGCCTAAAACAGGATGGTCAAATTGTTTTACTATTAAATGAAGCATGCACCTCTTCTGAAAATTTGGGAGAAGCTTGTATGATGATTGTGCGAACTAGCAACCTTCCATTTGTATCTGTCTCAAGATCAGCTTATCTAGATCACTGGGAGTTGCATCAACTAAAGGTAAATACAATATTTGGTTTTCATTTTCCATTTGTGTTGGTGTAAATAACTTATAATAGGGGGTCTATATTTTTAATGGTTTTAATACCCTGAATCATTACTGCTTAACATTAGTGCAACTGTATACTTTGGCATGTCCTTCCTCTACACTTTTAAGCCCTGAGATTCTTCTCATGATTTGACTATCTTTGTGCCTGGCCTTTCTTTCTTGAAATTCATATTTGTCAAGATGGTGGTAAATTAATTTACTCTAATTACCGGATGAAGTGTACTTTCAAGATATGAAATCTTTATTTATGCTATTGCTTTTGTAAATCCTCACCACTCATTTGCTTTGCTTTTTCTGAAAGTATGGAATTTCCTCAAGTTGTTTCACCTGCTGCCCGTATATTTCCAACTTTTTTCCATTCAAATACTTACAGTCAGAAATATTTACCATTAGGACTCTGTCGTTTATCTGCAAATGGAAAATGAAAAAGTTCGCAGCATTCCCCACTCTGTAGTTGCTCCCTTGGCGGTCAGTGGTAAGTGTAACATAATCTTTTTTTATTAGTTCCATGTAGTCTTTTCTGGGGAATTTTCTCCTGTGAGCTACTGTTTGGATGAAAAAGCCACAATACCATACATGCTGCGTTGACTAATGACAAATAAGTAAATAGTAAATCATGATATTCTTAATCTTGCTGTTCCTTGCCCTTAATGGATCATCAGTATCTTAAAGATATATAATTCCAGTCCTTGTAGAACCAAATTGTCTCAAATGTTGCCGAGCCTGTTAAACAAACAGAGTTACAGTAAATACTAAATTCTGGTAAGCACACCACTTGTGCAAATGCTTTGACATTTTTTTATGGATATTATGGTTACAGCATCCAGAGGTGTTGCTTGCGTTTACGCCACAAGGAAGAGAGCCTTGGTATACATCCTGGAAGAAGATGAAGATGAAGTTTCAGATACTGAATGATAGCTTATTTTTATTATTTGTCACTTTATGAGTCCTTATTCTGAGATTTTATTATGGCTGTAAGGTTTGATTGATTGTAATTTATGCTTGGTATTTAATGAGCTAATCAGTGGTAAATGCTAAAATCATTAGTTATTCAAAACGTTTATTTGCAATCACTTCATTTTAATGGCATTTAATTTGGAATAAGTATTGTTAATGGCCGCCACCTGTTCTATTAATAGTTGCAAGTTTGCTTGAGGAATGCCTCGTTTAACAAGTGGTCGTTTCTCTCTCTGCTGTCGTATGAACTTTTTTTTTTTTTTTTTCTAAGCACTAGAAATCATCTACACGAGAGGGCATTTACAAATGCAACAAAAGCAGAGTAATTAGATTTGGAGAACGAAATGAATGGAAAGTTGTAGAAGATTCATTGCTTCCGCAAAGGAGTAATAGCTTAAGGATGTGCCTTGAAAAAGGATTCTGAACAAATACAAAGGTGTTAAGCAACTTGAATGCAGGATCTTATTGTCAATGGACGGGAAGTCATATTACAGGAAATTCTAGAATAAATCTGGAACATTCTGCAGCTAGTAAAACTCAAGAGGGTCAACTTAAAACAATTTCATAACGCAAGCAAGATAAGCATTACCACTAACCATTATTTGTCGTGTTACAAGGCCAAAAACACCGAAATTTATTGTGTTGGCTCTGGCCTCACACAATGCAATAAGGAAAAACGGATACAATAGATTATTAGCCAAATTTAGAAGTGAAATCGACACAATTCCACCCGGTTGGCTTCATGAGATAGACCCGTGCCAAGTTTTCCTGCTTTTGGAAAGGCTTTCCCCTTTAAAGCACCATGCTATAGATCTTCAGTTGAAACAGCACAACTTTATCGGTCTTCTGAACTTCCCAGTAAGATGTTCATGGGTACTGAACTTGATAAAGCTGTTAGTAGAAGAAGCAATCTTATGATACAGGCATGAACTGTACAAGCAGAGCGATGCTTATATGTCAGGATTATAATCCAACTCCCTGACCATTGTCCTTACTCCCATTCGATTAGAATTGAGCAGGGCAGAGGAGGAAGCCTATTAACACCAAAAACCAGATTAACTTTGCTGCAAAGGCCACAGCTAAGAATCATCCAACTCAACAAGTTGTGCTCGCCTCTCAGCAGCCTTCCTCCTGATGAAGATACCCCACCGCAGGGCTGCCTTCAGCTTCAGCCACCCAACAACAGCTTTGCCAGAGGAACGAGAACTATCATCATCAAAACTGTAGTTTGGAGATGGATTGGCCATGAATGGAGATGAGTAAGGGTATGCATCTTCTGCAACATTGAAGGAGGGATGCCCTTGGCCTCCCATGTTGAAAATACGAAGCAGATGCTGCTGCATATCTTCATTTTCAAGCATCTCATGACTTCTCATACGAATTTCCTCCTCTGAGAAAAAGTCCTCAACCCCCCTATAAGCAGCAGGATTTGATGTACCAATAGTCTGGAAGCACAATGAGGATGAATGTCCAAGGGCCAAAACGTTTTCACTTCTTGGAATATGGGCTTCCTGTGGAACACTGACCAGTGGGTTCTGTTGAGGGAATGAAGTGCCATCAAATTGAGAATTGATATTGACATTCTGTGGCTGTAATGAGAATCTGGAAGGAATGCTATCATTATAACCTACATTGAAAAGAACAGTCACCAATTTAGTAATCAAACAAGTGAACAGACACAAGCTCAGCCTTAGATAAACAGAATGGAAAGCTTCAAAATAACCACCACATTGTAATAAATTTTGTCTTCCCATCACAAACAAATTTCAATTAATGCTATGCTATATTTAACAATTTTTTTTTCCATTAAAAAATAGTACCTCCAACTGTTAAGCCTGAATCCATTGAAGACTGCTCTGGAGGAACTGGAACTGACAGGGTTGGTAGAGCGAGCTGTTGGCCAAATGGATTTGTATAATTTGGTGGACCTGTTTGAAAATCAGTTGGAGGAGCATCTAGACTCTTACTCTGTGTAAAGCCTAACAGAGACTTGCCATCATACTCTATTACATGCATCCAATTGTCATACGCCTTCTTGACTAAGGTATCCACGTCGACCTACAAGAACCAAATCATTCATAGATTTTTCAAGTTATCATCCTTCTAATAGAACACAAACAAATCTTTAAAAGAAATTTACACTTTGACAGAACAGAAGACAATGTAGTTCAGAACTTCAGTATTCAACTAAATCATCAACGTATGCAACATATACAAACATAATTTTTTTTTTTTTTTATACATTTGAATTACTTTTTATCAATGTTAATATAAAAGACAAGTTTGTGAACAGTCACATAGACAAGTAAATAATCCTGATTTACAGCTTGGTGGTTTAACAAGCCAGAAAAACAAAATTAGCTGACCATAGCAGACTCATCTTAATATATAAACCAAAAGTAATTTACAACAACATATCAGACACAAGGTTACCTATGAATATAAACCACAAGATTATATACCTTCTGACTTTCAGATAGAGAATCAGCTGAGTGATATTGTCCATCAGCAATAAGCCCATAGAACTCATAGATATTGTTAAAAACAACACCGACATTCCTTGGATCATCAGGATAATACACATAAAGTTTCCCACTTAGTACACAAGTCTTTGCATGCTCCACAAGAACATCCCACATCTTATTGGACATGCCACTTCCAAGGATCTACAAGAAATGGATAGTAAAACAATTACAAATGGGAAATGCAAATTTCATCACTGATTTGACTACCGAAACTACATCCTTACATTTCGCAACCTCTGTGAATCTCTAACTACAAGTCGTAGGAAGTCTTCAACTGTGAAAATTCCAGCTTTATTTAGCCTCTTGTGAAATGATCCATCTTTACCAATCTTCTCCAATCTCCAAACGTCATCATTAAGCGCAGGTGGGTAGTGTTTCTTGTACACTGTAAAGGGAAAAAATGCAGATTTATCATCTTCATCAAAAAATGAAAATAAAATAGACAATAAATGAAAAATCTAGAATAGAAATTTTGGCTGTAATTAGGAACTCACGTTCTCCTCGATGATCCTTAACAGTGAAGGCATCTGTTTTTGCTTCACGTATGCGAATGCCTTCACAATAACCAGATGCAACCTTCAGCCCTAGCCTGAACTTCCTGCTCCTTATCCAGCTTGAATTGTCAGTAAATGTGAGATCCCCTAATGTTCCTACTCCTTCCTTTAAAGTCACTTGCAGATCCCCAGAGAGAAGTGGCCTCTTTCCTTCACGCTCTTTAACCACATGACTCTCAAATTCTTCTTGCATCCAATTATCATCATCTTCATTGTTGAAATCACCTTCAAGAACTACAACATCCAGTTTCACCAAGGACTCTAGACCAGTTGTGACGACATGACCAGTGTTTGCATCAATCAAGACGACATGGATTGCAGCACCCTGTTCCCCTTCCACTTTCCCTCCAGTAAAGAGAGGAAGAGACAACCTAGACCGGAAGTGCAGCTGTAAGTTTCTACCATCGGGTCCTTCAATACGTTTCGGAGAAGACCTGAATCAGAATACCAAGCATCAAGCACAAGAATCAAAGAAGTTGTGCACAAACACTACTCTTTCATCAGTCTAAGTCCTAGGTTGTTATCAGTCTCCGGTGATGGCTGATGTCTCAGCAAATTTGAAATGCATGTATAAAAATCCTGGTGTAGTACACTAGCATGTTTGGTGAGGTTTCATTGCAGAGTTGAACTGGGATCAATGGAAGAATTTATGAAATGGAAGTGTCTCATCACTCACCCTACCCAAAAGGCCCAGTGGTCCCCTGATGGACTAAGAAAAGTCCAGGGATCGATAGAGATAGATTTTGGTTCTCATATTACATTGTTATAGGCTTAGGAATAGATTTCATACCTCCCTATAAGCTTTGCAGGGCCTAATTTTGCCAGAGCACGTTCCACTTCTTCACTTACCTGCTCAAAGTCAAAAACAATAAAGGTGCAGAATCACCGACCATTGTACACAAGCATCCAATAAAAAATTGAATGCTTCATTAATCATGCACCTCTGACCAATTAGCCCAGAAGCATCCTTACAAGTAGTATAAAGTATTCGAGCTTACCACCCTCCGAAGAATAGGCTCCAATGACGAGCAAAGCTTCTGTAAACTATCCACCTTAAGAGCCTCGACAATTACACTGCATATTTAGCAATGTCTAACTTTAGGCATCAACACCACTTAAGTAAATTAAGTTGACCTTCAGTAAATAAAGAACTAAAAGAATGAAGCAGAAATATTCATTTTACGTTCAAAAATATTCTCTTTAAGTTGGCAATTTGAAGTAATAAATTTGGAACCTACACAGGCCACATATTAACACTCTAAAGCAAGTGGATTTACCAAAAATATAACAAAACAAAATCAGCAAGCCTTTTTGTTCAATAACTAACTTTAAGAAAAGCATGCACCTTAAAATAAGAAGTTGTTGGCCTTTTCATGCTTAAATTATGTTAAATTACCTAGTCAGCCTTTTTGCACTGAATACAGTTACAACCACTGCAAGTGCAACCATCACCAAAACAACAAGATTAGCAACAAAAACATTGTTTAAAGCTCCTCAGTTACTCCTAGTTATGCCAAGCAAATGCCTAGTTATGCCAAGCAAATGCACGGATCCTACCTAAATCATTTCACAGAATCAATATGAATGGCACCAAAGTCAACCAATTACTCAAATTTACCTTTCTGTTTCTACAGGATCAAGTTTCAGAATACATCTAATCTGAATATGAACAGCTTTCAGCTTTCTCTGTAACTAAATTAAGAATAGTCTCTTTCAAACTTGCATGTTTTCAACCAAATTGAAAATTACTTAACATCCAAGTCAAGATTCAACGAACAAACTCAAAACGAATTCTATCCGCTAACTGACTAATAAATTAAACAACCAAAATTAATAAAAATAAACAAACAATTAATTTATTAAGGTATAAAAATAATAATAATAATGACCTGGCCAAAGCAGGTCGTTTCCTGTCCGGCTGACCTTCTTCAGCTGCACTTGAATCCAAACCTCTCTTACTATTCGATCTCTCCATGTACCTCGTTTGCATCTTCCAAAACGATACTGTCTCCGAAACTCCACTGAAACGAACTCAAATCAAATTCAGAAACGTTTCCTTCAAGATTTCAAGTGCTTAGATATTTTGATTTGGCTTCAAAAAGAGAATAAAATTTAAAGGGAACAGGGAAAAAAAAAAGGAAAAAGAAAGGTGAAAAAGCGAGCGGGAAAGTAGAACACGAGAGTGCGGAATTTTAAGTTTTGAGTGTGCAAGAAGTTTCGACGAAACGACTACGAATTTTCGCCTCGCTTTTGAGATTTCAGTGTTTTTAATTTTGTCGAATTCTGTTACTGTGCCGGCTTGGCACTTTATCGAATCAGTTTGTGACTGGATTGTCGTTCGGTGGCTGTGATGTTTTGAGATCCGGGATTGCTTGATCTGGACCGTTTGATATGATGATGTCTGGGAATCTTTTGATTTGTTTTAAGGTTTTGGCACGTGAGTGATTGGGCTTTGTGAATTATGAAGCGTGGGGAGTGACTGTGCCCTGGATTTTTTGGATTTTAATTAATGATTAGTAATCAATTTATTAAAAAAATGATTGATAATCAAAGCTCAAACCCGGACTACATAGATTTTTATTAGATAATTCTTCAAACAAGAAAAAGGTTTTTGTTAAGAAAAGAAGGCTTTGACAAGTTTAATAATCTGTCTTGACTGGTAATTAGTGAGCCTGCCAACCAAATTTTGAGGGACGACTTAAAATTCAAACAGAAAAGAATAAAAAAATGGCCTCGACAGGATTTGTCAAAACATTGGGCGACTTTGTGCCAGCATTACTGCATTAGTCCGAGAGAGAGAGGAGTCCAAATTGGTTTTCTCTTTTTCCTCTTATTTTAATCCCCATATTTCTTTTATTCTTTGGAAGTAATTTTAATCCCAGAGTTAAGTAAAAAAAAATAAGATTTTATCAATTTTTGTAATTAAAATCAGGTAACTAAAATATAATATGCGTAAAGTAAATAATTTATCAAACAATTAAAAATATTTATTTTATCTCATAAATTCTTATAAAAAATTTTAAAATTGTTTATTCATATTTTGAACAAAATTTGTGAAAATTAAATAAATTATTTTATCCTAATAAAAATTCAAATTTTAAGATTTTGATAATAGAAGTTGTTGAGTTTATTTAAAGTATTATATTGTTTAAAATACTTTTAATTTATTTTATAATTTTATTTTATTTCTTTCATAACATAATTTTAAAAAACTTATCTGCTAAAAATTATATAATAATTTAAAAAACTCTCATTGATAATAAAAAAAACTAATATATTTTTAATAAAAACTCTACATGTATGTAATTTATTAATAAAAATTCTATTAAATAAACTATATTTGAACGAAACTATAAAATTCAAGAACTGCACGACATAACTGTGCATATTAAGAAGAAACCATACAATAACTTGCAGCACTTTAACAAGAAACCATAGTAAGTCGAAGAAATCAAAAGGTTCCCAAGAAGAAACAATTCATTGACACAAAAATATATTTTTAAGTTGGCAACAACCGGTAACCAACTAAAACCCTACATGGCTATGCAGACATTTAACAAGGCTGCACTTGTTAATCTCTATAATACTTTCAGAACATTTCAACCCTGCAACTCAAAGGACTTGCTGAAGCAAAGACAGCTTCTGCCTACCGCCTTTTCTGGTTCTTTTTCTTCCCTTTCTTTTTGTTTCTCTTACTTTGTGGCTTTGTCCGTGATTTTTGTTTTGCAACATTCTTGAATGATTTACATTTACTTAAGGGTATGTGGTGCTTTTTATCAACTCCAATAGAATGTGGAACAGCTGCAGGTGTCTCTTCACTAGGAAGGTTTTCTGCTTCGCGAGAGATCTTACTAGTCGTTACTGTGACTTTCAAGTCCCTGTTGTCATACATTGTTGTTCCTTTGACCAATAAACAAATACAAAGGCCAATTATTAGCTAAGTGTAGAGCTTTAGCTCATCATGCAAGAATGTATGCGAGATCAACACGAGCAACCAAAGTGTCCAGTTCAGCGTATGCAGCACCCAGAATAATAGAACATACAATTAAGATTTATATGATGCAGAAAATATCCAGTACCCAGTTAATCAGTGAATAACACTACTACTATTTAAAGTAAATCTTACAGAAGCCAGAAAGAAACAGGATGCCAGTATCAATGTTGCCGTGATGCTAAAACAGTACAAAAGAATATAAAATGGGGATATTCCAATCAAGTAGGCTGCTGATTGTTTAGCAACTTCATAAATAAGCTCATCCAATAAAACAGGAAATCCATATTTGCATGGTACATTGATCGGTAAGTGGAGTGAGCAGACAGTGACTATGATATCTAGCCAATATAGGTTATTTTAAATGAAGATTGACATCTTGGAATATATCACTTATATGTTAATCTATCAGCTTGAAGTTTATGAAAAATACCTGTAGTAGGAGCAACTGGCTCTATTTCTTCATCCTCCTGACTGTACTCCTCACCTTCATCAGGTGCCGAGTCAGTGGGTGTCGGAACTCCGCCATATAGCACAATCTCTCTCTCCAATCTCCTCTGCCATAAAGATGAGACGAGGCCATTAACACTTAAGGCAATCATACCTTGGAAATGTTTTTCAAATTACACACGAATCCAATATAAATACATAATTGCCTTTGATGTCTACCAGCATTTACTCCTAAAGTCAAAGGACAAGTTTAATTGACTTGAGGAAGTTATAGCTAGAAATGTACAGATATATTAGTTATTTGCAAAATTTAAACTACTTAAACTAAACCTTCATTATTTGCAAAATTTACACTATTTAAGCCAAACATTTATTCCTGTCCAGGTCTAACCCGGGCCAATACATGTTTAGATTATTTGCACAGAGACACAAACTTAGGAATATAGAACGAAGTTCAATTGAGGTCATGGGAGAAGCTAAGACCAGAGTCAACATAAGTTATAATTTTTATCTCAAATAACTAGCATAAAGGTAGCCTATATTCCAGTGTGTAGATTCATTCCAGGGACTGGATGTCCACTCATACATCATGAGGAGGAAAAAAAAAAAAAAAGAGTAGCTACATATGATACTAGCTAGTAACCAATACTCAACAACCTTCAAAATCAAATCAAGGCAACATCTAATAAAGCCCCACCAATAGATCACAGGATATCAATTGAAACCAAAACGACCCATTGAATTTTGCAAATTGCAACATCATGCAAACTAACTACTTCACTTTCACTCCTAGGATATGCAGGTTGCAGAGTAAAAAAGATAAAAATAGGAAAACATATAGCTTCGAACAAATGGTCCATTTGTTGATCCAAAACTGTTCTTCTGCGTTAAGAGTGTGTTAGCTTCAACCACAAACTTAGAATCATTGCGTCGAAATAATCTGGAGACATTCAAAGGGAAACAACGGAAATAAACATCAAACCTTTTTGCGTTCTTCAAGACGCTTACGCCTTTGCGCCTCCTCTTGATTCTTCTCAGCTTCTTTTCTCCTCTTCTTCTTTCTCTTGTGAAACCCAGTCACGTAGTCCCTGATCGAAGCAATCAATATTAATAATAATTGTAACAGAACTAGCTCTTCCTTTTCAGCTAAAAAAAATAGAAAGAAAAAGCAGGGATTGCGCTAGTACTTGAGGTCCTTCTCGTCGAAAAAAACGGAGAGAGCTTTGTTTTTAAGAGCCCTTTTCTTTATGTGACGGCCACGAACTTTTGGGACCTGCAGCGCTTCCTCTTCGATGTCTTCTTCCATCGCAGCTCGGCTTCAGTGTTTTGCTTGTCTCAGGTCTCGGTTAAACAAATAGGTTCGGGTTATATGGGGTCATTAAGGCTGCTCTATTGTATGTGAAGATTTTGGACTAAACAAATTTCGAATTTGGAGGCTACTAAATACATTTAAAGTATTTTCTAAATACACCTTCCATCATGTATTGGGAAATTGGGCTGACCAGATTCGCATGAACGATTATTGAGACCACACATTTTGCATTCGGAAGCTGCGGGGTTAAAACTTGAGAAATCTACAATAATAATTACAAAAATTTTGTAATTTTAAAAATAATTTTTTAAAATTATTTATTTCAAAACTAGCCAAAACATACTAAAAAAATTAAAATACCTTTCTCATGAAAATATCAATAAGGTCCAGAAAAATTATAAAAATACAAGATAGATAAAAATATTACAGAAATTAACGAGTTAAATAAATAAATGATAGTGCGTATTAAGACTATAATAAAAGAAATAAAACTTCTTAAAATAGAAGTATTTGAAATAAAAACTAAGTTAGAGAAGAAATCAACAATTTTGAAAACACAAAGAGAATTAAAAGAATCTATTAAATATAAAGAAAAAATACAATTTGGAGATATAGTTAAAGTATCATTTGATGAAAGAATAAGAACAACTGCTATGTCAGAAATATTAAAAAGAGAAGAAGAATATCAAAAACAATTAGAGGAGACAATAAAAAGATTAAAAGAAAAAACACCAAAAAATAAATCAAAAGAAAAGGCTGATATAAAACAAAAAGGAATAAAAATTGATGAAACTAAATAATCAAATATAAGTGAAAGTGAAAGTGAATAATGGATAATTTAGAAGAAAAATTTGATAAATTATCTTTAGAAGATTTAGACCTAGAAACATTAAGATTTGATGTAAATATGAATGTTGGAGTACCACCTACAGAACCAAATATAAAAACTGAAAATCTTGATATAATTTTTAATGATAAAATGATAAGAGCACATCATCAAATATTAATATCCAAAAAATCTTATTATAAAATGTATCCAAAAGAATATATACATGAATATAAAACTGAAAATGAACCCATTAAACTTATGAGAAGTAAATTATATATAAATTGTATAAAATACCCTAATAAAACACTAACAAATTGGTCAAATGATATGAAAATAATGTTCTTGTTTAATAAAACAAATAGTGATTGGGATACAAATAATATAAAAGAAAAATTCGATATATAGATAGAATTACTAGTAATGAGTTTTATTGGTAATGTACAAAATTGGTGGGATGGAATAATGGAAGAAACAAAAACCTTAATAAGATTAGCAACTAAACAAGAATTTAGAAAATGAATTAATAAAGGATTAGATAAATTCACAAATTACATAAGAGATGAATTTTTAAGAGAAAATTGAGAAGATCTCAAACAAAGAAAAATAGAAAAAGAAAAACTCTTAGCAAGACAACATTTAGTGAACCTTCAAATATGTAATTTATGCAACATAAAAAATTATACATGTAAATTCCAGAAATATTATTATAAACAATTTTATAGTAATAATGATCAAACAATTTATTATGATATGTATATAAATAAATTACCATCACCATGAAATACTTATTTTATAAAAAAATGGAATTCTTATAGATCAACAGAATTAGGAAAATTAATACCAAATACCTTAGGATTTATAATAGAATTTGTAATAAGAAAATTTAAAGATATATGTATAGAAAGACAATTATATAAAAAAAAATAAAAAATGCAATGATGATTTGTTGCGATCAAGTAGATGCATCTAACAAATAGAGTTATAAACCATATTATAAAAAACATAAAAAAACGTAAACAATGATATAAAGATAAATATAAAAACAAAAGAAGATATAAAAAAACATTATAAAAAATATTGGAAAAACAAAACATTTAAAAGAAAATTTTACAGAAGATATTATAAAAGAAAACATAATAAATAAATTAAAAAAGATCATAAAGAATGTAGATGTTGGAATTGTGGATAAAAAAGACATATAAGTCCTGAATGTAAACAGAAAAATATTAGAATAGCTGAAATAGAATACCAAGAAATAAAATAAGATTTAAAATTATTATCTGATAATGAAACCATAAATTGTTTTAATACTGAAATATATTAAAGCTATAGTGATACAGAATCTATAAGTACAAGTTCTTCAGAAAATTCAGAATAAGATGAATCAGGATCTGAATTCTGAAATAGAAAACAGAAAAGATATAGAAATAGACAAATAAATAGAACAACAAGAAAATAGAGATGCATATCAATTAATAGTACAATTAAATCAGAAAAAATTAAAAGAAATTTCAAGAATATCTTTAAATTTAAGGAATCCAGATAATACTATTTTAAGAAATATACAACAATTTTTCAAAAGAAAAAAATATAGTTATTCATGAATATCAAGAACAAGAAAAAGCTATACATATAACACAAAGTAGAGGGAATACTAAATTAAGTTTATTAAACTCTAGAGGTATAGAAACTACTTTAAATAAAATTAAAAGTGATAGGATTAGAGATAAAATACAATATGTATACTTAGCTGGAATACAAGTATTAGTAAAATCCTTATTTAGAGAATGAATAAATTCACCTATAATACTTAGTTTACATGATCAAAAATTTATAGACCCTGAATTAGCACATTTAGGAACTATAGAAGGAAACTTATGTTATAAAAAATTTTTATTTACATGTTATCCTAGATATTGTGTCCATATAAAAGATAAAAATATAAATGATACTTTAAGTTTACATTTTGAATTAAATAAGAAATATATAATGAAACCCGAAAATAAAATTATGACATTTTATTACTCTGCTTTATATTCTTTCTGTAATAGTAATTACGGAGAAATATATAGTAACAAACTATATATAAAAATAGGAAAAGAATTTCAAGATTTAGGACAAAATATAGAACCAATATTACAAATCCCTAATTTACTAATAACATATAATTTAGATATAAAAGATGATAAACCTCAATTAGAGGAAGATATTAAAAACCAAATGATACCAATCCAATTTGGTAATAAACAACTTATTAAAGGAATCAGAAATAAAGGAAAAGGAAAACAACCAGATTATAGCATATATAAAGAAATATTAATACTTGATAACACGTCTAGTGGAAGTTTAGTAATAATAGAAAAATATTTTAATGAAACAGAATACATGAAGGTCTAAAAATATTAATAAATACAGAATCAAGCCATAATCACTTAAATATATTAAAAAGTAAAGGATTAACGGAACACATTATAACCAATGAATATAAATATAAAGACTTTAATGGAAATATATGAATTTGTACAAAAGAAGTAACTGTACCAACATATATAGAAAGATTATTATTTAGAATACCATATTTTATAGACTCAGGATTTGCTCAGAATGAAATATATGATATCATATTAGGATTGTGTTTCTTAAAACATATAAATTATAATATTACTTCTGAAGGAATATATATAAAAATGGATAATGAAACAACAGAGTTTTGCCCTAAAATAGCAATGTGGAAAAACGAATAAATGAATACTATAAAGTTTCCTTTAGGTACTTACATAGAATTAACGTTTTCTGAAACTAATATTACTATATGTGCGATAATAGATATAGGAAGTGAAATTATATTAGGTAAATCTTTTTTATTAAAATAATTGAATAAATTCTCAGGTTCAAGAATAAAACTTATAGGAATAACAAATACTCAAGCACATTTATTATATTATAAATCACAAGTTCCAATTATTCTTGGAAATAAAATAATCCTACTAAAACATATTATTCAATATAATACCTTAAAACAAGGTTTACTCATAGGAAATGATTTCTTTAGTCAATTCCAAAGTTATCAACAAACTTTATATAATATAAATCTGAAAACACCATGTGACCATATTCTCAGGTTGCCTCATATCTTTAAACCTTACAGAGTTGCAGCTGAGCGTGGTGATTATACTTATAAGATTTTTTTTTGATAAACAATAATTACAAAATAATTTGATATCTATAGATGAAATTAAGAAACAATTACAAAAAGTATATCATGAAAACCCGTTAGCTTTATGAAACCCTAAAAATCTAAGAGCTAAAATAGAATTAATATAACCAGTAACTATTAGAGTAAGACTGATGGTATATACCCAAAAACATATAACAGAATTTAAAATACAGCTAAAAGAATTATTAGGATTAAATTTAATAAGACAAATTTTTAGTCCTCATTCAAGTCCAGCCTTTATGGTAATGAAATATAGTGAATAAGTTAGAGGAAAAGTCAGAATGGTCATAAATTATAAAGAATTAAATAAATATACTAAATTTGATGGATATTTCTTACCAAAGAAAGAAGTATTAATTAATTTAGTAAAAGAAAATACATACTACTCTAAATTTGATTGTAAATCAGGATTTTGGCAAATAAAAATGGAAGAAGATAGTATAAAATATACAGCCTTTAGTACACCTCAAGGGCATTATAAATGGTTAGTCATGCCATTTGGATTAAAAAATACACCACAAATATATCAAAGAAGAATGAATGATTTATTACGAAACAAAACATACTTAATAGTTTTATGTAGATGATATCTTAATAAGTTCAAAAACATATAAAGAACATATTGAACATTTTTTTAAAAAAAGGAGGAGTGGGCAAGCCCAACGACAAGTTTTTTTGAGTGAGAAAAGACTAAAATATGTCAAAATAAAATAGAATTTTTAGGAATGATACTTAATAATACAGGTATAAAGTTACAATCTCATATAAATAAAAAAAATAAAACAGTTTTCTGATAAATTAGAAAATAAAAAATAAATACAAAAATTTTTGGGATGTCTAAATTATGCAGAATGATTTATAGACAATTTAGCAAAGAAAATAAATTCTTTACAAAAATTATTAAAGAAAAATAATCTTCAAGGATGGAAAGAAGAACATACACAAACAGTTAAACAATTAAAAGGAGAATGTAAAAATTTATCTAAACTAAGATTACCAGAACCAACAGATAATTTGATTTTACAAATAGATGCCAGTGACTTATATTGGGCAGCAATATTAAAAACTGACTTAAATGAAATATGTAGACATACATGTGGAACACTAAATTCAGCAGAACAAAATTATACAACACATGAAAAAGAATTATTAGCAATATTAAAAGGAATTAAAAAATTCTCATTATTTTTAATTTATAAAGAATTTACAGTAGAAACTGATAATACCCAAATTAAATCATTAATATTTAATAAATTATCAAATGAACCTCAATATAGAAGAATCCATAGATGGCAAGTATTTTTATCTTTATATACTTTTAAAGTCAATCGTATCAAAAGTTCTGATAGTTATCTTGCAGATTTTTTATCCAGGAATATAGAATTTACTGAAGAATCATAAACAATGGAGGAAGAAATCTCTAAAATAAATGATGAAATAAATCGACTAAAAGCTGATGCTACTGAAGCCCTGGACGCCATAGATTGTCTAAGGAAAATATTTGAAACACATAATGATGGAGTGGACAGACTGATCTCTTTTTAGAATAGTCTGATAAGTAGACTCCAAATAAAGCCTATAAATGCTGGAAGCAGCAGTGGACCCGTTCATAGGATCCTATCAGTGATCCGATAAATCAGGATTCTCCCAGGGATCCAATAAACCAGGACCCTATCAGAGGCCCAATAAAACAAGATCCAATCAACGATCCAATAAATTCATATCCTATCAGCGATCCAATAGTCCGAAAAAATAAAACCATAACCATCTGTGCAACAGGTGAAGAAAATAAAAGGATTGTCAACATAAATCCCTTTACCTCAGAAGATGATAATCTCCCTTTAAATCCAAAAGAAGAAGATTATAAACAGGTAACCACCCGGATATATTCTATTTGTTCCTACAAAAATACCATCCATAAATCACTAGGGAAGAATGTCTATCCCAGAATGATAGCAATAAAAGATGCAGATCCAATTCTTGTTAGGAAAATAGTAAGGTATAGATTCCTTAACATGATATACCCTGATATAAACTTAAATGAGCTAGCCAGTTTTGATGAACTCCTTGTAAAAGAAGTCTCTAAGTTTGCTAAAAAGAGACAAATATATCTTAAATTTTACACCATAAGTCCTGAATATACCAATAACATAGAATACTAGGCCTTCTACATGATTACAATAGGCCATGTTACCAGAAATTTCCAGCTCGAAGTGGGTACAGAATATACAGCAGCCCCGTAATTCAATAAAGTATGGATAAGAACCAGAAGAGCTCGAGGAATAAAAGCCATCTGGAGCATAGCTAAAGACCTGTACAATAGAAAATACAGGACAATAATAAAATTCAATAATTACATTATATTGACAGCAGAAAGTGGATAATCACCATCAAAGATACTGCTGGATTTCATACACGAGATAACAACCATGAGATTTCAATCAAGCACAGCCACGTTGCAACAAGCATGCCAGTTGATGGAGATAAAGTAAGAAAAAGAAGTGTTGTCTCTTGTGTCAGCAAAAATAAATAATGTAATATTTACTTTATATATTTGTCATTTGTAATAATGTAGCAAAAAACGTTTGACTTTGTAAGGCCACCACATAAAGTTGTCGGCCATTAATTTAGTCCATGTGTATATGTCGGGCTTTAATTGTATTTATCCTTTCTCCTACCATACACCTGTAAAGGAGAAAGATAAAGAGTCATTATCTTTTCCTTCATCCATACATCTGTAAAGAGGAAAAGATAACAATCAATAATGTATCATCTATATAAGGAATAAATCAGATCGGAGAGGATATAGCCGATCAGAATATATCCGATCTTCACACTATCTTTCTTACAATCTCTCAAGAGCAACCTTAATGCAAAAATAAAAATCTTTTCTCCAATCTCAACCCAGAAAAAACATATCATCATAATAAACCAAATAACCCCATAAGAAAGAAAGAGGAAACTTATATCTATTATTGAATATAAGGAAATTTCAAGACACCATAGGATACAGTGAAGCCGTAAGACTGTCCAGTTTTCCCGTGTTAGCCAGAGTGAAGGCGTGTTGAGGGAGTTTAGGACGAGGTCATTCAGGCAGAAGGTCACTCCGTCGGTGTATAGGAAAATCCTTTTATACAATAAAGGATAGAGGTAATAATTCCAAATTCTTATCTTTTGGTGGTAAAAGTTTATAAATATATTAATGTTTGGCGGGAAGAGAAAGAGATCTTGGATATATTGCAATAATATAGAAAAATTTCATGAAACCCTATTAAAAAGATGTAGGAATAACCAAAATAATTTGGATAAACAACAGAACAAAAGTTTTATATAACCATAGAATTTTAGTAATCGGATTTAATTGTGGAACATGGAGATATGAAGCATACATGTTTTCTAAAAAAGAATTAGTATCAAAGGAAGCTTTATTAACAGTAAAAAATATAAGACTACTTAATAAATTAGAAATGAAGATAATAAATCAAGTTGAAATAGATAATTTGCAAAAGGAGATATATATGTTTCAAATAAATCAAGAAATCTCTATATTAGAAACTAATATACAACAAGGAGAACAAGTAGAAATAAACAACTTTTATTACTAATAAATGAATAACTTTTACCACCAATAGAGACTTGCTGACTTTCTAAACTTATATAAATTTCTCTTGTATAAAAAATTTCTTTTTGTATTCCTGCTCTTTGTAAATATCTTTGAATAATTTCTTTTGTATAAATCATGTATTCAGTCTTTGAATAATAATAATATATCTTCAATTTTAATTAGTTTCTTTCATACAGATAGATTTCATTTAGATTAATTTTATTAACTAGATTTTTTGATCAACTAGATTAGTCTTCGGACCCCCCAAGCAAATGGTATCAGAGCCAATAGTATTAATAAAAATCATAAGAAAAATAAGAAGAATAAGAATTTGAAAAATTAAGTTTAATGGAACCCATAACTAATATAGTAGATGCGATATATACTTTAAAAATAGAAGATAAAAATAAAATAAGAAAATTGGTCAAAGAAATAAAAGAAAGTAAGAATAATATAAGAAATATTGAACTAGAATTAATGCAAGATCAAAGAGAAAGATTTAATATAAATACAAAAGATGATGAAATAATATTAAATAAGAGAATGAAATTTATAGATAAGTTAATTAAATTTTTAATACATTGGTATAAAACGGAAACATTATGAATAATCAAGATCCCGAATTTGAAGCCTGGAATAGGATTAGAATAATATGTCATACTATAAAAAGAATGATCTTTAGTTGAGAAAATAAAATCAACCTTTATATAGAAAATTTAAATCAAGAAATTATAAATTTAGAACAAGAAAAAAGAACTCTAATAAATATCGGACAATAAAATTATGAAGAATTAGAAATTATAGACTTTTATGATCTGGAACAAAAAATATATTTTTATAAAGAAATGGTAAAAATATTAGAAAGAATAGAACAAAGATGTAGAAATGATGGAAGAATAAATAATGCATAAAATTATAAGACTCCAAGGACTACAAGAGAAATTTACCATAAGAAGAAAAGACAAAATTGATGGCAATTTTAAAAATAAAACAAACATAATAAGAGATTTTAGTCAATTCACCCAATAATTAACTAAACATGATAAAGAAAAAACTAGAGAGACTAAAAATAAAAATTCTTAAAATAATATGGCTAAAATTAACAATTTTCCTAATAAAATGTACGTGATATATAACGTGCAAAACAATAATCTCATCTCATATGCCGAAGTGGTGGGTTTACATGCCCCACATAAACATTTTTTGCTAATGAATAAGTAATCATTTGGTGTAAAAAAAGGCAATTCGTGATAAATAAATAATCATTCATTGAAAGTCAATCTTATTTATCATTGAGGGTTATTTTTAAATACATCCTTGGTCTGGAATCAAATTTTATTTATTATTAACGAATTGAAATGCTGGCGTGATTGATTCATTTCTACAGAAGAGCGCTATATATAAAGAGTTGATGTGCTTCGCCAAATAATTTTTTTAATTAGTCAAAAGAATAATATTACTTTGATTAATTCTATTAAAATCGAATATTCTTATTTTTAATAGAATAATACTACATATTCTAAATTTTTTATCTTAAATAACTATTTAGATAATATAATTAATTAATTTTTAATTTTACCAATTAATTGATAAATGTCACGATATTTGGGATAAAAAAATTTAAAATGTGTATAAAACAATTTAAAATGTGTAGCATTATTATTTTATAATTGGATTAAGATTCTCTCTTAATATTTTTTTTTTCTTAACTCTCTTTATTTTTTAATGCTTGGTCAAATATGTATAGTCATTAAAAAAATTGACATAATTATAACACGTTTGATCAATCATTGAAAACTAAGGAGAACTAAAAAAAAAAATTATAAGAAATTTTTGTCATTTATAAGTAGGCTCTATTTGGAATTTATGTTGAAACAATGTAAGCACATTATTTCTTATTTCATAAATTTTAATACAATGGTGTTTCATAAAATTTTTAAAAGTTGCTTGTGTCATAATTTCTTTATTTTAATAGTAGTTTTTTAAAATAAATAGGAGGTTACTTGTTATAAGTAATTTATTAAGTAAAACACTACATTTTTTTTATTATAACATTAGAAAGAAAATTATATATTATTTTCATAAATCATAATCCATAAATAAAATAAATTTTAAATTTATCTCTATTTTGGTTATTATATAACAAAATATATTTTCTTAATAAAATTTCTCAAACATATGTAATCTATTTTTCGAACTTAAAGTAATCTCAATAACATAATCTATCAAATATCGAATGACTTTTTTAACCAATAGCAAAAACAACTTATTTCATAAGTTACTACTATATCCAACCGTGCTATTTGCAATAGATTGTTTAACTCTAATCTCGTCCAATATATATAATAATTATTTAGTGATAATATTCTTATTTTATATTTATTAAAATATAAAAAACATATATATTTTAATGCAATAAAACTATACTTTTTACATATTTTATATATGTTAATAATATTATCACTTTATTAAAATTAAAATATTAAAAGTATTATTATATTATTAAATTACATGACTTTATAATTTTTTTAAATTTGAATAAAGGAGAATATAAGCCAAGTTTATCCTCTGCATTTGCCGTATAAGAGAAACCTGAACAGATATATATAAAAAGAAAAAGCTCCAATATATGTGGTTTTATTTGTTTTGCGATTTTTTTCAGTTAGTTCGAAATTATCCGTTCCGGTTTCTACATAAAAAGGACAAACTTATAAAGGCAAATATCAGCACTCTTAACAGAAATTCAAAATCCTTTAACAAAGAAACCATAAAAAACCAAGAGAAATCCATCTCCATCTCCTTTGACCTTTGTGAACGCCAACGCCGTCGAGGCGCGTGGCCTTTACTTATCAACAAAGCTTCCTAATTAATTGTTATATCAAACCAACAAACTCTTGTATTTAGCGTGAGAGTCAAAGCAACAAAAAGAAATAAAAATTTTAAAATAAAATGATCTAAAACACGCGATAAACTCGAAGCTCGAAACGGAACTGAACTCATTCTCTCGCCCTCATGGATCAAATAGTTCAAGACATACTATCGGAGCGGGTCCGTGTTAGCAGCAGGATAACGTCGATGACGTTGACTGGAGATGGGACGCTTCGGTGGACGGATGGACGTCAACGGAGTTTGACTTTGGAGAAGGAGGTTCTCGGTTTTGTTGTGGAAGGTGGTAAAATCAGAATCAGGGCGGTTGTTGAAGGAAGAGATGGATTGTGCTGCGGCGGGAGCACGGGATGCGTCGTGAGGAAAGATTTTGTTTTCGAGCCTTTGTCTGAGGATTCTCAAAGACTCTGGTGCGAAAAACTTCGTGATTTTATGGATTCTTTTGGTAAGTTCATGTTATTGCTATTATTATTCTGTACGTTGTTTAATATGTTAATGCGGTATTGAGTATCATGCTGTGCTTTTTTGGTGATTTTGTTTGTTGGATTTGATTTGAAAAACAGAGGAAATTAACCGCAATGGAATACGTTTCTAAACTCAGCAATTCATTGTGTTTACATATATATAGTAATAATATTATGTTTAATCTACTTTAGACAGATGAAGGGTGGTCTAGGGAGTCTAGAGACTAGATATTGCTTTTGAGGAATACAAAAATGCTTGAAATTAATTCTTTTAGGAATTGTACTTCATTAAAAGCCCTTGAAGTATTTATATCATTCAGATATCTCATTTTGGCTCTTCCAAAGAGTGCTGTGATGGTTTTATTTATTTCTCAAAAGGACTTTTGGCTATTTGAGAGCATTTAGTGACTGTCAAATAGCTCTTCCATTGCAGTAGTAATGATGTCTTTTATTGCAGTAAAAGTAGGGAAAGATAAAAGCATAGAGAATTAAAGATAGTTTAGAATCTATTGGTACATTTATTCAAACTCCATTGTGTTATGAGCTTTTTCATTCTGCTATATAGGTCGGCCGAAGAGGCTATACATTTTTGTGAATCCATTTGGCGGGAAGAAAATTGCGTCGAAGATTTTTCTTGATGATGTGAAACCACTGTTGGAGGATGCCAACATTCAATTTACAGTGCAAGGTTTGGGATTTTACTTTCGATGTGATATGAATTGATAGTGAGTTGACAAATTCACTTAGTTTTGGTTTGCAGCTCATACTTTTTTAATATGTTAACTTATGCTTAGAAACTACGCAACAACTGCATGCTAAGGAGATTGTTAAAGGGCTGGATCTTTCCAAGTACGATGGCATAGTTTGTGTCAGTGGTGATGGTATCCTTGTTGAGGTTAGTTAGATATGTTTAGCTGTGACATCCATTTCACTTGGATGCTTCTATTTCACTTTTTGATATTATCCTTTTTAACCTTGTTGCTAAGCTGCGTACTCTATTTCTTAATGTTTAGCGTGCTTTATTCTTACATAGTTTATACGAAAATGGTAATAACTCGCATACTCTGTATGCAAAAACATTAAAATATCAAGGATTCTCATTTTTATGTCTCTCTCTAATTTGTGGTACCCTCAGAGATTAATTTTGTGTTTTAATCAAACATTAGTCTTTATGAATTTGGCTGCAGATTGTATGCATCATTTATCCTGTCTTGAGACTTGGGTTGTCAGGCCAAAAGATTAAGATAAAATTGTTACCATACTGTTGTATTTTTCTTTTTTTCTAGAGAATCCATGGGTTTTGATCTTATTTTTGTTTGGTATTTTACCTCAAGGTCTGTATGGATTGTACACTTTAAGAGTGTGGCGCAGAGCATATTATTGAGTGACTTTTCTTACCGAAGTAGTTATAGCATCTCTTTGTTTATTATATGATGGCCATTTCGGGATAATATTCTTTTGTCCGCCTTCAAGAATAAATATCACATTTTCTGAATTATGACACTTTTTTCTTCATTTTAACTCCTTTGTCTTTCTAACAAGTGTTGTCACATTTTAGTAGGTAGTGAATGGACTACTTGAGAGAGAGGATTGGAATGATGCAATTAAAGTGCCTCTTGGAGTGGTTCCTGCAGGTTTGCTTTCTTCATTTTCAATTCTAATTTGGTGTTGTTTCTTCTCAAAGTGGAAATGTGTGATGAGTTTGGAAAGTATGTGGAGTTAATCTGAATTGAATGGAACAGAGCACCATGTTCATTGTCAATTTGATTATGATTTTGTCTACTCCGGGCCTATAAAGGCAATCAAAGCAAAAGCTAAACAGGGTTTTATCTTTTTGAGATAAACATTCATGATTATAGTACATTGAAAAGCTGGAAGCTTGCTTCTTTTCTGGTTGGAAAGAATTGGGTAAGATGTGATCAATATTTAAAATACTAACATTAGATTTCGTGGTTATTGCAATTGTGGATCTCTTCAATAATGGAAAACACACTTTTGATTGCTGATTGCTGCCATATATATTATTGGTTTTTTCCTCTGTGTGGAACACTCACTTCTTGTCTAGATCTTTGCTTGAAAATTTTATTTTAATAATTTTCAGGGGCCCATTTACCTGTGCATGATTTCTTATGATTATGGATGACTTTGGATTTCTTTTCTTAGGCAGGCCGTTTTTAATTATTAGACTTCTTCTTCTTCTTCTTCTTTCCCTCTTTCCTCTTGTACATTAGGCATTTTGCTGACATGTATACTATATTTTGATATGTGACACTTAGATTTTCTGGATGCAGGCACGGGAAATGGCATGGTCAAATCACTACTGGATTCGGTTGGTGAACCGTGTAAAGCTTCCAATGCCATTCTAGCTGTTATTCGAGGTTAGAGTTGGTGTCTATTTGTATTTTTTCACTAAGATTCCCCTTCTCTTCGGGCCCCAACCACCCCCTCCCCCTTCCCATCTTTCTGAGTTTAAATACATATAATGTGGCTATTTATATTTAATAAGTGGTGGTTTATATTGATAAAATATTATTCACTTCAAGCTGATTACTGGCAGGCCATAAGCGTCTTCTAGATGTAGCTACTATCTTGCAAGGCAAGACCAGATTTTATAGTGTCCTGATGCTTGCATGGGGTACGTAAATAATCACTCATATTGCAGCTAGATATGTAGTTGAGCAGCTGCTTCACATGTTATTTGCCTTAATTCTTTTGCAGGCTTAAGTTTAGGGCTAACAATTCAGGTTTCAACCACAATAGTGAGCTTTAGTATTCAGTTTCTCACAAACTCTCTCTCTCGTTCTTTTTAGGTCTTGTGGCAGACATTGATATTGAGTCTGAGAAATATAGATGGATGGGGAGTGCTCGCATTGATTTCTATGTACATTCTTACTCCTCCTCTCTTATATTTACCTATATGCATGCGCAGACACATATTTAAATTCAAACATGCCTACTTGTATGGATTCAAATATACAGATGTCTGTGTGTGCTTGCTATATTCTATATCAGTATTAATTTTTTCATTAAATCTAACATTTTGCTTGTAAGTTGCAAATACTGGAGTAAATATGGAAATTTTTAATTGTTAGTACTGCTTCATCCTAATCCCAATAAATGTTGCTGGAACATGAGTGAATGGGAATTTGGTGCATATAATTCATTAGGTTAAGGTGCTTTTCTAATGCTAGTGTTGCGTGATTTTCTTCCCAATTATCTTGTTGGACAAGATGTAGAGGAAAAGAAAATTTTGATTTTGCTACTAATTGTTGTTAAGGAACCAATATTGAATCACCTTTGTCCCTTCTGGTTTAGGCTTTACAAAGGATATTGTATTTGAGGCAATATAACGGACGGGTTTCTTTTGTGCCTGCACCTGGTTTTGAGAATCATGGGGAACCATCCACTTATACTGAACAGAATATTAGCAATCCAATTCCAAACCAACAGCAGCCCATTAAGGTTTTGCAGCATGGCTACCAGGGACCTGATGTTGATTTGAAAAATATAGAATGGAGGACAATTAATGGACCATTTGTTGCAGTGTGGCTTCATAATGTACCATGGGGCAGTGAAAACACCATGGCAGCTCCGGATGCAAAGGTTAGTTCATTTGCATTCCTTTGCATTCCTTCTTGGGATACATTACCTTGTGAAATACATTCCTTCTCTCTTTTCCTTTTTTTTTTTAATTTCATTTCTTTGTTGGTTTAATTTCTTTAAATGTTGTAAATCTGCAAGCTAATCTTTTTTACATGGTATGGGTATTAGGATCATTTGAAATTATTAGTGAAACTTAAAGCTTGACTGGATTTCAATCTTTGTTTACTACGGATGTTTCTGAGAACACTAGTTTTATTGAAATAATTCTTTCTTTACGATTATATGTATATATGTGACAGAAAACATAAATCTTTTTTCTGTTATTGAATAATGTATAAACTGTATCTTATATACATGTTAACTCTAGCTAACCCCAGCTGTCCGAATCCCACAATTTATGGGATTTTAACAAATCAAGTAACTACTTAGCCTAATATTAGGAAACTACCCGCTAATAAATCTTTCCTTATTTACATACCTATATACGGTTTTTCAACACTCCCCCTCTATTCACCAGCTTGGATACAATGCTCTCAAATACTGAACTACCCAACCCTTTTGTAAGTACATCCGCAAGCTGCCCTTGTATAGACACATAGGGTGTACAAATTAAACCACTATCCAGCTTCTCTTTTATGAAGTGCCTGTCAATTTCAATATGCTTGGTTCGGTCATGCTGTACTGGGTTGTGAGCAATGCTAATAGCTGACTTGTTATCACAGTATAATCTCATAGGGGCATTCCACTCAACTTTCAAATCCTCCAGAATAATCTTTACCCAAAGCAATTTACACACGCCTTGAGCTATCGCTCGAAATTCTGCTTCTGCACTCAATCTTGCTATTACGTTCTATTTCTTACTTCTCCAAGTCATGAGATTCCCTCCAAGAAAGGTACAATACCCGGAGATTGACCTTCTATCAACAATTGATCCAGCATAATCAGCATCTGTATATGCTTCGAGGGCTAAGCCTTCATTCCTCCTAAATAGAATTCCTTTTCCCGGTGTTCCTTTGAGATATTGTAGAATTCTATGTGTTGCTTGCAGATGAACCTCCTTCGGACTATGCATAAATTGACTAACTACACTAACAACATATGCAATATCTGGTCTAGTGTGGGATAAATAGATGAGCCGCCCTACCAGACGTTGATACATTTCTCTGTCTACTGCAGCATCCTCTTCTGCTAGTCCAAGTTTGAGGTTCGAGTCAATAGGGGTACTAACCGGCTTGCATGCTGTCTTGCCAGTTTCTTTCAGCAGAACCAACACATACTTCTGTTGGGAGATGAAGATACCTTTCTTGGAAGGAGCTACTTCAATTCCAAGAAAATTCTTTAATCTTCCTAGGGTTTTGATCTCGAATTCTTTAGCCAAACTTTGACTCAGTAGCTATCTTTCTCTATCATCATCACTTGTCACAATTATATCATCCACGTAGACAAAAAGAGCCGTAACTCCCCCTGAAAGCGAGTGTTTGATGAACAATGTATGGTCCCCTTGGCTTTGTCTGTATCCCATAGTAATCATAGCTTTAGCAAATCTCCCAAACCATGCCCGTGGTGATTGTTTAAGCTCATATAATGCTTTCTTTAACTTACACACCTTATGCCCAGATAAGTTATTCCCATATCCTGGTGGAATGTCCATATAGATCTCTTCCTCTAAGTTCCCATGTAGAAATGCATTTTTTACATCAAATTGCTCTAGCTCCCAGACATAGTTAGTTGCTAAGGACAACAAAATTCTTACGGTGTTCATTTTCGCAACCGGAGCAAATGTCTCAAGATAATCGATACTATAGGTCTGGGTGTACCCTTTAGCAACCAATCTGGCCTTGTATCTCTCAATTGGCCCATCTGTTTTATACTTAACTGTATATACCCATTTACATTGCACAGGTTTTCTTCCCTTCGGCAATTGTACTACCTCCCAAGTTCAATTCTTCTCTAAGGCCTCCATCTCCTCATCCATTGCTTGCTTCCATTTTTCAATGGTTAATGCCTCAGATAGAGTGGTAGGGATGGCAATGGTGTTTAGGTTGACGAGGAAGGTTCTATGTAAAGGTGAAAATTGTTTAAATGATAGATAATTTGCAAGAGGGTATAGTGGACGTTTGGTGCATTCTCTAGTTCCTTTCCTAATAGCAATGGGAATGTTCAGGTCATCCTCATTGGGTTCAGTTTCAGTTTGCGAGGCAGGGTCAGAAATTGCTACCTCATGATCAGGTTCCGGATTGGATTTTTGAGCATGTCCAGATGTAGGAGCAACCATCTTCCGCCTTGTAAACATCTTCCCAAATCTTGCATTTTCATGAACAGATTTATCTTAGCTAGACTCGGGTTCAAGAGATGTAGGGTTTTCAGGTATAGGTTCAGGTATGATGACAGGAGCGATTTGTTTAGAAACAGTAGGAGGAAGAAATTCACCAAAACCCCAATCATCCTTATCTTCCCTTGCTGAACTCTCTCCCTGAAGATAAGGAATAGTAAAGTATGACTCGTGTTCATGAAATGTTACATTAATGGAGACGTAAAACCTTTTTGAGGGGGGCTGGTAACACTTGTACCATTTCTGTGTAGAGTTATAGCCAACAAAAACAGTTTTCAGGGCCCTTGGATCTAACTTTCCCCTATTGTGATCGTGAATGTGAACATAGGACACACACCCAAATACTCGAGGGACAAGAGGATTTGTGGTTTGTATGTGGGGATAAAAGGTGGAAAGTTTATCCATCGGACTCTTGAATCCCAAAACTCTGGTAGGCAACTGGTTTATCAGGTAAGTAGAGGTAAGGACAGCTTCCCCCCAAACGGACTTTGACACATTTTTTTAGAACAATAGGGCTCGAGTGGACTTAAGGAGATGACCCATTTTTCTCTCTGCTACCCCATTCTGTTGTGGGGTATTAACACAAGATGGTTCATGTACTATCTATTTTTTTTCAAAATAAGGGCTAAGTATTTGATTGAAATAATCCCTCGCATTATCTGATCGAAACCTTTTTATGTTAACCCAAAATTGATTTCTTATCATAGAGAAAAAATTAGGAAGGACAGTACTAACATTAGATTTATGTTTAAGAAGGAAAAGCCAAGGAGTGCAATCATCTATAAAAGAAACAAACCATCTTGCTCTAGACACATTTGGAATGGTAGAGGGACCCCAAATATCACTATAAATAAGATAAAAGGGAAAAGGACTTATTGTATTACTAATTGAAAATGATACACGCTTGTGTTTAGCAAGTTGACATACTTCGCAATGAAACTGTTTGACATCAAGACCCTTAAACAGAGATGGAAATGAAACTTGAATAACTCTAAAGGATGGATGACCAAAGCGATGATGGTGGAGCCAGATTTTGTCTTTGTTAGATGGAGAGTGTTTGTATATGAGAGAGTGATGTAATCTGCCCTTGTGAATGCTCAACTGAGTTGGTGTTTCAAGATGGTAGAGACCGATCCTTTTTCTAGCACGTCAAATCATCCCCCCCCCCCCCGGAAGCCTTGTCCTGAAAGACACAATGATCATGGTAAAAAACTACATTGCACCGTGTGTCTTGGGTAAGTTTTTAGACAGATATTAGATTTGTGGATAAGGTTGGGACATAGAGAATATTTTTTAAGGTGAAGGATGAGCTTATTTTAATATCTCTTACACCAGTTACGGTTATTAGAGAACCATTGGCTGTGGCAATTTTCCTATTACTAGGGCATAGAGAGTAGATAAGAAAAGTGTTGGGTGACAAAGGTATTATCCGAGTCTAAGACCCAAGAGTTGACAAAGGTATTATCCGAGACATGTAATCCAACAGAGAAAGGAAACTCACCAGAATACACTAAAGAACAACTACCTGAGGGTTTCTCCAGGTTATTGATGAGGGACTTCAATCTGTCAATCTCTTCTTGACTGAAACCCGTAGACTCTCATGGTGGTGCTGCATTTTCTTGATCAGCAGCCATGTTAGCCTGCCCTCGAGACTTGAATTGCTCTACTTTTAGCCCCCATTCTCGACTTGGTGGCTTCCCGTGAAGCTTCCAGCACTTCTTACGAGCATGTCAAGGATTTTTACAGTAACTACACTATAAACCATCACGGTTTTGGGGTTTTGAGTGCCCAACTTTCTTATTATCCATAAATGCTGCCTTTTCAGTATTCATGGTGAGATTATTTTTGCCACTCGCCACCATAGTCGAAGCATCATTGCTTTGATTGTCAAGCATCAATCCTCTTCTGCTTTCCTCACACGAATTAGTGCCACTACTTCATTAAAACATGGGATTTATGACTTACCAAGGATCTGAATCCTCACTTGATCAAACTCGGGATTGAGTCCCACCAGAAAATCATAAATTTGGTCCTGCTCAATGAATTCCTTGAGAATTGCTGCATCATCCGGACATCTGGTCCTAATCACCCTATAGTGATCTAGCTCTTGCCAGAGGGATTTCAACTGGTTTGCATACTAGGTAATGGACTTGTTTCATTGTTTTGCAGCCATTGTCTTCACTTTCACATCATATACTTGTGCTGCGCCTTTGCCTTGGAATACGTCTGCTAAATTGCATCCTAAATCTCCTTCGCAGTGGATAGAAACATGCAAGTGTCACTTATTTTTAGGGTCAGGGAGTTCCACAGCCATGCCATGATCATAGAGTCTTCCTCATCCCACGCGTCAAAAGTGAGATCTTTCTTATCCGGTCCAGTTCCCATAATATGACTGATTTTCCCTCTGCCCTTGAGAATAGTTCGGACCAATCGAGACCACTTGAGATAATTTTTTCTGTTGAGTCTATACGCCGCTTGAATACACTGCAGGTCTCCTGGTTGCTGGGGTTGAATTCCTTATGACTGGGTGGAGGCATGAGTTTCGGATATTGCAGACATGGCTGAGAAGTTTTCACGAAAGTAAAAAGAGGCAGCAATGAAGGCTACCAATCTGAGGAAAAATGCTCTGTTTTGATGGCAGAAAACAGAGTGAAACAGAGGACGAAGGGCAAAGGTTGCAATTCCCAAAAAAAAAAAACAGCAATTAGGGCTGTTTACTACAATCAGAAAACAAAATCAGAGGTAGTCGCAAGAAAGAACTGCTCTGATACCATGACAGAAAACATAAATATTTTTTCTGTTATTGAATAATGTATAAACTGTATCTTATATATATGTTAACCCTAGCTAACCCCAGCTGGTCGAATCCCACAATTTATGGGATTTTAACAAATCAAGTAACTATTTAGCCTAATGTTAGGAAATTACCCGCTAATAATTCTTTCCTTATTTACATACCTATACACGGTTTTCCAACAATATGTTTATGCTTTTTTTTAATTAATTTAATTTTAGAAAAAGATAAAATTGGATTGCTGGAGATAGTGACTGGGCAACTGTCAAGCTGTATATGTCATTTTTCCTCTTATGTTTTTGCCTTCTCTGTGGATGAGATTTGGAGAATTGGTCTTGCGCTTCCATAGGTGGTACAGCTTGAGCATTTTTAAATCTATTTTCCCTTGAGCTGTTCTTGGCTTGCATAATGTGCACGAGCACTGGTGCATCTGTTGTGTAATAAGTTTGACTGACCACTTATTTTTTGATATCATTGTATAATATTGTGCCTGTTAGCTGGGCATATCTAATAATATTTTTTTCTGGTTGATGTTCAGTTTTCAGATGGATATCTGGATCTGGTCATTATCAAGGACTGCCCAAAGTTAGCTTTATTGAGTTTGCTGTCAGACTTGAACAAAGGAGGTCATGTCAAATCACCGTATGTTGCATATCTTAAGGTGAGCCTGTAGTAATGATGAATGTTGACTGAAGTTGCAGCACCTCTTCTTCTTGTTATTCTATTAAATATTTAAGCTCATAAAGGAATTCCCATATCACTTGACTGGTGCCTGGTGCTCATCACATTCAAAAGGATAAAAATTGATAACAATAAGAGAAACAGAGAGACATTTCTTTTAACAAAATGAAACTGCTTGTCTTCTGGTTTATGCTCACGAGTCAAGATTTATCAACCTTCACCATTTCCATGGAGATCATTCTCTGTTTCATTCTTCATAAGTTCTAAAGAATCCTCTATTCTCCCTGTCCATGATCTCATTGCATTTTCTACATTACGCAAATGAACCACAGGTTAAAGCATTCATCTTGGAGCCTGGTGCATTGACTCAGGACCCAAACAGGGAAGGGATTATAGACTCAGATGGTGAGGTCCTGGCCAGAGGAAAAGGCACGTACCAGTGTGATCAGAAGTCCCTGATGTCCTATGATAAGCTACAGATAATGGTGGATCAAGGTTTAGCTACTCTATTTTCCCCTGTATAGAAATTAAGCTACGTATGTGTTCAAGTTTGTAGTTACATGGATATCAACCATGTAGGAGAAATGTTAATGGGTTGTTGATTTAAAATTTGCCTGTACAGAAATAAGGGAATTGAAAAGGGAGAAAAATTATGGAAAGTTACTTCTGAAGGGGCTTTGCAAATGTGAATTACTCACAATACTTTCAACAAAAGTTATTGTGCATTCTTTTCTTTTGGTCCCTGAAAATTGAATTTTTTTTTTAAGTTGGTTGTGATAAGAATTTGATCTGTTGCTGAATGATTGTTGAAGCTTAGCTCAAGCTTTACAGGCAAAATGCTCAGGTTGTTTGCCTCCATGAAGCTAAAAGGTCAGATATCAATTGAGCTCAAGTGCACTCTTAGCTCAATCTGGAACTTCAAAACTCAAAGTTGATGCTGTGTGTACGTAAGTAAGTAATAATTCAATCCATTGTTAAATAGCATTTATAAGGTATATTTGTTGGGCGACATGTGAACACCTCTCCTCACACTTTTTATTATTGTTATTATTCATCCTACCAGACGACGAATGACACGATCAACTTACTTTTTGGGCCGACTGGACTTATCGTCGGAATATGGAAACGACAAATATTTTATAATTAATAAGTTAAGGGGAGGGATTGACCTGTGCCGAGTGCGATCCCTTGGGAATGAATGAAGCCATGAAAGGCCATGACCTACCGGGCAACGAGGAGCAACGACAACACGTGTTTTGGCCAGCCTCTAAAAGATTCTTGACCTTTCTGATTGTTGACGAGTATCAAGGCTTTTTGTTTGTCGTAAATTACGAAGTCACGTTAGAGGCCAGGTCAGCAAGAAATGGATCGCTGTCATGATGTGATCAAGGGCGAGAGAAACTAGCTAATTATGTTCAAATCCCTTGACTATTGTGTGTTTTTCCTTTTGATGAGAGTTTTGTATCTATTTTTATTAGGGCTATTTGTCTCACCTTGTGAGGATTTTTTATTATCCCTATTTTGGGAGGGTTATTTGTTGGGGACTTTTCTTCCCTTTTGGAGTATTTTGTGGGGGATTAGAGTCATCGTGTTTTCACTTATATCGCTTAGGTAGTTTTCTTTCTTCTAGACGAAGTTTTTCAGTCTATGTGATGCACTTTATTGGTAACTGATAACAAGCCTGCTCTTTTAAATTAAAGGTATTGTTACCCATGAGAGGAGCCAAGAAATTGGCTCATAAGGGACAACTATGTAAAAACCACTCCAAGAATTATTGTTTTAGTTTGTATCATTTGGCAATTCATAGAATTGATGGGGCAATTTTATAAACTACTAATGTAATCTCATACATTTTCTTTTTAAACATCAAACAAATACATATTTAAGATGAAAAAAGAAAACAAATTTCTTTCTTGTGGAGTCAGTTGTTGTTACCTGTTAGATGTTTTCTTTGCTTACCTGTATTTTTCACCGGATTTAAATATATTGAAATTTTTTGTCTCTGTGGCTTTGAGTTATTTTATTTTAGTTTCTGTATGACATGAAATATGTCTTGAGGGAAAAGTAGAAAGAGACTGAAGAAGCCCATTTTAACTTATAATAAATAAAGTTGTATATATACAACATGCATGTATACGTCCCTTGTATTGACGTGTTAAAATTGTCATTAGATTACTGTTAAGCAAATTAACTAATTAATTACTATGCTAAGTTGATATTTTAATTTAAACATCCAGATAAGAACTTATTCGAACTGAAGCTTAAGCCTCATGACTCATGATCATCTATTCATCTTATCTTATTCTTGTTTATCTTCTCAACAATCTAAGGAAAAAAAAAAAAAGATATCCTTCGAACATCGGAACAATATAAACACTACTCAATATATATATATATATATATATCCTTCAAGACAAAAAAGAATTAATTTTATCTTCATACTTAGATTCTAATTATCATCCAAGACTATCAGCGGCACCGTGTAGTAGAGAGCCATGCGTGAAATTCCCCATCGATCTCTCAAGTCTTAATAATGCTATATAGATGTGCCAATATCATTATGAGAGTAATTAAATACATGTGGGTTTCCGTCCAAGACCGCTACATTATAAAGTTGTTAGCTTTCTCCTAGGAAATCAAATCAAGTCAAACAATAGATACAAGAAATAAAACATAGTTATTGTATATGTATAGATATATATAGTTAATGTATATGTATAGATGTGGCCGAGACTCAATGCTAGCTTTTGAGTTATCAACAAGTTTAGAATTTTTCATTTATGCCCTAAATATCTTCAATCTATGCCTTCCTTGTTTTCCACAACTGATATATCTTGCCACATAACTATGTCATTTTCTTTAATTTTTTTCTCTGGTGTTGATACATGCAAGAGCGAGATTACTTTTATACACACAATATCATATATTGCACAGTTTTATTAATTTGTATTTAATTTAATTTGGATCTTTAAAGAGTTTTCGTAGTCGAGTGGCTCCATTGCATTCGAACGTAAATGTCACATCTTGCATGAAATTTATCTTAAGATGAAGTATAATAATTAGCAATTAATCAGATCTCATGATGGAACAATACACAAGTGTTCGAAACTACTTTATTAAATCTTGCCATGATCCAATAATTCGTTTGAAATTATTTACAAATATGAGCAAGCACCCATATGATCCCATAGACCTCTTGAAAATATTTTAATCTGAAAAAAGAAATAATATCTTATACTTCGGATGCAGCAATTATCATTTCAACGTCAACTTTCCCCATAATGATATATATACTACCTAATATAGTCATAATATCAGTCAATTTCATTCTTTTTACTAACTGAGGAAGAATTTGCAGATTGATAAAAGCCGGTGGGCAAATTTTCCATCTCCAATGAAACTCACTTTGATCTCCTATAAGAAAAATTCCCAATATGACAACAACAGAATGCTAATTCTCGGGTTTTATTTGTAAAGTTTCTATTCCTTTGAGAGTTCAAGTGATTTTGAAAAGTTAAAAATTAATTTTAATGTTTAATAATTTTTTTTTATAAATTACATTCATCATAATCATCTCATTTTATAGCAATTTTTTTTTTAAAAAAAAAGAATGAGTAGTTTTTAAAATTGAATTTCAAGAACTAATTTTATAATCAATACAATTCTATATATATCCACACATATATAATAAAATTTCAAAATTATCCTTATTAATTAGAAAATAAAATCGTTAATTTTAAATAGATAATTATTATTACAAACTATATTGAGATAACAAAATAAAAAATTAATATAAAATATTTATTTTAGTTATCAATTATTATATATACAGAAAAAAAATATTTTAAATACATATTTATATATATGTAAATAAATTTTGTTCAACATTATGTCCAATTCAATCATTTACATTCTTACAACAGTTTAACAGTAAGATTTACTAAATATATACATATGCTTTTAAAACTTTCGGTATTTTTGAAAATAAATTTTAGTAAATATTTAACTAATTTTCTTAACAATTAATTTTTTTTACAACAAATCTGACAATAATTATTTGAAAAACTACAATATTATATGTTTAAACTTATTATGAAAATTGTGGTGGTGAATGTATTCGGACAGATGGCTAGATTTGTATATCATGCAACTATTTAATAGCAAGTCATGCATTTTCACTAACCCAATAAGGGTGTGACTATTTATACTATAAAAATTATTTTGAACACTCGTATTTAAATAAAATAATTTATTACAAAAATATGTATCATATCAATTACAAATAGGGACAAATAAATAATCTATCATAAGCAATATAATAATATATAATTCTTATACCTTAAATCATAAAATTTCTTGTTCTTAGTAATAACTAAAAGTTTATTTATTTATTTATTTATTTATTACAAATTGTAAACAATTATCTCCTGATTCAAGGGAATGAAAACAAGATGGGTAAGCCCTCCTGCTGAAAAGTTGCAAGATACAGTATCATAAAGGAAAATAACCAATGCCTGGGAAAAAAAAAAAAAAATCCTTAGTAGAAGTGGTATGATCTCTTGATGTAAACAATTAAAACAGGAAAAATTTTGAAAGTCAAAATTAACCATGGAAAATTAATATCAGAAGGTAGAAAAGAAACGATTCCAAGAAACTCAAACTGTGTTAAAAGAATTTATTTACGAATTAATTTAAATGATTTAATTAGTAAGCTTTTTTTATAATATATTTTAAAGAGTATAAAAAGTAAACTTAATTTTTAGAATTTATTTAATGGGTATATATAATAATAGAGTGTTTATAGTAATATTTAGAGTACAAATAACTCAACCCTAACCTTAATTACGCCAATACTCTTTAGAGTTCAATACAATTTTTTTCAAAATTAACAAATCCCTTATTTAATCATTACCTACTGTAGGATCTGACCCCTTTTCTAAACACTAATACGGATATTATAAGACAAAAATTTATTAATATTTATGATTATGATATAAATAAAATAGCGTAAATAAAAAAAAATTTGGACTAAAAACAAAGGTATTATATTTATACCTTATAAATGACTTTTACCTAAAGCCTTAAGATTTATTGATTTTTTTTCTATGATAATCATCTTAAGACATAATAAACATATTTATCCGTTAAACAAGAGAGAAAGTGATTAATTTTGTGAAACCATAATTAACAACGTATTAAAATATATTGGGACTATCTTAAATGGAATAAACGTTCACTTTTATTTAAATATGCAACTCATAAAAGAATAAAATCATACATATAATGTACATGATACATATACCTTCAAAATATGAAAGCATATCAGTTGTCGTTGGCCTATAAGTTCAGTTATAGGCTATAAGTTCAATTAAGGGTATGTTTGGGATTGAGGTTAAGCAGCTGTAGTTTTTAAGCTGCAGCACTAAAGTGTTTGGTAAACATTAGCTGCTGTAGCTTTTAAGTTATACTAACTATGTTAATATAATTTTTCACTTGTATGATGTAAAATTTATTATGTTTTTAATAATTTTGTTAAAATTATTATTTAAAAATTATATTTATTATATATTATTAACTTTCATTTTATAATTACAGCTTTTTTCTACAGCAGCTGTAGCTTAAAAGTTACAGCACCTCAATTCCAAACATACCCTAAGTCCAGTGTTTTTCTATATATATATATATATATATATATATATATATATATATATATATTTATGGAATAAATGTCCACTTCTATCTAAATATGCAACTAATAAGAGAATAAAATCATACATATAATGTAGCTAGTACATATACCTTCAAAATATGAAAACATATCAGTTGTTGTTGACCTATAAGCCTGGTTAAGTTGGTGTTTTTTTTAATATATATAATAATATTATTTATGTCACGTCAAATATTATAATTAATATTTATTATTAGATTATACAACTAAGACTTCATGTACGTTAATATTAAATATTAACATTGCCTAGATTTTTAAACTCTTTATAATATCATTATCACTTACATTTCGTTTTATATTAAAAAACTAAAATTTTGTGTACATTAATATTATAGATTAATATTACTCAAATATTTAAATTTTTTATAATATTTAAAGAATGTCTATTTTATTTATATTTAATAAAAAAAAAGATTGTATCTCTATTTAATTATAAAATAATTAAAAAAATTAAAATTAATTTTATAATAATTCAAATACTTATTTTATATATTGTGCATGTAATAACTCTCGCATTACACTACGGGCACATCGGTTACAAGTCCTCTTTGAATTCCCAGTTCTCTCTGGATTCTGACCTAGCGACAAGAATCCTTAAAACTGCAAATCTGCAATTTCTCCCTGTAGCAATAAAAACAATCTTTCCATATTGTAAATATCTATCTCATCGCAAAATCTTATCCGTTAATCACGTATCGAAGATCATGCTCTATGGCCCCACACTTCTTACACGTAACAACAAAACTTCGCAAGGAAATTGTTGAAGTACTGTAGCTTCTTTTTTTTTTCCTCCCCCCGAAGCGTAAGTAATGTAGTTTTATGTAGGTAGATAAGTTCATACTCGCATTGAACACTAGTTACACTACAGTTATCTTTATGAGTTGCGAGTCACATCATAAGTAAGTACTGCGAACTAAACTAAAAAACCAGAAAAAGAAAATTAAAAAAAAAAGTCATGACGCGCGTGTCTTAAAAATTATGCGTTACGTGTTTGCATGACCTTCGCAGCGGGGCCATGCATGATTATCACATTACCTTTGAGGGAATCACAAATTTTTCCTACTCGCGACTGTACGTAAATTTTTCTACTCGCTTTTATTTTTCCACGTGTGGCATTTTTCTAAAATCACGATAAGTGTACTTCAAGTCAAACTACATTAAAATGACCAAAGCCCCCTTGCCTTGTTTGCTCAGTAGACTACACATTTATCGTTTTCGATTTTTCTCGGATAATTTAGGATTATTTTCAACCAATTAAATTGAACGACAGCAAGGACAAAAAAGACAACAAAAATGTAAAGCATGACTCACGCACGCACGTAGATATAAATAACCAACTTATTTCGAAGCCTTTTATTAATCTCTGTCTCGTTCTTTGAGGAAAAAGAGAGAAAAAAAAAAAAGGAAAAAAGAAAAAGAAAAATACTAAACCAAAAACCCCTTTGAAAGCCGTTATTTTGTAAGATTATTTTCACAGATCAGGCCATAACAGCCATTTTGACAAGCTTCCTACTTCCTCTTACTCTTTCGACGGCTTCAAAACGCTAGAATTTTAGGATTTTATGCGTCGCTTTTGGTGCTTTTAAGGTTGTTTGCCGATGTCGTCTTCGTCCAAGATTTGCTTTAACAAAGAGTGTAAGGAGTTGAAATCGGAGCGTCCCAGAAAAGGCTGGCTTTTACGTGGCGGAGAGTTCGCCGAGCTGTGTGATCGTTGCGGGTTAGCTTTAATTTTTACTTTTTGTTGACTGTTTTATTTTGAGTTGAATTTTGTTTGAAATTATAGGTCTTGGACTTTGGTGAAGTGTATATAGTCTGTTGTGGCTTTTTGTTAATTTATGAAATTTGGGTTTCGAATCAAATTGGGTTTGCTTTCAGAGTTAATTGGGATTTTGGTTTGTATTTGTTTTGTGGTGTCAATTTCAAGTATTGTATTGTTTTGAATGTTTGCATGCGGATGCTCATTTCTTGTAGAAGAGTGCAATAATGGAGTAAACAAATGTTTTTTGAACAAAATTTTTCAATTTATTTGTGGTTTCTACTTTCTGATGTAATTCTCTTTATCACGGGCACAAGTTTATTTGTTGACGTCTATGTCTTTTGAGATTAATTAATGATATTGAATTTAAGTCTTTGTGGTTTGGAAGTCGGATTGTTATTTGTGAATTGGCTTGTTGAGAGGTAGTAAGGCCTTAACCAAGCAAGGACTGAGCTTTAAGTCAACTAAGTTAACATTGAAGTTAGGAAAATCATAATTCATAAGAAATCAAATTCAGTTCAAGTTCGTCACTGTCCAAAGCATGGGTCTACAAGTGGGTTTGGTTACAAATTCTATTTAAGACTAGCCATAAAGAGTCATACTTTTAAGGAAACATCTTCCCTTCTAATATGTTAGCTTTGTTCTCCATCAGCTTCTAACTTACAACTTAACTAGAATCTACTCCTTTTCAATGTTTTCATGAGTGGAGGTACCACTCTTTCATCTGATTGACTATGCACTGCCTTTGTCTAATCAATTAGACTGTTTCTACTTACTGTTTGGAGTTTGCAGCTTAAATTCAAAGGTTGAATTGGATACATCTGGTGAGAGTCAATGCATAGTGCATGTTAGCTGAAGCACAACTCTTGGAACTACTTTTGGCTTATCTTTCTATTACAATTAGAGATTGCATGGGTATTATCACGGCATTGTCTCTTCCTGTTTTATCTGCGGAAATTCCAGGAGCAATTACGTATAATCCGTCTGTTCATTGTGAAGCAATACTTAGTTGGATTTTTTTTTTTTTATTTGTGTTTTATTCTGTTCTAATCATGCGTGCTTTCCGTTTTATGTATCTCCATGTTTTATGATTTTTTAAATTGGTATTAATGGGATTCTACTTAAGAATATTGTAATTAGGAAACCAAGAAAACATGAAAAAGATGAATTTTTGTTTGAGAGAGGGAATGCATTTTCTGAATTTTTTTCTTTCTTTATTTGAACTAGATTTTTCTCTCTACCTTGAAATCCAGGGGCACACTCTTTATTTTTGTTTTTATTTTTATTTTCAATCTAGATCTAACTTGTCTATCATGTAATTATTGTTATCCATGTTCGGTTGTATTGCAAATATTAAATATCTGCTGTTTGCAATTCTGACACTTGTTCTTTGTATTTGTAGATCTATTTATGAGGAGGGAAGATTCTGTGATACTTTTCATGTGAATGCTTCTGGTTGGAGGTGTTGTGAGTCATGCGGTAAGGTGAGCAGAGAATTATCTGGTTGGTTTATTTGGTTTTTCAGTGATAGATATCAAATTTTTTGCCGAAATCTTTAAATTTCAGGGTTGGATCTATAATGTTTTCTCATTTCATTTTTGCAATTACTGTGCAGGGGGTTCATTGTGGATGTATTACTTCAGTTCATGCATTTACATTGTTGGATGCTGGGGGAATTGAGTGCATGAGCTGTGCAAGGAAAAATGTTCTCTTGGTATGGTATATTTTTGTTGTTTCTCATTTTAAGCATCTTCCATTTTTCTCTATGATTATGTATGGGTCTGAATAGGGAGCGCAGGATGCTTGTGATGGCATTTCTGGATATTGGCCTACCATTTTTCTCAGTTATATTGAACATGTTAAACTATTTGTTTCCCCATTATGCTGAGCTTGTTTCAAATTTTGGAGCTTTTTATCTGTACATGAATTTGCATTTTGCTAGGCAATGTTTATTTGTGTTTCCTGTGCAAAGGCAGTTGGAATCCTAAGATGCTAAATAACTTTGGTTACTTTTATAAATGAGGTTTTAATCGAGGTATAGGTGAAAATGTTGGCATGCTTTGTCAATAATCGAGGACAGTTTAGATTGTAAGGAGCCATCTTGCATGGATGCAGTATTGCTGACTGCTCTTTGACATGCTTTGACTCTGATGACTGATTCTTTCCCCTACTATCGTCCTTGCACACGTCAACACCTTATTAAATTAATTTCTGCATCCTTGTAATCTGAGTTTTCATGTGGAGAAGAAAACCTTTTGTCTATTTATTTATCTGCAATTTTTTAATTCTCTCATTTGAAGTTACTTTTGGCTGATTGGACCAAATGACATTATTAGTTATGTTCCGTTGGTGGCTAGCTAACTAATACAACTCTGTTTTTCATATTATATTCTATTTTACAGGCCCCAACACCTTCATGGCCACCTTCTTTGTTTTATCAAACGGCTTTTCCTGAGAGAATTAAAGATCTTTCTGTCAAAAATTGGACTCAATTAGCTGGTTCAGGCCCTGTACCATGGCGACAAGCACCCAGTCTATTCAATTCTTCTATGCCTCAGTCTGAACTGCGTCCAAGGTTGCCCTATGAAGTTGACTTATCTGCTGGCATTGACAGAATCAATGCTAGTGAAAGATTATCTGTCCCTTCCCTGGAAAAAAGAAAACTTGAGGATTTTTCTGAAAGACTGATGAATGGAGGATTGAAGAGTGGTTCAAGGGATATACCTGAGAATGCGAATGCAGGTTGGAATCAGTTCCGTGCATCCAGTATGTTAATACTAAAATGAAAAATGCATTCTTGTGACTGTCAATGCTTCTTCTGCCATGCTGGAGAAGTTGTTGGCAGAACCAACATATGAAAGTGGTTTCTAAACCTGGTCTGATGATTTTGTTGCAGGAATTAACTGCGATGTGCAACCTAGTTCGTGTTTAAATAAACCTCAGCAGTCTTCCACTTTGAAGGATGATTCATCCAGTCCACATTTTAGTTTGGCTGTATCTTATGCATCTCCAAGTGAAACAAATAGTCAAATTGGGGTCTCTGGAAGTCATTTGCGAGCAGTTGTTCAGCCACCACTTGTGAAGCAGTTTCATGGTAATTTACCTAATGGAGCTGATTCGTTGGGCGAAACTCAGGTTCGTAATGGAAGGCCTCGAGTAGATGCCCGTGGAAGAAGTCAATTACTTCCTCGGTACTGGCCTAGATTCACTGATCAAGATCTACAGCAGATTTCTGGAGAGTATCCTTTGATTTTGGAAGTTTTATTGTTAAGCTTGAAAAATGCATAAAAATTATTAACTGTTATAAAAATTATTAACTGTAACATTCATTGTTCAGGAAGTTTGGAATTATGAATTCTTATTTCTTGCTTAATATTTCTTTAAATTTCATTATGTAATCTAGAAGAACTTTGCGCATTCCGTTCTTTTTATTACTTAAAGCCTCCTATAAACATGCACCTTAACTATATTTAAGTTCAAATTCTGTAATCACTCCTTTGTTTGAGAAAATGTTGAGTGCTAGTGATGCGGGGCGGATTGGGCGCTTGGTGCTTCCCAAAAAATGTGCAGAGGTGGGTCCTTGGGCCTCTTACCCGATTTCTCTATTTGTTCAGCATATCCATTCTTTAATCTCTCTATGCTAGAAGACATGATTTGTTAGACAATTATTATTGAGGTGATCATTGTGGTTGACATGTAAAACTGGATTACAAATGTAGCCCATTTTTTAACTTTGGATCCTTGATGCTTAATCTGAACAATGATAGAATCAACTTTCATATTTTCTTGATTACATTATTCTTTTATCTTGTGTTGCTTTCTTTTTATATATATATTGACTAATCTATCTAGAATGGATAGACTCTGGCATGTTTGCAAGAGTTGTTGGTTCCAGTAGTCTATTGGATTGTGCCTTGCAATTTTGGCATGGTGGTCTCATGTCAATCTCTTTGGTGGATGTGGAGGTTTTTAGTTGGAAGATCATGATAATTTTTCCTGCTTTAAATTTTGTCACTTTTTGGTTCGTCTGAAGATATCTTCTGTCTCTTGTGAACTCATATTTGACATGATAGTTTTAGCGCTAATTAAATTATTATGATTGCTAGTTGGCCATTAACTCATTATTTATTCTGGAAGATCCTTGTCAAATTAGGCTTAAATTTGGTATTTCTTCTCAAATTTGCATCCAAACTTTGCATATTAAAATACATTTACCAATGATGCAGGCTTACTTTCCACCAATTTCTCAGCCTGAAGGTTTACCTCTTAAAGTCCAGGATTCCAAAGGCAAGGAATGGATATTCCAGTTTCGCTTCTGGCCGAATAATAATAGCAGAATGTATGTTTTGGAGGGGGTCACACCTTGCATACAGAACATGCAATTGCAAGCTGGTGACATAGGTAATCAACCAAAATCACAGGAAAGCAATGAAATATTCTCTTTCATGTGGAAGGTGCATGTTCATGCTTTAAATTAGTGTGTACATTACCTACTTAGTGTCTAATCTATTCTTGGAATTTTTTCGTACTTGATATATTTGCTGCTTTGCATTACTGGATTTTTACTCATATGTTTTTAAGAATCTGTCAAACATCTAGATATTTCCTCTCATGAGTAGCATGATGTTCATGCAATTTAGTGCATCATGGTTGCTGTGTTATCTGTTTATGGAACTCAGATTCTGTGTTGTTGCTCTTCTCAGTAACATTTAGCCGATTAGAACCTGAAGGAAAATTGGTCATGGGATTCAGAAAGGCTTCAAGTGCTTCAGCATCTGATCAGGTGTGGCCTTGAACAATAGCCAATTATCTTTATTATGATTACATACTTTGTAATAAGTGCTAGATGGTGATGGCAGCATGCAATGCTATTGGCTAGTATAATTATTTACTGTTTCTCATTCTTTTTGACATCTAGAGGTGCAGTGAGGAGTATCTGTGCTGCCTTAATATAATTTGATGTTGGTTGTACTTTAGTATTGTCATCTTACCACTTAATAATGCTCAATTTTCTAGTCAGCAGAAACTGTTTACTTAGAACCCACTTAAACTGGTCTTGTCCTAATTGTCCTCGTTAAGTTAAAAGTTATTAATTGTACAGGAATTTATCTGATAAATGATACAAGTGTTAGTATACACAAGTTAAAGTCATTAATTGTACATGGATTTATCTGATAAATGGCACAAGTGTTAGTATACACAAGTATAATTTGAGTCTGACAATTAGTTACAAAGACAAGGATTCACATTTTCTTTGTTTTTTTTCCTTGGCAGGACAATGAAGCAAATAAGGCTGGTACCGGAATTCCCACGAATGGACATGTTAGTATTACAAAAATTGAAAGTGCTTTAATTGCTTGAACTTATTTGCCAGTTAAAAGATAGCCCAGCTAACCTAGTTTTATATCAATCGATCAGGCTGAACTGGCAGATCCTAGTTCATGGTCAAAGGTCGATAAGTCGGGATATATAGCAACAGAAGCACTCGGAGCCAAATCATCGATCTCTAGAAAGAGGAAGAACACCACATTGGGTTCGAAGAGTAAGCGTCTAAAAATTGAAAATGAGGATGTGATAGAGCTGAAGCTAACATGGGAAGAAGCTCAGGGACTTCTTCGTCCACCTCCTAACAATGTTCCCAGTGTTGTGGTGATTGAAGGATATGAGTTTGAGGAATATGAGGTACCATAGTTGAGTAGTTGACTGTGTGTTTCTTTTGTTCAAAGCACACTTAAGTGATCATTTTATTTTCTTTGTTACATGTAATATGTCTATATGTTTGTTCTTGCCTGTCCTTGTAGCAAGCGAAGATTAAGGTTAATTGTATTTGTGACTCTGGTTTTGGTAAATGTAAGTATGTTCCTTTTCATGTGGCTAGGATGGCTTGAAAGCACATTGTGCTTCTATGGCATGTTTATTGACCAACCATGATGGACCAAATAGACTGTTAGCTATGAAGATTAGAGTCGTGCAAGTCTTACAAAGTTGGGATACAAAGTGTGTATCCCAAATGATGTGGCAGTTTATGTGAAAAGTTACTTGTTACCATACATGTGGCAGTCACTGATTGGTGAAACGTGATTTGTGATACAAACTTTGTATCCCAAATGATGTGGCAGTTTATATGAAATGTTACTTGTTACCATACATGTGGCAGTCACTGATTGGTGAAACGTGATTTGTGATACAAACTTTGTATCCCAACTTTATAAGCCTAGCATTATTGTTAAGATTACTGTAGTTAGGTTGCATGGGTATTGACAATTGGATGTTTTCCTCTTGTAAATTTTTCTGATGTCAGTGAATCCTGAATTGGTGTGATACTTCCTGCTTTACTTAGTTTCTGACCTGTAGCTAGTTTGTTGTATCTTTCTTTTCTTTTTTTAGTTACAGCTCAATGTCAACTTTGGTCTTGAATCTCCAAATTAACTGTTCTGGTAGTTACATAATTTTGACAATTGTTGGGTTATCTTGAATTTATGCACCTTGCATGACTAATAATTACTAACTGGGTTTTACCCTCGGCTTGTCAATGCCACCAAAAATATGTTCTAAACTGATAGTTCTGCAGTTAATTCTTGCTGCCATTGCTTAGACTTTTTATTTTCTACGGATGCAAAAATATTTGTCCTAATCTTATTGTACTCTTGCAGGAACCGCTTACATTTGACTTTTCTTCTGTATGTTTATGCTTCCTTGATATTATATTTCCTTTTTTGTGGCCTCAAAACTATTTTGAATTTTTTGTCTGTTACAACAGGATGCACCAATCCTTGGGAAGCCAACAATATTTGCAACTGATAATGTGGGGTAAATCACTAATCTGATTAATTAACACATATTATTTCTGCTATTAAACATAGTGCGTATTAAGTCTTCTGTTGTGTGGATGTTTTTAAGTGATTGTAAAAGAAATATAGTTCTTTTGGTTTAATATTATGGGGATACGTGTGCATTAAGTTTCTACACTCCGGAACTCTTTCATATTTTTAAATGGCTAACCTGTACAAGTAGAATTGTCCACACTCGTTGGATTTATTTTCTTGAAACTACAAGACACTCCTAAACTTTTAATAACTATATGTTTAGTTCCATTTGTAGGGCATGATGAAAACCCATTCTGCCAAATGGCATTGTAATTTTAGAAGGCATTTACTGATATATTCTTGATTAAGACTCTTATCTCTGATAAATACCTTTACCAGCATTCCAAAGTTGTGGATTTTTGACGGTGCTTTTCTCAGCTGACTTAAGCTGAGACCAGGGTTCAGTAGTAACGCTAACATGAAGAATTTGAATTTTTACCATCATAGAGACTGGAGGTAGGTTTCAGTCAGCAACGTAACTATAAGTAAGACATCTGTGCTGTTAAGAAAGAGATCATGATTATAATGGGTAATGTTCTTACAGATACTGATGTACATGGTTTCATTAATTCTCTGTCATTTAGTTTACCACCATAAATCATGCTCCATTCTCTCTTTTCTTTTCATCCTACATTTGGACCGAGTGATTAGCTCTTTCCTTTTAGTTTGTCTTAAAATTTTGCTGTATTTTGTTGTTGAAATGGATTGTGATAATTGTTAACGCCAAGCCAACAAACCCTAATTTCTTTCTTTCTTTCTTTTTTTAACATGTCCCTTTGTGTCAGTGAAAAGATTCAATGGGTTCAGTGTGAAGATTGTTCAAAGTGGCGCAAAGTGCCTGCCAATGCTCGTCTTCCGTGCAAATGGACTTGTTCGGGTAACTTGTGGGATCCAGAAAGGTACAATCAGCACCTTATTTTACGTTTAAACCCAGACATTTTGATCTGTCTAAAACGTTTGTGGCTTTTTTTTTCTGATAAGAAACTCAAATATGTTTTAAAAAAGATGCTGTAAAAACGGATAGTGGACCAGCTGTCAACTCAGAAAACAAAGACTAGCACTATTTGTGCTATACAAAAGTATACCCAATCACCTCTATATGAGGTTAGAATCAGTTATAACTCCCTATCTCAAAACTCCATCCCAGTCTAGATGTATGAAGGAAAAGGATGAACCTTTTTAACTCAAAAACTAAAGCCCAAAGTAAAGTAAAAAGACGAACTCTATCCCACAGCTCTTTAGCATTATCTACACTTTTCCCATAAAAATTACGAACATTTCTTTCCTCCCATGTTACCTGAAAGAGTGCTGCCACTGCACATTTCCGAAGAGTTTTAGCCTTTGTTCCTCCACCAAAAGCAAAGGAATTCTCCATAAAAAGAGAATCACAAGAACCCGGAATGACCCACAAGAAATTAGCTTCTTTGCACAACTTATACCACAACTTTGAAGCCACAAAATAGTGAAGAAAAAGATGATTTGAAGTTTTTGCACTGCTTTTGCACATTATACACCAAGGAGAGAGACAAAAATTAGGAAACTTTCTTTGCATCACTTCTCCAGAATTTTATTTTCCTTGTGCCAAGGCCCATAAGAAGATTTGAATTTTTGGGGATGCTAGCCTACCAAATCATTTTGAAGGGTAAAAACTCTTCAGGATAATCTTCATTGCACGGCTTTTCAAAATATATTGTCCAAAGGCTTCCAGCTTTCATTTCTTCTTGTCTTCCTCCAATTCATCAATATTGATATTTTCAATACTCATCATTAGTGTTGTGATAAGATTTAGGGAAAAATTAGGTTAATTTTTATTGATAGAATCAAAATAAAGAACAATCCTGATTTACAGTTCGAGAGGAAGGTCAATTTCTCCCAAGACTCCTATTACTTCTAATACTTTGATAACCCCCCTAAATGACTCGTTCATCTCTTATTTATACTAATAAGTAAATAAACAAATTTACTAAACTGCCCCTGTCATTAAAAATACTAAATTGCTCCTGCCCTTTGATACTTACGTCTAACATAAGTTTTCACGGGTATAACATGTTGCAAGTTCTTCGACCACTATAGCATTCAGATTTCTTTTAAAATTGAATCTCCATTCCCAATTCATAGTGGGTGGAGAGGAAGCCATGCTAGAGAAAATCGAGATATTCCTAGAAAGGCATAACCTGTGCAAGTGGGGGAATTTCTCACACAAAAAACGTCACCCCTCCATGTATCCTACCAAAAACAAATAGCCTTCACATTACCCACTTCTATGACATAAAACTAATAAAAGTGGGGTACTCTTTAGATATAGTTTTCCTGGGGCTTCTATTGGACCCATTCATAACCATGTTTGCATCCCATCTATTCGGATGAATTCCATACTTGCTGCGGATAACGAGTGCCAAAGAGAGGAGGTCCTTTCCAAGGGAAACCTCCAAAGCCAATTTACTAACAGGGCTCTATTTTTCTTTTCGACATTGTCAATTCCTAAACCACCTCAAGTTTTAGGCCTTGCAACCTTTCTCTCTTCGTAAGATGAGATCCATTGCCGTTTTCATAACCTTTGGAAAGATGGGCTTTCTGCCATCCCCAATTATCTTTTTAATCACCAGGTAGTTCTAGGATTATCACCCAAGAGGTAACCCTAGGTACTTCAAAGGAGAACTTCCCGCTGTAAGCCCAAAATTATTTTATAAGATTTTGACTTTATCCTCAACTAAATTAGTTCCCACTATTATACTTTTGGCCGTGTGGATGCTTCCTAGCCTAATTTATGTAATTTATATCTTAGAAAAGTTGCTTATTTAACCTTCCCAGCAATCTGCAAATATACAGTTTGAAGAGATTTCTCACCACACCAGAACTACTTAATTTGGGCAATTCATCTTATCAAACTACTGCTTCCCTGATGTGCAGTATAAGGATAATTTTTCATGGACATGACTAGTTGTGATTTTGAAAGTGAGTTTGTTACTCCTTTACTTTTTTCACTCCTTAAATAGGACAGAGTAAGTTTGACACTCTTTAAGGTAAAATCGCTCATAGGTTTGGAGGGGTGTGCCCCTTCATATGATATAATGACAGCTGGTGCTCTTAATTTTTATCTACAACAGGGAGCGTATTTTTATGTACTTTCATTTGATTAGTGTTTTGGATCCTCTCTGCTGCTAGATCTGTGTGTTCAGCAGCTCAAGAATTGAGAGAAGAGCAGATTGAAGATCTGATAGCTCCAAATAATTCAGGTAAACTATTGCCTGAGACAAAATTGCATTGTCTTCTTTCCACAGCTCACTGGCCCATATATGGTTCAGTTGAAAATGAACTTTATTCTACTGACATTTACTAGTTTTATGATGATATATTTGCTCAATTGGTAATGCTTGCAATTTACCAATTATCTAGCTGCATTTGGTTCTGTTACATGGACAGCTTCTTCGAAGAAATTGAAAGCTGCAAAACAGGAACCTGATTGTGTTGAAGCTTTGGAGGGACTTGACACTCTTGCCAATCTAGCTATCTTGGGAGAGGGTGAGGGACTTCCAGCATCATCCCAGGCCACTACGAAGCACCCCCGACATAGACCTGGCTGTTCATGTATTGTGTGTATTCAGCCTCCAAGTGGGAAAGGTCCTAAACACAAGCAAACATGTACATGTAATGTGTGCTTAACGGTGAAGCGTCGTTTCCACACTCTAATGCTGCGACGTGAGAAGAAACAATCAGAGAAAGACGCAGAAACTTCACGGAAGAAGCAGCAGCAGCAGCAGCAGCAGAAGCTGCCACTGACTGAAAAATCAGTGGATGATGACCCTCTTTCATGCAGCAAGACAGGAAATAACAGTCCGAGTGAGAAAAAGGTAGGTAGTGAGGGTTCTGATGATGATTCTGGCAAGATAAAATCCTCCACTTCCCCTTTTAAAGGCCAAATTGACCTTAATATTCAGCCAGAGCGGGAAGAGGAGCTGTCACCTGGTTCAGATTCTGGCAGTATGATAAGGCTGCTCCAAGATGCCACTGAGAAGTACCTGAGACAGCAGAGACTGTCAAGCTCGGGTGTTAATACTAGTTCAGTTGATAATGAGGGGCTTCAAGGTGGAGTAACAGGTGAAAAAATCAGCAATGGTATCACCCTAGACAGCAGTCATCAAGATACCGATGAGGACCATCATGGTAGTTTATCTATGAAAGCCTCTGCATCCATATCTGCCACTGGATAGACTACTGCAATCATACGTGCAAACACTAGGGATATTCAGGGCTGTTATGCTGTAAGGTGGGGACAGTTTCAGACATGCATTCATCCACAGTTATTTTGCTGCCTCAGGTCTGTACATAAAGAAAAGGGCGTGGGAAGGCAGCTGACATGGTTAGGAAACCAATAGTTTTACTGATTTACATACTATGACATCGCCTACATGAAACATTAGCACACCTTTGGAGTATTACAACATCGGAATTTATGAAAATGTGACAACGGAAGGTGGTAGGTTGAAGTTCTCGTTTCATTTTAGGAGCTCACCTTCTGCCTTCATTGAGGATGTAACTAACCTGTGCAAATTTTATCAGTGAAATGAGAAATTGATTTTGGAAACTAAACTGTACCTGTCTGGTGCAAGTATAACAGCAATGTACCTGGATTCAAACAACAGCCTGTGGGGGAAGCACCATCATTTTCTTTTATTTGGTTTCGGATTACATGATCATTCTATGGTTAAATTGTTTGGGCTACTGTGAAGCATTGACAAAATTTAGTGGATATGCCTCAAAAATTGGCTGTGATGTTGTTTTCATGGAAAATCATGCGTATCAAACAGTATGATTCGTTATTGTTTTTGAAACTTTTTATGACACTTTCCTTCATTAACAGTAAAATCTCAAATTTTCGAGGCATCCTAGTGAAATGTAGGACTCGAACCTTCAACAGTACGCTGATTATGGGCTCGTTTCGAATTGTTTTAGGGAGGTGCGATAGGATTAAGGGTGATGGCTCGAGGGAGGTTTAAAAATAATTTTAAAAGAAATTAATTTTAGTATTTAATAAATTTTTAAAAAATATATTTTTAGTTAAATTATTTTATACTATAATAAATTTTGAAAAATATGGAATAAATAATTTTTTAAAATCTGATTTTAAAAATTATTTCTATACATAATATGATTGTATATATAGATCTTTATACATATTATAAAAATAAAATGATAGTTATTAATTAGAAAATATAATTATTAGCTTTAAAGAGATGATTATTCTTAGTAATTATATTGAAATAATAAAATAAAAAATAAAATTAATAATATGAGTAATGATAAAGTCACAATTATTTTGTACAAACAAGTATGTATAAACTGATGTGATATGAGAAAATTTATTTATATAAAGCTATCATGGGCTGAGATCATTTTAAAAAATTATTATTATCACTTTTTAACCAATTAATTCATGACATATCAGTTTGTACACACTAATTTGTATAAAACACTTTGTGGCTTTATCATTATTGTAATAATATAGAATATTTATTTTAGCTATTAATTATTATATATACATAAATAAAAAAATTTATATATATATTTATAAATATGTGAATAAATTTTATTTAATATTATATCTAATTTAATCATTTATTCTTACATTAGCTTAGTGGTAAAATTTACAAAATACTTATGATTATTTTTAAAATTCACAGTATTTGTAAAAGTAAATTTTATCAAATGTTTAACTGATTCTTTTTACAGCTGATTATTTATATAACAGAGACAACATTAATTACTTTTTAAAAACGCAACATTATCAAATTGGCCCTACATACCATAGTAATGTTAAACTTACAAATGTAAAAATCATTATTACTGTACATAATTAACACATTAGTATTGATATAAAAAATATAATTATCTAACATGTGAGATTCATTCATTATTGCTGCATCTGCATCATTTTGGGATACAAATTTGTATCTCAATTTTGTGAGCCGAATATTGCAGATCCGGGTACAAGAATTATAAAAAAGATAATTAGGTATCTGCCCATTTCTGAGATAAAAACTTCAGGAGGGAAGTGGAATGGGAAAATAATATCTTTCAGAGAAATACCGCCAAAGAAGCAGCACTCAGGTAATAACTTGCAAGTGCAACTACCGAGTGCTTTCAAGGATGCACGATGGAGCAAAACGCGCTAGAAAAAACAGTCAAATACGTCCAGTCCTTAACGAAGTGGAAAAATAATAATAAGTCTGTTACACGTCCGTCAGTTGAGAATGTGTGTTTGTTCTAGAAATAGCTAGCTTTTGTGGTTTGGAGGAAAGAAAAAGAAACGACTGAGTCAACCAAACAATCGAACAAAAGCCAGTGATGAGAAACGGTATTTTAGATAAAAGCTTAGTTGGTCCTAATTCCCAAATAAGCCTAAGCCTCACATACATTCCAATCCCATCATGCCATGCACACTAAAAATAAGGGAACGTACCCCTTACGTCCATTTGTTGGTGACACTCTTGCTTTTGTCACCTCCCCTCTCTTCCTCCCATCCTCATTACGTACTACTGATTCGATTCATGTTGATTTTGAATGCATGAAGGATTAATTAAGCTCTTAGTTTGGATGCACAGTTTTTGACATCAGTTTTCACTTAACTTCACTAATTTAGAAGACAAGAACCGACCCCGGCCGGCCCCCCATTCGCATTAATTTCCTTTTGGAATTCACTCAAGATGAATGATCTGTTCTCAAATTCGTTCAAAAAGTACACCGACCTGAAGACGCAGGCATATCAAGATGATGTAGAGGCAGGGAGAGAGCGTGACAATCTTGATAGTTTTTTTGAAGATGTTGAGAATGTGAAGGCGGAGATGAAAACTGTTGAGAAACTGTACAGGAGGTTGCAAGAAGCCAATGAGGAAAGCAAAATTGTTCACAATGCCACGACCATGAAAGAGCTTCGTGCTCGGATGGACACTGACGTTCAGCAAGTCTTGAAACGCGTCAAGATCATTAAGGGAAAGCTTGAAGCCTTGGAACGGTCCAATGCAGCTAGCCGCAACATCCCTGGGTGCGGTCCCGGTTCATCCGCTGATCGAACCAGGACCTCTGTTGTCAGCGGGTTGGGGAAAAAACTGAAGGATTTGATGGATGATTTTCAGAATTTTAGAAACAAAATGCAATATGAATATAAGGAAACGGTGGAGCGGAGATATTTTACAGTTACAGGACAAAAAGCCGACGAAGAAACGATTGAGAATTTGATAGCAAGTGGGGAAAGTGAAAGTTTCTTGCAAAAGGCAATTCAGGAACAGGGGAGAGGTCAAATCCTTGATACTATATCCGAAATTCAAGAGAGACATGATGCTATAAAAGAGATAGAGAAAAATTTGCTTGAGCTTCATCAGGTGTTCCTGGATATGGCTGCTCTTGTGGAAGCACAAGGTCACCAGCTTAATGACATTGAAAGTCACGTTGCACATGCAAATTCATTTGTTCGAAGGGGGACTGAGCAGCTTCAAGAGGCCAGGGAATTACAGAAAGGCTCAAGAAAATGGACATGCTATGCTATCATTGCGGTTATTATCCTCATTATTGTTATCCTGTTGCCACTCTCTCCACATATTATGATGATCACCAGGGGGTATTAGGAGTAGTAGTAATAATGATAATAATAATAATAATAATAATAGGGATAATTCCTTATTCAGAACTGGCAAAACAAGGATTCTGATGATTTCCACTCCAACAAAAATTTTAATCTCAAGTAAAAGAGAGGTTATATTTCCTTTCTGAAGGAAGCATGCATTTTCAATGGGAGTTCGGGGTGTTCCTGCACATTTTTCAAATCCTATGTGTAATTTCTTGTTTGCGCCAAAAAAGAGGGAGCCAAGCAGCATGACATTGTGTACATGTTCCATTGAAAAAGAATAGGATTAAAAAGAAAGCCGCTTTTTGGTTGAATTAAATGACAGTTCCATGGAACAGATTGGAGATCAAGGCAATGAACATTACCGTAACATTTTCTTGAAACCCATTTGCAGAATGCAATTCTCTGCATTTCAACCTGTTTTTTACCCTCCTTTCAACAGTGTTGCATTGCACAGCCATCGAATCTGGAATTCTTTTTGAAGCAAATCATGTGACTTTTGAGTTTCTTGTGTACATGTTCCATTGAAAACGAATAGGAATAAAAAGAAAGCCGCTTTTTGGTTGAATTAAATGACAGTTCCATGGAACAAATTGGATATCAAGGCAATGAACATTACTGTAACATTTTCTTGAAACCCATTTGACATGTTCCATTGAAAAGAATAGAATAAAAGAAAGCCGCTTTTTGGTTGAATTAAATTACAGTTCCATGGAACAAATTGGATATCAAGGCAATGAACATTACTGTAACATTTTCTTGAAACCCATTTGCAGAATGCAATTCTCTGCATTTCAACCTGTTTTTTACCCTCCTTTCAACAGTGTTGCATTGCAAAGCCATAGAATCTGTAGTTCTTTTTGAAGCATATCATGTGAATTTGAGTTTCTTGTCACAATAATCTTCTAATTTTGTATTATCTTGCTCCACCTTCAACACTTGAGTACAAGCAAAATACTGGAGGATGAACTTAACATGGTTCATATGACAAAAGTGCAAGTGATATTAAGTATCTAAACCTCAAGTGTAGACAATTATACTCCAAATTTCAATGATATTACTATTACAGGTACAGTCTCAAACTGAGAAATTAATCAGTCACACACATGCTTTTCAGAGGAAAGGAAGCTTGAAGAACAATTCTCATTTCCTTACAAGAGGAAGGCAGATGATCCATCTGCCACCATATTGACCATCTACAAACTATCCTTCTAACATGGGTTAAGATAATTTTACTATTCGAAATGAGTGTCTTTTTATACCAATTAAAAGTTGATATTGCTGATACAACATTGTCTTCCAGAGGTATACCAACCAGAAAAAGCAATGTGTGTGTCATTTATAATTCTAAGATATCAACTGTTTCAATTCAAAAAAGAATATTGCACTAAGCATTTCTAGTTCTACCAGAATGCAGCATGGCACCCACTGTGTCACAACACATAAATTCCCTATTTACTTCTTATCAACCAAAACCACATATATCATTGCCTGGGGGTGGTGGTGAGGCTTCAGGTGAGTCTAGTTGATTGAGAGATTAAAAGAAATAAAAAGAAATACAAACGAATAAAAGTAAGGTATTAACCAAGTGCCTACAATTACAACACAACCTTGGAAAGAAATCCTAACAAAGCAAAATGACACCATTAGGAGAAGTTTTATAACACAGTCTTACCCAGTTTTCTTGTATCTAAGATCCCAGTAACAAAATGAAAAAGGAAAAGAAACACAAAAATAGAAGTGAGTTCCATTTGTGAAAGATACTATATCTTTTTCTAACACTTAGTCTCAATTCCTTGAACTAAAACAATAACCTCAAATTAATATTAGCCTAACAAATAGAAGCCCTAAGCCCTACATGTCCATCAACATATAGATGCTGATATCTAATCAGCCTCTTTGGAAATCAGGAATATTTTGCAAATGCTAGCTTTGAAAAGGTCAAATTTCTTTTAGGAATTAAGCTCTCCAGTACGTTTGAGGAAAAAAAATCTCTCCTGGATGGATTTCACAGGATTTCAAGACCATCAGCAAATTGAACTACAAAAAAAAAAAAGGGAATGACAACTTGCAGTTGCGACTCATGCCTTTGTATAGATTTTTCACAATGCTCAAAAAATAGATGACAGTGTCAATATTAGATGAAATAACAGTAAACAGTATTCATCCATGTTAATAATAAACCATACAAAACAATCTCTTTCAAGATTAGCACAAACTATCAATTTTTCAGTACAATAATTCAGTCATATCCCAAATTTATAAGCAGTTACAAAACTAGAATTCCAAGTTATTACTCATCAATGAGGTTCAACAACAAACTATCTTATGTATGAAATCACCCAAAAAAAAAAAACAACTATGCTTGATAATCTTTACAAGCTTACCTAGATCATCAATTTAAGCTCCGGCATTAGGAAGAGCTGCCATGAATGAGTTGTATGAGGATTCAAGGTCAAAGTGAAGTTGCCGGGACTGCTGCTCAGTCAACTCATCTGCAGCACCCATCTTTGACAACCTTGAAATCCAGTCCTTCATCTTTGTTTTCCCCTCGAAATCCAGTGGCAAAATAGTCAGCTTATTGAGTGAACCCAGCAAATCTGATAACAGCGGATGCACCTGATCAACTGCCACCATATTCAATTTTAAAGAGTCCATTGCAGTTATAAAATTCTGGACACACTCTGCGACAATGGCGGCAGAGGTTGTAGTTGAGGCAACTGCAGCCGCTCTATGCTCCACCGTAGCAGGCACCCCAGAGGTGACCAAGCGATTCAGAGCAGCCGGACAGTCCATTTTATATGTATCAGCAAACCGTTCAATGCTTGGAACAATATCTTTCAAGGTTGAAGATAGGGTTTTGAAATGGGCAATGAGCTTTTGACATTCTGTTTCATACTCAGAGGAACTAATAATATCACGAACATATGCTTTTTCAAGCTTTTCTGTGGCTTTTATTATAGCATAAAGCTCAGCAAAGTTTTCATACATTTCTCTCTCGCGCTTGTCGTTCCATAGTTTGACCTCCATTGGGCTATGACGATGTATAAATCTATTTATAAGTATATACTGTTTGAGGGGTTAGATAAATTTTGGCTTTTTTAATTTTTTTTCTTTTTCTTTTTTAGCAATTGTGGAGGATTGGAGAAGAGAACGGGACACGCGCAAAGAGAACTAACCTTCTTCACTGCAAAAATACAACAAAGTAAAAGCAAGAAAAATGGGATAAAATCAATCAAATCCCTTCAATCTTCTCAGCATACAACATTATACTGAGTATTCTAGGATAACAAATGCATAAATTCAATTTAAACACAATAAAAATAATTCTTAGATTACAACCGCAAATTAAAATGCAAATATATTACGATAGATGATAAGCAAAGACAAGAACATAGCAGATGTTTCTGTTAAATGAAGAAACTAGCAAATAAACGGATCATAAAAATACGTAAAACTGAAAGTAAAGTAACCCAGAATTACAAATCAAAATATCAAATAAAAGAACTAATATTTCACCTCAGATCATGGCTAAATCGATGAAACAAAAAAGCCCCAGGCAGGAAAGGATAAAAGAAAGAGTGGAAAGAAAGAAAAGACTTACAAGAGAAGTTGAAACGGGGCTTTGAATGTCGTGCAGGTCTTTCTGTTTTGCAGGGTGGAGAGAGAGAGGTACAGAGAGGGATGATATGATGAGGGAACAGAGGGGTTGCGTGTGGGCTCGAGTTGATTATTATTGCTTACGGCATCTACGTGTAGCAGTTAGGATGATCAGTCATTCTGTAAGAAAGTTTGTTCTGCTTTTTGCTGGGGTGCACTATACTTCATGGTTTTGCTTGATGATTATAATAATCTAGTTGTGGACTTTTGATCATTGGGCTCAGTTGGGCCTAATGGATGGGTCTAAATGGGTTTAATAAATTGTCGTGAGCCTTGCAACTGCCTTGTGTCCTCTGATTACACCGCAAATAAATGGGGCTTAATAATAATTCCATTTGTTCCATTGCATTGAAAAGAAGATGCAAAGTTCAAACAAAAACGGGTCGGTTTGATTCCCTAACTGCGCTCCTACAATACTACTCGCTTCTTTATTGTGGTTACCAGGCGTTAGCGCACCCCCGTTGTAACGGTAAGGAGAAAACCAGGTGTTGTTACTTATTGCGTATTCTAAATTATTTGTTCTCTCTTGATAAAGATTGATCATTTTTAAATAAACTTAAATGTTTCGATATTTTCCATAATCCCAGCAGCATAATACTTTTTTTTTAATAATAATATAACCCGGTAGTTTTCAGACAATTTTTTTTTTTATTAGCCACTCAAATTTAAATTTCAAAAATAGTACCAAGTTAAAAAATAAATTTATACTTAATCAATCCTCCTATATATATTTTTGTTAATGATGTACATATTTGACCTAAATTTTTGCTCTAAATAAAAATAAAAATGAATTATCATATGCATTTCACTAATGAACTTTCATTTGGTAGTGTATAAATCATTCATTACTCGACAAAAATTCATTTTATATCTTAAATACACCATTCTTACTTTCTTTTTTTTTTCCAACTTTTATTTTAATTGTTAGCATATGTGAAGCAAAGCATCCAAAGGCAAAATATAAGAAGTAAGGTGGGCAAAATACAGGCTTAGATTGGATTTTTGTAAGTTTAGGCCCAGGCCTATGAATTTATAAACAAGTCCAACCTTTCTAAAAGTCTATCCAGTTATGAGCGGGCAGGCCCATATTAAACTTAGACTTTTATCTATTTTTTTAATAAAATTATAAACTAAATAAACACTTAAATTATATATAATTGTCTAATACATTATTATCTAACACATAAAATATTAACAATACAATATAACAAACTATAAATATTAATATCGAAAATAAAAATTATTTTAAACTATAAGTAGAAATTGGTCTATTTGATTGCTTGGACAATAAATTATCCAAGTTATAAAATGCTTTCAGATTTTGGCTATAAATATTATGTAGCAAAGTTTTTTTTATTTTGTTAAATTATAAACATTACAATTTCAAATTTGTTGAAAATCTAAATGCATAAACATGTAATGCAATTAAAAAATCGATAGCTTTTGATGCTTCCTAATCAAATATCATAAAATGTTATTACAAATTGTAACTTTGCCTAAAATAAATAAACAAGCACAAGATGAATTGCAACTTTACAATCACATTAATATGTGTGTGTGTGTATATATATTCAAAATTAAAATTTTCTTTTCCTTTTTTTTGAATTTTTTTTTTATTTTATATAATATAAAGCCTAGGCTTGGCTTAAACTTTTTACATCAAGTCTATACCGAGCCTTGCTATTTGTGGGCTTTAAATTTTTTTGTTTATACCTTTAAATTTATCATATAAACTAAGTTTGAAACCTACGACCTGAGCTTTCTGTAAAGCCTAATGAGAAGCGTAGTAAGTCTTAAGTAGCCAATATAATCTCAAATAATGATATTACAAGTTATTTATCCACCTCACCTTAATATATAACAGAGTTAATAGTTACTTGCTATATGTAGGTATTTCTAATAGTTTATACAATTAGTTTCTTAGATCTAATGAACTACTATAAATACAAATTATAATCATTTTCTTAATGAGTGTGACTTTAATAACAAATCAGTTTTTTGATTGTTCTCTAAACTTTCTTTCACATTTTATATTACTTATCTAGTTACCAAACACTATACAATTTGTTAAAATGATGTAAGATTTGATGGCTAATTCAAATAAAAAATCACACTTATTTTTATTTGTTAATCCTATATGGTTTTATATTAACATTAATATGTGCCTAGATCAATATCTTACTTAAGTTGACTGTGCTTCAAGTTCTTCAAATGCTAGATTTGGATATAGAGTAGAGAATTCTGCCTTTGATGCTTAGATAAGAACAAGAGAATCTCTTTTCTTCTATGATTTATTGTATATTCTCTAAAGAATAATGGGAATCACTTACTCGTATATTCATTTTATCAAACTTAAGCTATAACTAAGCTTAAGGATATAATTACTTATGTTTTAACTGGTCTAAATTCTCAATATTATGAATCATTTGTTACCATTTTACTTGTTAAATATGAAAATATGAGCTTAGATGATTTGTATATTTTAATCTTTAAGTCATAAATAAGAATTGAACAAAAAAAATGTAAGGTTGATGTTGATGTCATTCATAATCTCATTGTAAACGAGGTGCAAAAGAATCACGGGTTTAATAGAAAATGACATGATGGATTTACTTATCAAAGAGATAATAGAAGTGGTTTTAGTAATTATTTGCCTAATAATCTAGGTCAAAAGGAAATAATACAAATACTTAATTAGCAATAATTAGTCCAATATATTTTATACTTGGTAATGGTGCTAACAGGAGCAGATACAATTCTACATTTGTGCTTCAAAGAAATTTTGGTGGAGGAGGTCTTAGATCTAGTTATGGATAATATGACAAAGGGCTTTTGCCAAATAATTTTAGATAAAGGTTTTTTCACAGCTACATGACAAAAGAATGGTGGTCAATTTGGTAATTTTCTAAAGGGATATGGCTTAAAACAAGCCCTTTGAGGTTTGGTTTGATAGATTAAAAAATGTAGTCTAATTCTACCTCTAGTTGAAGCTTCTTATTACCTCACCAAAGATTTATTAATGTTCATCGATAATGCTTCATAATACAAAAACAACATTGGAACTTTACAATAAGTGACTTTAGCAATACTAGAAATTACATTTTGAACAAACAAGTTAAGTTAGATCTTTACTAGAAATTACATTTTCAACGAACAAGTTTAGTTAGTTCCTTCCAACTTCATCAGATGAATTTTGCATGCTTATAACAAGTTACTAAAGTATCTCAATAGAACAATTCCTTACGGTTTTTAATTACAACCTTTTTACCATTGTGGCAGTATGCAATTTAATTATTTTAGAGATTTTAATTGAACATATGACAAAGATGATAAAAAGTTAATGACTGAATATACAATATATTTTTGTTCAAATTTAATCCACCAATTTTTTTAAAAAATATGTTGTCTCAATATCAAGCACATAGTCAGAGTATAAGACATTGGCCTTACCTACAACGGAAGTATTGTGGATTCAAGCCTTACTTTCTGAACTGAAGATTCATGTGATTTCCATACCAATTAGGTTGTATGAAAACCAAAGAGTCATTGTGTTGGTTACACAACGAAGGTGTAAGATAAACAAACGGTAGTTTGTTTTGTTGCCCATGAAGACCAAATTGCTGATGTGCTTGCTAAAGGTTTGGCCTATGGCAAATTTCATTATTTAGAACCAAACTAAATATTTTTCTTGGACCATTTAGCTTGCGGGCGAATGTTAGCATATGTGAAACAAGGCATGTAGAAGTAGAACATGAGAATCTTAATGAGTCTTCAAACAGCTAATACAATCTCAGCTAATAATGTGGCAAGACAGATATCCACCTCAGCTTAGTGTATAATAAAATTATAGTTACTTCTAGCGTGTAGATATTTCTAATAGTTATTACGCATAGTTTGTTAGATCTAATGAACTTTTTTATACACATAAGTGTAATAATTTTCTTAGTGAGTGTGATATTAATAGCAAATCAATTTATTTTAAATAACTAAACTTTCTCTCATATTTTCTATTACTTTCCTCGTTACCAAACATCTATATACGCTTTTCTAAAATAAATTTATCAAATTTATTTTTAAATCATGTAATTTTTCTTTGATTAAGTATTGAATTTTTAGTGGACCGACCGTTTTTAAGAATCAAAATCAAATTCAAATAAACAAAAATTGACGCCTTTTTTCAAATAAACAAAAATAATTAAGGGGATCCGGAAGGATTAGCACATTCCGGATCCGAATTTTACGTCTCACATTCCTCAAAATTCAGATGCGGGTTAGGATTAGGATTTTCTTTTAATTTTGCTTTTAGATTTAAAAAGAAAAAGGAAAATCAAAATCGAACGAAAGCGTAGCAGAGCAGAAACCGAACATCAAAACCAAATTACCAAAACACAAAACCCTACCCATCAAAAACGCTGCCACAGTTAGCTCCACAGCAAATCCCACCGGCGCAGCATCGTTTGCGGCCGTTTTATTGAACTAGCCATATCGCCACCGCTCCTGCTGCTGCGTGAATCGACCCCCACTGCTGCTTGCTTGCACGCCGCCAGTCATTGCCGCTGCTCGCTGAGAACTGCACCCGTTATTGAATCAATTGTCTAGGAACTGAAAATTGCAGCCTTTAGTTTATAAGTTATACTTTGTTGGTAAGCAGTTTGCAAGCGTTGTTTTAGTGTCTTAAAATTTGGGATCCAGTCTCTAGTTTTCTAGAAGTAGGGCAGCTAGTCATTCTGTTCGTTTATGCTAATGGCGATATCAAAAGAATTATACCCTTCGCAAGACGACCTCTTATTTGAAGAAGAGCTTTTGCGAAACCCTTTTAGTCTTAAGCTCTGGTGGCGCTATTTGGTAGCGAGACGTGAAGCTCCTTTTAAGAAGCGTTTCGTGATTTATGAGCGAGCTCTAAAAGCATTGCCAGGAAGCTATAAGCTATGGCATGCATACTTAATTGAGCGCTTGAACATGGTAAAGAAATTACCCATCACTCACCCGGAGTATGAAACCCTTAATAATACTTTTGAAAGGGCTCTTGTGACGATGCACAAGATGCCCAGGATTTGGATTATGTATCTGGAAACGTTAACTAGTCAGAAGTTGATTACCAAGACGCGCAGAACTTCTGATAGGGCGCTTTGTGCACTGCCCGTGACCCAGCATGATAGGATTTGGGAGATCTATTTGAGGTTTGTAGAGCAAGAGGGAATTCCAATAGAGACTTCACTTAGGGTTTATAGGAGGTACTTGAAGTATGATCCAAGCCATATTGAGGATTTTATTGAGTTTTTGGTGAAGTCAAAGCTTTGGCAAGAAGCTGCAGAGAGGTTAGCTTCTGTTTTGAATGATGATCAGTTTTATTCAATAAAGGGGAAGACAAAACACAGGTTGTGGTTAGAGTTGTGTGATTTGTTAACCACACATGCAATGGAGATTTCAGGGCTTAATGTGGATGCCATAATTAGGGGTGGGATTAGGAAGTTCACGGATGAGGTGGGGAGGCTGTGGACTTCATTGACTGATTATTATATCAGGAGAGAGTTGTTCGAGAAGGCGAGGGATATCTTTGAGGAAGGGATGATGACAGTGGTTACTGTGAGGGACTTTAGTGTGATTTTTGATTCATACTCGCATTTTGAGGAGAGTTTGGTTAGTGCTAAGATGGAGACTCTGAATTTGAACGATGAGGAGGAAGAAGATGATAGTAAGGAGCATGTTTTAGCAGAAGACGAAGATATTCGATTGGATGTGAATCTATCAGTGGCTGAGTTTGAGAAGAAGATTCTTAAAGGATTTTGGTTACATGATGTCAATGATGTGGATTTGAGGTTGGCCCGATTGGAGCATCTGATGAATAGGAGACCGGAACTAGCTAATAGTGTTCTGTTGAGGCAAAATCCACATAATGTGGAGCAGTGGCATCGAAGGGTCAAGATATTTGAGGGTAATCCAACTAAGCAGATTTTGACATACACAGAGGCAGTGCGGACTGTTGATCCCATGAAAGCAGTGGGGAAGCCTCACACTTTATGGGTTGCCTTTGCTAAGTTGTATGAGACTTACAAGGATATTGCCAATGCAAGAGTTATTTTTGACAAAGCTGTGCAAGTTAATTTTAAAACTGTGGACCACCTGGCCAGTATTTGGTGTGAGTGGGCAGAAATGGAGTTAAGACATAAAAATTTCAAAGGAGCATTGGAACTGATGAGGCGTGCCACAGCAGAGCCATCACTTGAGGTCAAACGAAGAGGTAACCCTTTTGTATCCTCATCCATTGTTTAGTTGCTTGAACTACTTGTCACCATCTCCACTTTGTGCTCTCTAATTCTGTCAATTGAGTGTATTTGTGCTTAAATGTTATCAAATGTGTCATTATATGTTTTCCATGTTTAAAGCAGAGGTTGTAAAGTGTGGTCTAAGCTGATAGGTTTCACAATGCATGAAACCTCAGATAACCAATTAGCATTTAGTATCTTGTAAATGATCTTTACTCTGAGTCTGGGTATTGTGGATTCTCTACGATTAATAGCATCTTCAATTTTTTATGCTGTGTTACCATTTTAGAAATACAAATATGATGATTCTGCTGTGTTTTGCATGGCCTTTGAAATTGCTTATCAATGGTTGTCTGGAAAACAAAATTTGATATGTAAACCTTAGAACTTGATATTTATTATTTTATTTATCATTTGGTGTTTCAGAATCTAGAATTGATATTTTTTTTTAGTTTGTTCTCTTGCAGCATTAAGATTCAAAAGAAAAAAGGTTGAATCATTACTAACCTTTGAGCCATTTACTTGCGTTTACATATACAGTGGCTGCTGATGGAAATGAACCTGTTCAGATGAAGCTGCATAAATCCTTGAGGCTTTGGACCTTTTATGTTGACTTGGAGGAGAGCTTGGGTAACTTGGAGTCAACACGGGCTGTTTATGAGCGGATACTAGATTTAAGAATTGCCACACCTCAGATTATTATCAACTATGCACTGCTTCTGGAAGTATGGACATTGCTTCACGTATTCCTTCTATTGTGTTCCTTTGACCTGTAGTGGATTTTTATGTTCACATGTTTTTATTGTTTCATGCTGTACAGGAGCATAAATACTTTGAAGATGCATTCAGAGTATACGAAAGAGGTGTCAAAATTTTTAAGTATCCTCATGTTAAAGATATATGGGTCACATACCTCTCAAAGTTCGTTAAGAGATATGGGAAGACAAAACTTGAACGGGCAAGAGAGTTGTTTGAGAATGCTGTTGAAACGGTATGCACTTCCTTTGCCTTCTTGTCTGGCGCTTATAGTTATTTGCATGTCCTGTGTTTCAGTTTGGCAATTGAGTGCTTATGAGTCTGGTTGTTGGAGTTTGTGAGCATTTGTTTGAAGCTTTAGCCTATGAGTTGTGTTTGTGTGTTTCGTACATATTTTTTAATTGCTAGTGGAAATTCTTAAATGTATAATTTCTTTGCTTTGGGTGAGGCTCTGTGAACCCAGAAAAATGATCTTTAAACCCACTTTTCAATATAAAATATTTTCCTAAAATATTTCATTCAATATCACACACAGTGGATATTAAAGTGTGGATACTAACTCAGGATTAGACATAATTTGGATTAATGGTTGTTTTCTATTACAAAATGGTATTAAAAGTTAGTATCTATTACAATTGCTTGGGAGTGGTAGTAAAATGCTTCTACAAGTGAGCCTTTGGCATATCTAAAAAATTGTCATACTTCTGATTGGATTGAATTCAATAAATCATAAAAAGATTTTTCAAGACCACTGTGCCATTTTAATTTGATTAGAGTTCCTAAAATGTTGTCCAAGTGTGCTATTAATTTGCATATTTCTTACAGATAAATTAAATATCTGAAATTTGATTAACTGGAGATAGTTTTGGGTTTATGTTAAATAGCAAAATGTTGCATGCCTTAAATGTTCCCAGTTGGTGTAGTTCTGCATTTTAGGTAAAGTACAGCTAGCTCAGATGACTGAGAAAAAAAGTTCAAATTAAAGACCTTGGGAAGCTTTTGTGTAATGTGCACAAGGAAAAAAGAAAGAAGACATTAATTTGTGTTGTAGATCTGTTAATTAGTTAATGGGCTTATTTAGTAGTATAATAGTTAGGATAAAATTGAGTGAGGATTTTTTTGACATATAATTGGGTGTATAGAGTAAAATTTTAATTCCCAATTATGGGTTGTTTAATAAATGGATATGAAGAGAAATTTTGTGGGGTCAAGCATATCTGAATTGAATTTTAAATTTCATGGAAATGTACATGATAGCTGCATGAGAGTGGCAATCTCGTGTGAAGTTTCATAGGGAGATTTCCAATTTACTCTGCCCTTTGCAATACCATGAGAAATCTTGTACCAATTATCGGAACATCCTTTCAGAAAATCAAGGGGGCGACTAGGGGTATGATGGATGTCTGCTTGATGAAAGGGAAAATACATTACCTTGGATTTATTTAATCATCTGTTTTCTTCAGGGATATTTATCTCTACCAGAATTATGATATAGAATTGATTATTTCATGCATGTATAGTGTGCATTATTATTTGTTGGTATTTGGATTGAATGATTCTGACCTTATCATGCTTGTTTTCTTATGCTTTTCAGGCCCCTGCTGATGCAGTTAAACCTTTATACCTTCAATATGCTAAGCTAGAGGAGGATTATGGTCTAGCAAAGCGAGCTATGAAGGTCTATGATCAGGCAACTAAGGCAGTTCCAAACCATGAAAAATTGGGCATGTATGAAATATATATTGCTCGAGCAGCTGAAATTTTTGGTGTCCCTAAAACAAGGGAAATTTATGAGCAAGCAATAGAATCTGGTCTTCCAGACAAGGATGTGAAGACCATGTGCTTGAAGTATGCTGAATTAGAAAAGAGCTTGGGAGAAATTGACAGGGCCCGTGGGATATATGTATTCGCATCTCAATTTGCAGATCCAAGATCTGATACTGACTTCTGGAATAGATGGCATGAGTTTGAGGTGAACCATGGAAATGAAGATACCTTCAGAGAAATGCTGCGTATTAAGCGAAGTGTTTCAGCAAGCTATAGCCAGGTAAGTTATTTTTCCCTTTTGTTGTTACTCGGGATTTTTTTGCTTAGTAAAGATTGGTTTTTGTGTTAAGAAATTGTATTTTAGTAGGGAACATGCTTTTGTAGGCTTCTTTTCTCTAGAAGGACTAGAAATAAATCTTAATACTAGTGGAAAAGAATTTCACCTGTGGACTGTGAATTGATTGCTAATGTTTCTCTCGTGCGATTTGTTGCTGCTGTCAGGCAGACTTCCGTTTGGTATTGAGGTGCTGTGGCATGAAAGCCGTGTGTAAAAAATTGCTCTAGTTGTGATACAGAAGTTTATTGTGTTTGGTAAATATAACATTTAAATAATATTTTTGACAAAACTAGTAAAGGTATTTAAGTTTTTTAATCAAACAATTGTGTGATAAAAGCTTAAAAGTCACAGCTGCTATTTTTTACCAAATACTTTACAGTTGTAGCTTTTAAGCTATAGCTTCTCAATAACAGTACCAAACGGACCCTTGGAATTGGCATTTCAATTGGTGTAATAACTGAAAGAAGTGTTTTGGATCTAGAATGGAGTAACTGTGGAACACGTAAAGGAATACCCTGTGAAGTGTTGTTGGATCAAGATGTTTGAAATTTCTTTTTCAGATTCTTGCGTATTTTCAATATTCCAATTTATACTTCGCATTTTTGAATTGATTCTAATTCTCTCCCCCTTTCCCCCCTTTTTCCTTTTAGACGCATTTTATTCTTCCAGAGTATCTGATGCAGAAAGATCAAAGACTATCCATCGACGACGCAAAGGACAAATTGAAACAGGCTGGGGTGCATGAAGATGAAATGGCTGCTTTGGAAAGGCAATTAGCCCCTGCAGCCAACAATGGTACTGCCAAGGATAGCAGCAAAAAAGTGGGATTTGTGAGTGCTGGAGTGGAGTCCCAAACTGATGGAGGTATAAAAACCACAGCAAATCATGAAGACATTGAACTCCCAGATGAAAGCGATTCAGAAGAGGAAGAGAAAGTGGAAATTGCCCAAAAAGATGTTCCATCAGCAATATATGGAGGTCTAGCCCGAAAGAGGGAGGAGAGTGAAGAGGATGGAGACAATTCTGCTGCTGCTAAAGAAAAAGATGGTGAGAGTCGCCTCGGTGCATTAGCAAGATTAAAGAGGCTGAAACAAGCTTGATAATTATCAGATGTTACTTTAGAGGTATTGTCTCTGGAGATAAAATTTTGGGGCATCATATTGTGTACTAACTGCCTTAACTTACACTTGGTTATCCATATTCTCAAAGCGAAAGATATGTTTACTGTACTCTGAATTTGTATATATTTCTATCAAATGCGCTGAGATATGGGGTTTTACCCTTTGCTGTCTTAATATTTTTCCTGATATGTTTGAGAATTAAGAATGAAATAATAGCTATCTTGTTTACCTACAGCCATGCTGAAGTTTTACATCGGTCTCTTTATCCTGTTATGTAACTATCTGCGTGATTACAATCAGGACTTGTTTGGATATATAGGCCTAGAGCAATGCGGGGTGTGTTTTTTTTTTTTTTAAATTTTAAAAAAGCTATATTTCGAAGAAAATCTTTTAAACTTGGAAGTTTGGAAAATACTGGAAGCTTTATAACAAATTTTACGTTATTGATTGATTGTAAGTTACAACTTGAATTTCAGAACTAACGTAACACATCATCATAGTCTCCATTTATAATTTTATATGTGATCAATCCCTTTGAATATTCTGATTTGTCCATACTGATGATATCACTCGGTACTAGATTCGGCTTCAGAAGCAACCACCACACCACTGTTCTGTTCGTTGGCGGAAAGCGACAAAGCTTCGCCGGGAAATCCCGCAGTACTAATGAGAAGCATTCATTATTTTAGCACCATAATAGAGTTATAGATAAAATGGGGTCCATTGTCCCCTTCATTTGCTCTAAATTTTCTTCGCACCAATACAGGTGTTTAGGTGCCTCCAAATCTTTTCCTTTTTCGTCTCTTTCATCTTTCGTCTCAACATTCTTTAAAGTAGCTTTTTACACTTTGGGGGACAAACACAAACGATCACTTTCTGAATGCCCCATTCAACTCATTATTGATCACCATAAGGTGCAGCCCCCTTGTATAAACAGTACCCTGCCCTGGGGATCCCATATACATTTCATATTGGGCGCCGCGTGAATACGATGTAATTTTTGCCGAAAATGAATCCAAATATTACACCGAAAAAATCACCAAAATTTTCAACTAACGCGCACGACTGTAATTTTTGCCGAGAATGAATACACAAAAAGAATGCATCAGTCATTCATTAAAAACTTGAATAAAAACAGAACACTTACAAGTCTTACACTGCCTTAGTTTCTTCCTTTACAGACCACTTCCTATCGTCACTTAAAACGCACATCAAAATCACATCTGTATAACACCAAAATCATCATTTTAACCCCAACCCCCCTCCAACCTATTGGAGAAAAAATAAAATAAAAAGAAAAATACATTTTCCTAATATTAAATAAACCCAGTTCCTTTTGCTTTTCCTTTTTTTTTTTTTAAAAAAATCAATATAGTTCGGCTTTTATATATACACACATATATAAAAACAGAATAAAATAAAGTTAGCCTATACTCCACGACTGATCATTTCTTGATATTGTCTCAAGCTCTCTTGTCTTTGCAACCTCATCTCATCGTTAAACTTCTTAATAAACGCCTCGACTCGGCGGTTCAACTCATCCTGACTCAGCGATGGCTCTTTCCTCAGCTTCCCCGCAGTACCTGGAGAGTTGTTGACAGGTGGCAACTGGAAATTGGTCCTGTCCGTGAACGTCTTCGATTTCTTAACCGGCGACGGATCCACGTTGATGTGACGGCCGTGATTCTCCCATGTGTCCGATTTCTTAAAGTGCCTCGTCAACGGCATTGCCCTCCCTTCCGTTATCGTTTTCCACGTGTTCTCCAACGTCTCATGTCGTTTTGGCTTCGTCACCCTCAGCTTCTTGTCACCTTCAAATTTTACAATTTTTACCACTGTTAAGTAAACTACCATACATTTTCCCCCCAAAAGGAAAAAAAATAAATTCTTTCAAAATTAAAGAAGGGCAGTTTTGGACTTTTACAATTTGTGCGTAACCTTCACGCCATCTTTGAAATTCAACGTTCTTATGTCTCGAAAGCAAACAAAACGACAGTTATCACAACTGAACCAGCGTCGTTTTGACTCAAATTTTTAGATTTAAATTTTAAAATTTTCAAAAACATAGTAATGAAACAGTTGAAGGAAAAAAGACCGTCAACGCCGCCGCAAACTCCTCCCGACCAAAAAAAAAAAAAAATTATGTTTAAATTATCCAACATAGGTTGATATACGATAAAATCGAACTGTTATCACATCTGAATATTTTAATCAGAAAAATCGAAAAATTAAAAATCTTAAAAAGAGAAATACCTTCAGGACTGGCTTTAATCGGTTTCCGGTGAACAAACCGAGCAGAAACAAGAGGTTTCTCTTTCTCCGCCAGCAAATCAAACTCAGTCGGAATCTCCAACGAGTCAGTTCTTTGAAGCGGCGTCCACGTGGCAGCATCTCCATAATTACCTACGTCCAGCGCAGCATCATCACCACTAACCACAACACTCTTCTCCTCAAAATCCGGAGCTTTATTCTCCTCCTCCGCCACCACTATCATTTGCTGCTGCTCGTACTTCATCTCGTACCCCACATCTGACGGTGTCGGGTCAGTGCTGGAAACGTGATCGTTTTGATACAAACGCGAAGAAGCAGCAATAGTGATGATGATAGCGTTGATTATAAGGTAAAGATAGGGAGGTTTGAGCCAAGAAACAAACGAGCTCCATATAGCTGGAGCTCGAGAGACTGAAAAATCCTTAACAAATGGAACAGAACTCTTGCAAAACAAAGCCATGGATAAAACGCCAGTTGAAATGAAGAAAACTTTTAAAGGAAGAATCCAGGAATTTGAAAACACCATTTTTTAGTTCTTGTTTCTAGAGTGAGTGTGTGTGCGCGTGCTTGCGTTTTGCAGTGAAAACAAGAAGGTGGTGAGAGTGCTAGATGGGAGGTGGGAGTGGGGGGAGATATATAAAGGGCAAGTGTAGAGACGCGGCTTATGATGGATTTTGAACCGTTGGATTTTGAGTGGGAGGTGGGTGGATGGTTGGGATTTTAAACTGGATTTTGTGTCTTCTTTTCTTTTTGACCTTTTTTTCTTTTTTGAACTTTTGCTGTGGCCCACTTAATAAAGGATATTTTTCAAAGAAAATTGTATAGGTGATGGGTAAGTGGTGACTGTTGAGGTTAGTTTAATTCAATTTAACCTTTGTTATTTATGGTAATTAGCGAAAAGGAAAAGTGGGGCCAAGTGTAGCGTTTTTATGGGGTTTTGTTTAACAACTAAGTTATCTTCGAGTCAAGCGGGAATTAATTTTGCGGTTGATGACTGATGAGGCTTCACAATTTAAATCAATTCTTCAATATTTGATTGAATGAATTTCTAACTTGTTCACTAATTAAATTAAATTTATTAACACGTTCTCTGATCAATTTACTTGTTATATTTAAAATTTCTTGAAGTACAAGTAAGCTGAGGAAGATTTTGATTGTATACTTCATATGCAGTATTATTGCAACTTTGACAAGACTTGTTTATTTAAAACTGAAATATTTACTTGAGGACTTGAAAAAATAAAAAAACAGTACTTTAATCGAAACAGTAATATTTGTTTACACAAAATAAAGCAAAGATCAAAGATAACTAATAAATAAAAAGTGCAAGCTCCAAGCGGAATGGAAACATTAGCCAAGAAGAACAGACTGTTCCATTGCTATTTACTAGTACTTAATAAATAAAATGGGGCCAGCTCATAGTTAATGTAGAGGATTCAAGAAGTAAGATTAGATTAATCTTTTCTTAAATGAGTTTCACGCAGTGTGTATAATCTTTCTAGAGGCTGTAAAGTGTACAGCGAAACTGCTAAATTCGGGATAATCAGAATTTAATATTTTGCAAGTGCAAGTGGTATTTATGAATATTTTTTAAAATAAAAAATAAAAAAAAAATAGGGACTCGCTCCCCAACGGTCATATAATTGACCGTTACACACGGAGCATGTATCGAGATCCTGGAGCGATGGTCCGGTCCAGTTGGTGCGGTGCGTGCGGGAGAGGCTCGCCGTTGACACGTGCCAACCAGTTTTGTGGGTGTACGTCGTCCCCCACACGCACTGACCGACTTTATCCCTTCTGCACTGAAATATTTATGGAAAGGTTGCTTTCTTCTTTAAGAAGGAAAAAAAAAGAGAAGTAAAGTTTTAAAGGCAAATATAAATATTAATGAAAAATCATGTAAAAATGTGGTTGTGCCCCCACATTGGTGAAAATTTTGATTTCAAAAAATAAAGACCAGCTGCCATCGGATTCGACCCTACAGATATTATCAAGTATCTGTTCACAATTATAATTTTGGGTACAACTATGTTTTTCTTAAAAGTTTTTCACTTACAAAGTTTTATTTTATTTTTTAATACACATGTAGTGTGTTTTTATTTATTTTTATTATCCACCTAACCTCAGGCACAAACAGAAAATAATAAATTAATATATCTTTAAAATTAATGTGAAGGATTTTATCCATAAATTTCTCATTGATTGTGAGAGATACAGTTGAATTTTCAAAAGATATTTTATATATTAGTATGAATATAATCTTCTATATATTTCAATGATTTATTTAAGATTAATTAACAAATACCTGAACTCAAAAACCAAAAAAAAAAAAAAAAGGGCTTCGAGTAGAAGGAACAATGAAATCTCAAATCACTCATAATTTTAATCATAAATTAGTAGAAAATAGCAAGAAACACCTGCTGTGTGTCCTGTGCTAACCAAATAAGTCTCACGTGGTATTGATGTGCTATGAAACTTACTAGTCCGTGTTATGGGCTTACAATCTTGAAGTGGGCCCGATACAATTATGGCAGCAGCTGAACACACCATCCCGGCAACGATGGAAAAATAAATTTATGAATTAGAATAAAGTTTCAGATTATGAAATCTCAGTTGAAGAATCGTGCAAATAAATAGATTCATGAATTTACACGTTTTTTTTTGAAAAGATATTATCGATATTGCTCGAACAAAATCCAGTTTAAAATAACTGAAAAATTTTGTGCTTGCAACTTGCAAGTGTACGCTTAATACGCACCACCACCTTGCATTATTTTTCAACTCATAAATTTTATTTTATTTTTTCCCTTCCATGAATTTTTCTTGGCATATTTTGTATTGGTTGTTGGTAACTGGGAGTTGAAAGTCGAAACTAATAAATCGATCCCTCAAAGTCTCATCATCTCACCCAATTAAGTGTTTATTAATAGAAAAAAAATAAAAAGAATTAATTATGAAACGAATTATAATGTTAGAAGTTTTGGTTAGATGTGTAAAACAGAAATTATAGTAAATTAATTTGTTTCACTTGGTGGTGTCTTTACATATATTTATGTAAGATAAAGAGATTCTCGTTCACATCATGGTTACATCATATTTACCAATAACTTTAAAATAAACAAAATTTATTAAAAAGAATCCAATGAATAAGAGAATATATATGGAATACCTAAGGGTGTTTTTATTTTTTCTAAAAAAATAGTCCATGTGACCTTGTCAAAAATATAATGTGGTTAACAATTTCACAATGGTAAGTGTGGGCTAATTTCATTGGCCAAGACTACTAAATCAATCAAGATAGAATAATATTAGCTTAAATTCGGAGAGTGCATGTGCATACACGTACAAAATTTTTAATCTTGATCAAATGTAAGGTAACCATCCTAATCAAAGCAGTTATCAAGATTCTAACATATAAATAAATTAATAAAATTAACCATTCAGAAAAAGGAAAAAAATGTACACTGCAAATATGCGGAAAAAGATTCAAAAGCCGGGCTACCACTTTGGTCCATTTCATACTTTAGTTTTGAGATAAAGAAACAAGGTAATTTAATGAAATGATTATGACACTCAACAAGTAGATTTAGTAGCTCTTTCTAGATGATGAACATTATCTGATCTATATTTCAAAACTTGGAATTTTTTTTTTTTTTAATGTGAATATTCTCCAAATGTATGAAGATACTGCAACTATATATGAGTCTATGAATAAAGCTTGCTTTTCGGCTACCGCGTGTTGGAGCATAATATAACAAATGGTCGGCCATGTAAAGCCAAGAAATTAAGGGCCAAAGACTTCCTTATATATAAACACGATAAAATTTGACTAGTTGAGTCATTAATTACTGCGAACAAGAAAAATAAAATTCAATTTTGATGTAAATTAATGGATATTATTATTAGCTGGATTGAAGCTCTTGGGTAAAGATAATGATAATAACAAAGAATTGTATATGCATGGCATACATGGGGTACGTGTGTCAGACAAACGGATAATTTTTAATATATAGTCATTTCAATATTTTTCTACACCAAAACCTTAATGTCATAGACTATAGTATATGGAATGGATAGCTCCATACCTAAACCAAAAACATCCCCCACATGTTTATGTATTATATTCAGTTCAGTAGAAGAAGAAATTAAAGGTCCACACGGAGAATCAATTTGTCCATAATTTGTGGGAACGTCGAGATTTTTACAAGAATATAATAAATAACCCGAAGATGAATGCACTAATTTGTTAACTAATAAGTGAGGTGAGGTGGGTCCCATTTAATGGGTTGGCATTTGGCAGTTATCCGTTATCCATAGATCATCATCTTCAGTTGAACTAACAAAATCCACCGGTCTATTTTGACTGCTTCACATGCGAAGTAGTTTTGCCTGAGAAAGTGGCGTTGCATTTTTGACACTTCAACAAAATAATAATAATAAATCCAAATAAACCTTAACGGATAGTAGTAGATAAGCAGTAGAAAGCGACAGAGAGTTACGGTGTCGGTGTGTGTGGCTGTTACCAAAGCCAGCCAAGCCAGATGAGATGAATTGAAACGAAACGAAACGAAACATCCTGGAAACATCTTAAACGATAACGTTTTTTACAGTTGTGACTTGCTATTGCCGTTCCCATTTTGTTGGATAAGGCAACCGTTTTGGTGCAACTTTCAGTTTCTTTTCTTTTCTTTTTTTTTTTTCTGTTGGACTGGACGGTGGTGCAAGAGCCCAAAAGGTCAACAAATTGAACGATACTGATTGGCTTCCCTCTTTCACACGAAGTGGGTCAAGATGTAAGAAAACAAGTGAAGAGATGATGTAGTAGCCTTGGCCCTTGTAGGTAAGATACTATTAAAAGTAATGCCGTTTGTACAGTAAGCGAAGTTTTGGTGAGTCCACCATGTCCATAGAAATGTTAAGGTCCTTTTCCCAGTCAATAGTCCACAGTCAACAGACTTTAACCTCCACCGTCCATTTCTCAGCCGACCGCCAGTCGCCAGATGTTCACTTTTGCATGGCGATTTTTCAGATTTTTCTTTCAGTTTATTTTTGCTTTCACCGATTTATTAATTAGTAATTACTGTAGGGAGATAAGAAATTAAATTTTCATCCTGAGATTTTTAATTATTTTTGGTTTAATATTAACGTAAGGCGCTCTCATCTTGTCACCATATCTCCTAAACTGAAGCCATAGGATAACAAGATAGTTACCTATTTTACAAATACGAACAACGGTACACGTGTATAACACGTGGAAACATCATCTCGTAGATTGGAGGTCAATATTTTTGATAGTTGACTTGTGGAGTCGTGGCCAATAAAAATGGTCCAAGCGTACAAAACTGTAAATTATAAATACTAATATTGGCTGCAGCCTGGAGGTCATTCCTTTTCCGGTCTATTCGAAACTGCAGATGCTTCGGTTGCTTCTGGATTAACACTAAGACGTTGCTTTCCAAAGAGAAAGAAAACAAGTGTAACGCTTTTGGTTGTACCATGTGGGAGACAAATGAATGGTCAGGCCAACATCAGGATTCCCTTTGGGAGAACTTTTATGAAAAGAACAAAAATGTTTTCATCCGATAATAATTCTGTGCCGTAATTCATTTGAGAAAAAAAAAAGTAATTTAATTAAGATTTTCAAAGATTTTATTTAGAATAATTTTTAAAATAGAATTTATTTAAATTAAAAAATGTATTAATAAAAATTTTTTACAGATAAAACATTCACTAAAAAATTTTAGTTATTTCAATTATTAATGAAAAATTTTATTAAAAATTATAAAATTATTTTACTATGTAAATTATTTAAAATTATAGAATAATAAAAAATATTTTAACTGTTTTTAAAAAATGAACCTTTTAAATAAAACAAAATAATTTATTTAATTTTTAAAAATTTACCCAAAAAACAACACAACAAAAATAAAAAAAAATTATAAAATTAAACAAATACTTAAGGCCGTCTCTATAAAAACCAAAATGTTGCTTTTGATTGCTCAAAACAGGTTTTGATACGCTGTTGATGATGATGATTCATGGACGCGTACAACCAAGCTACATGATGAACTTTCTATTACACTGTATATAAAACCTTGTGATTCAAATGAATCCAATCTATAACGAAAATAACAAAGACTGCACCCTTTTTTTTTTTTAAAAAAAAAATATTTATTAAATAAAAAACTCATTTCTGTCGTACGAATCAAAAACAAAGCATCCTCTGTCAATGAGTTACTGTTTTGTAAACATCCCTTGAGTTAGAGATGAAAAATCATGATCATTTCCATTTCCTAGTTGAGTATGACTGACTGAGGAAACTGCAGGTGCTGGAGGACGCCTGGTAGCTCCGATATTCATTGTACCGTTAACTGGAGCCATTGGCTGTTGTGTATACATGCTGCAAAAGGAAATGAAGAACATGAACATAAGAATTTTTTTTTTTTTTTGGGTCTCAAGTACAGAAGATTCAGTGCGGGAACTGGGAAGGGTGCTTCTAGGGCGTGACTTGTGTTAGAACAAATCAATCTAATCGATTTTACATTAATTTTTGGCATGAATGTGCATGCACACACTCCTTAATATCAAAGCAAGCTTAATTTAGTGAACATCGCAAGCCTATGATCCTTCATCAATTCTTACTCATTATAACTGCATCACCAATACATTTGAGGAATCTTTTGAAACCATTTGAAGCATACCTAATGCTAAATAATTAAATATACTGTAAGGTGGTGGACCTGACGACCTCTCTTAGGCTGAATGACACAAAACAACCAAAAATACGAAGAAAGCAGCATCTGTGTACCTGGATGTTGGAAGATTAACAAAATTCCCAGCCGGATACAAAAGATAGCTGTTTCTCATCTGGAAAAGCAAAAAATAACAAGATAAGAAAGGGTCTCAACCTGAAAACACTTAAATAGAAGCATTTTATGAGGTCAACCTGCACATATTTCTGTTGATCAGCGACTGGCAGCATCATTCCAGGAACTTGATGGCCAACAATTCCCCAGTTCTGAATGGGTACGTGAATGCCATTAGAACTAGGTTGATGTACATTGATTGGAAAGGTTTGAGATCCACCATTAGATTTTGCAGAAGCAGCTGCTAGGAAGGACTGTTTTTGGGAGAGCATAGCTAGCTGTTGTTGATGGATAGAAAATGGAGACACCATTTCAGACTGCACAAAGTTCCAAATAAAAAGGTTAATAGCTATCTTTCCACACGTTTTCTCCAACAAATAAAAGCATTTAATCTTTTACACTTAAAATTTAGTTAGCATCCCTGCATAGAACATCTACTTGACACTTCTACCCAACCAGTCAAGGCAACTAATTGTTTAGATTGGCACAATTGTTTACATGATCAAATATTAAAACACACCCACGATGAGCATCAAGTCAATTTCATGCTAAATATGTAGCACCTTTCATAAGCAATCAGTCTTAATTGATAAAGGATGGTATGCGTTATCAACAGAGAGTCTATAGATAGATCCTCTGTAGAACTGCCAAAACATGCCTATGGTTTCCATAATTTCGACATAAAATTTTGAAATATTTACCTTTCCAAAGAGGGTCATAATATCATTCTTTACATCTTTCTGGGGTTTCTCTGAAACAGATGTTATGACTGATGGTGAACCCATAAATAGATCCTCAATTCTGTGTCTGGTGTGAATCTTGCTTTCAGTTGCCTTTGACAAATTAATTGGCTCAGCAGTTGAAGCATTGGTAGCTGCAAGGTGAAAACGAAAGTAGTTATGGGCGACAACAAAATTAATCACCCTAGTTACTATTAACCAGAAAACAATGAAGTAAAGAGCCAAGCAAATGGGAACAATATAAGGAAAGTAGCAATATGTGCTTTTACAAACTATTTTTTTAAAGAAAAAAAAAAAAGAGGACCTACGAGCCAAGCAAATGGGAAAAATATAAAGAAAGTAGCAATATGAACTTTTGCAAATTATTAACAAAAAAGACATACATTGTAAACTAGCACATGATTTCTCAGCAATAAAAGCCTTGGAACCATTTTCTCTTGAATCATCCATGCAAAGCAAATTAAAAAGATCAGTGGCATAATCTACTTTGCGTTGTGGAGTGGTACTAGCTTCCTGCTTAGGTGGTTCATACTTTAGTACTGCAGGTTCTGAATTCTGCTTTTTGAACCGTGCTACAGCTGGAGTATTAGTAGCTTCCTGCTTTGCTGGCTCATACTTTGGGACAGCAGGTTCTGAATTCTGCACTGGTTCTTGGATTTTTGGACTGGCTGTGACCTGCTCATCAAGTTCATTAGTTCTCTAGTATCTTAAATATCTGAAGAAAGAGGAAAAAATGAAAGGCAAAGAGAAGGGCCTGGCCAATGGAATAGATGCACAGAAATCACTTGAAAAAGACCGTGGAATGGTTCCCAAAAAACAATCTGTTTTGCAAATCTAATTACTTTACTGTTAGGCATTTCCAAGCAGTTGGATATTTTACACTATTGACAAACGTGTTTTCAATTCTTTTCGCCTCCCAGACAAAGACAATATTAAATAACTTTCATTGCTTTTAATATTCAAACAAGCATTGAAACAAAGGTAAAGAAAACTAAAAACATTTACTGATTTCTATGATATGATTTTCCTACATCTAATGCAGAGATAAATCATAACATATATGCAAAGAGATAAGGTAACTACAGCAGCCAGAGGATATGAAGATGTTGATAATCATTTAGAGAGGCCAAAGGGAGAAATTCTATGTACCTGTTGAACTACATTAATAGTTGCTGGAGAACTATGTTTTGGAGCAGTAATGTTATTGCTTGCAATAGGTGGGTGAGCAATATTCCTCACCTCAGGAACACGATTTATATTATTTGTATATCTATGCCCACTACTGCTGGGTAGAGGTCTGTGAAACGAAGCCTTCTCTTCACTCACCCTTGAAGGAGATTTTGTATTCCCACCCCTAGGAACCCATTTCTTCTCTTTGTACCTAACAAACAATGTAATCTCCCTTTAGCCAGTGTCAGGTCATCATTACATTGCAGTAAAAAAGAATCAAGCAAATAATTACTATTTCAGACTGGTAAGCTTATGATTGTACTTTGCACGAATGAAATTCTCGATTCCAACTCTATCATAATTAGGAGGCAACTCCGCTTCCCAGTAGCTATTTGATTTCTCATTCCCCATTGCTGCAAGCAACAACATACCAAGATTGATGAAACAGCATTTTATATCTTAAGAGTGATTTGATACCAGTTAAATCAGATCCAAATAACAGAAATATACATTGAATAAATGTGATCTGCTCTGGAAGCCAAGTGTCTAAAGTGGCAGATCTCACCTGCATCAAATCATACAAATTACAAAATCTGTGAACCTCTACTAACAAACACATAATTGCTGTACCATATTACTTAGAAACCCGAAAAAAGGGCAAATGAACCTTTGAAATGTGCACTCCAAGGCTTCTGTGGATCCCAGAACATTGCATGCATATGAAAATTCCCAAATTCACACTTGCCCATCGCGGGCCTCTGCTTGACAAGCCCATATTACAAGTTAGAACTTATCAACATAATTAGAAAAGAGAGTATTAATGATCAAGCTTGAATATTTGACTGTTCGTCTTGTATGCTGAAATACAAACTACTAACTGTATCTTTTGCCAGATACCTACTTGGCTTTGCAATCAGCACACTCCCTATTTTCAGGTAGTTTTAAGAGGCCATCCAAGATCTGCATGGACAGCGCCAAAGAAGATGATATTACCAGATATCATGGAGACAGAGCAAGCAGAAAAGGAAATTAAAAAGGTCAAATGGAAGAAATCAGTTTGATCAATTATAAAAATGTACAAACTCTAAGAAGCAGCAAATCCCGATATGCACAGAATATAGTGACAAGAAACATTCTTAACTTGAATTCCCAATAAGCACAGAATATGGTGACAAGAAACATTCCTAACTTGAATTTGTCAAATATCTCAGCATAGTATACATAATGTCAGGGAAATAAAAATAATAATTTTGACTTAAAATATGGAGATATACAAAATAATGCAATAAACTCGATTTGCAATATCTAATTATAAACTTTAACCTGAAGAAAATAAAGTCAAATAAGTGAGTGTCGCTTGAATTAAGCTTACAAATAACTATGATAAAAGAAAGAAAGTGTAAGGACAGATGATACATTGGCAACAAAAATATGGTAAATGTGAGACAGACGTAAAATGTAAATAACAGCTTCAAATTACAGGCTGCCAAATATTATTGAAGTAGGTGCATTTTCAGGCCAAGCACAACTTTTTATCATAAATTAATAATGAAAAATTGATTATTCGAGAACCAAATTCACCATATTGATGATATGAAAAATTAATTTTCTAAAAGCAATGATTTACAGGATATCTTTTGCCATGTATCTTGCAAACGTTATAAGTACTGCTAACAAGAGGAAAGAAATGGAGTGAGGATATCATTGTCAGCTTATCAGAGGTACTTGGAATTCAAATGAACTTAAAAGAATTCATAAAATACAGACCTAAGACGTATAAGTATTCCCTAACCTATCAGACAGCACATATAATACAGAATCTTAGAAAGTGTACGGCTGTATCAGTTTGAGCCAAAAAGCCATATAAACACCACCAAGTTATTAATGAGTTCCAACTCATAAGGTGGGTCTCCATTTTCAAACAATTTGTTATCGCCAAGCACTTTAGACAGCTATATAATGAACTGCGGGCAACTTTCTTTACTGGCTTATCAACAAAAGACAAATATCAACGCACTGTAGGTTTATTCATGGTCATGGCTTCCCAATTACAAGGGATAGCCCAGCTGAGCAAAGTAATAATTGTTAACTGTAAAAGTAAAAACTATTCTAAATAGAAGCCATATCTGCCGAGGAACTAATCTCAACCGACTCAAAACTGTAATATAAACAAACGTGTATTCAAATAACAAGTACAAACAGATTGAACATGGCCAAGCTCTTATGATTGTTGAACAATGAATATTTATAACTGCTGAAACTCAATAAATACGAACATGATAAGAAGTTTAAAAACATAAAACTTTGCAATCATATTCATCAAACAAATGAAATTTCAAAGCCAACGATCAAACCCAGATAGAATAATAAGAAATAAGCGTCAAATGAACGTAAAAGAGATACCTTTCTGTGCTTAGCATTAAGCTCTTTGGAAACGTTAGCCTTCTCGTTCATGTTGCAAACTTTTTCTTTCCCAACAAAGAGAGATTATTTTTCCCTCCGTAAAAAATCTACCTTTCTTTCTTATTTTATCTCAGCGTAGAAGCACAAACCGTACAGACTACAGACAAAGAAAGAGAAGAGGAAGAAGAAAATGGCAAAGTTCAAAATGGGTTTCTTCTCTTTTGAGTGTTTGTTGTTTGTTCTGTTCCGCACCTTTTTGTAGGCTTGGACTTTGATTTGATGACTCGCGTGTACACACACGCATGCTCAAGTGACTTGTGATTCTAGGCTTTTTTATGAGTGGGAGTGCCTCTGAACCGCACGGGTGATTGGGTGATGGCCAATCTTTTGTTTGGTTGTTCAGAAACATAAGTGAAAATCCAAAAGGAACTTCTTGATTTTGAGGCTTCTTTGGCTTTTTGAGTAAATGAAATGCTACATGCATAGAGGTAGTCACACTGTTGGCTAAAAGGATGTTTCTCTCTCTCTTTTTTTTTTTTTTTTTTAAATAATAGTATAAAGTTGTTATCTTTTGGCTAAGTATATAGAAATCATAGTCAAACAGAATATTAGGTCATGTAATTTTCTTTTCTCATTTGTTATTATTATTCTATTAATATGGTACTAACTATTTAATTAACTTTTTGTGTGACAGTCTATAGAGAGAGACAATAAATAACAGTAATAATTTCTATCATGCATGTTTCATAACATACTTTGAGAGTGACTCTAGTTGTGTTTGTCTGATTATAAACTTATATAATACAACTAATGTAAACTAACCAGGGTTATAATTTGACACCAAAAATATCTTTGGAATAAAACCTACCTTGTCAATTAGATGTTAAGTTATTTAGGTTTATAAGAATTTCACCTATACAAATTATTTGGATGGCCAAATTAGTAGTACTGATTGTGGTAATTTTAGATCGGGTCGTAGGGGAAAAGAGAATAGACCAATAATGTAGTGGTGACATATTTTAAGTTAGGCCAAAATTTGCAACGACAAGTGGTGGCATAGTATTACCACCATGTCAAAAGTCAAAACATTATTCATTTGTCTGTAATAAAATCATGTATGTTGCTGTCATAATTTCGGGGAAGTCTATTTCAAAATCATTTTGACGAATTGCAAAACGGTCATGTGTTTACTGTAATTGGATTTTCTCCGTGATCCTTATACGCGCTTATATGGGATCCCGTCTCGACCCGTTTGGCACTGATAGTTCATAAAATTGGCGGTGCGGCTATTGCACCATTTATGTGATTTGTTGTTTGATAATAATTTTAGATTTACTAATCGATACGATCGATAATCCATCATTTGTGTGTGTGTGTGTGAGTGGGGCACTTTAGTGCTTCACCATTAGCTTAGTGGTCCCTTTCAGCATGCTTCAATTGGAGGACTAATTGGATTTTAGTTGGCACCCAACTCAAGGCCGAACAAGAAATTACGGTACGTTGACTTACGACACCACTATAGCTAGCTACCATACCATTATTTCTACAGAACATAGGAATGACTGACAAGAATGATATAATAATAGTATGTCTTTGGTATTAGTCCAGCAAAACCATCATTCTAAAATCAGAGTTGAAGCTGACCCATGAATTGTATTATGTAACTTTTTTTTATAAGGTATTATGTAATTTGATATAACATAATTGAGCTGTACTGATATAGGTTCGAGTTGGGATATTTTCAATTATACCATAAAATCCAAGAACAACATGTATTGTATTTTTACGTTATAAAATCTCAATAAGAAAATGCAAACTTCAAAGTCCCATACACAGCAGCAATACTGATATGATAGATAATATAACTTTCAGTCTCCAAAAATCTCACAACGGATCTTATCTCTATTAACTAATAGCCGTTAACTAACCAACTAGAAGTAACACATTACAGCTGCCTGTATGTCTAATATATCACATTCTTCACTCCATCTGATGAAAATATCAAACAGAATACGGCAATCCTTGAAGATGTGTTCCGGTCAGTACATATAGAGTCTCATCATCAGTTTTGTGGTTCAAGTCTTATTCGGTCTTCTTGTTCAACTTCAGCTTCGCTTCCACATCTCCACTGTAAGGTGTGGCAGGGTATGCATGCTGCTGGATAACAGAGAAGACAACCATCTCTAGACAAACCAAGACATTTTGAATAGCTTCATTAATGTGCTCCACATCCAACCAAAAATGATGAGATCGGATGATGCCCATGCCAGCTAGTATTTCAAGCACGACATCCTGCATGTGATCAAAAGTGACATTTACTGTTATTAAAAGAAACAGATAAGAAAGATGAAAAGATGAAACAGAAACAGTATAGAAAAGAGAGCAGCAAACGAGAAGTTTAAGGCACAAAATCAACTAACATTGCCAAAGGCAAACACCATCCCCATGTTCTGATGATGCATAAACAACCCATCATTCAAATAAGAAGTACAATTATCTGTGATTAATTAAGGAACATATTAATGAACTCAAGGAATTCCATATGACTTAGGTAAGGCTTCATCAAATTAATGTTTTTCTATGAATTCACAAAGCAAGTCAATAAAATGACGAGGACTTAGTCCAAACTGCAAAATAGCTAAGCTTGACCTGAATTAAGAAGTAACAGTCAAGATTGAACATGCCAAATGGTCCACCAAATTTCATTATATCAATACACATCTGCTTAGGTTGGTAGTGAACATTAGGAGTCTGGTGATAGGTCAAACAAATTAGATTTCCATGTTCTTGATCTAAAGTACACTCCTCAAGAATGAGAGTTATTAGTCTTAAAGAAGAAGAGCTCTTCAGAAAGAGCCTCAAACTCGAGAGTTGATAAATCTACTGCCTTTTGCCGTTCCTGTCAGGAAGTGATAGCTTGATTTCATTTGTTTTTATGTTGGTGCTACTTTCATCGAGTTTTAGGCCCTGGTTGGTATCCAATTGTTGCTGTGTAAAAAATTGTAAATTAAAATAAAAAAAAGATGGTGTGTGTGGTAAATATGGCTTTAAATAATAATTTTGACCAAAAAAGTAAAGATATTATAGATTTTTTATTATAGAAGTGTGGGACAAAATCAACTTAACTTCTAATCACAGCAGCAAGTCTTTACCAAATACTTTTATGGTGTAACTTTAAGCTATAGCTACCGAGCCATAATACTGAACAGGGCTCTTCTAGGTTAACATTTCAGTTTGTCTTTGTGAATAAATTAAGGTTATGCACAGTACAGTGAAAGAAGATGAGATCTTTATACCTGCCAGAAGCAGAAAAAAACAATCCCCTTGATGCACATGAACTTGGCGAGTGGTTTGTGGGGTCCCAACTCTTTTGCAAAAACATGGTAGAAGACCACCAAAGAATACAATGCCAATGAAACTGAAACATTTAGAATGATTGTAAATGTCCAACTCAACCAAGAGGGATATATCCGAAGAAGTTGCAGTGTAATCATCAATATGGAACATATTGGGCGGATAACAACAAACTGCCATGTCCAGTATTTGAGGAGCTTCAGTGTATGGCGATCCAGGCGGACAGTGTGAGGCTGCAACATTTGAAAACTATGTGCTCAGTTCATAAACATAAACATAAAGCTGAAAGATCATACTAAAAACAATTATTTTACTAGTACATACCAATTATTTAGACAGTCCAAAATTAGTATTTGCATTAAGATCAGAATTTCAACACATCAACAAGAATCATGTTGAACAATAATAAACACATTACAAGAGTGGTTTGCCATATTACCTCGCAAATTCGTTTTATGCACCTTTACAGTAAATTGAGGTTCTTGTCTACATTTATGTGCCAAGAAATGAGAGGGAATTCACTTAAATCTTCTTGCTTATCACCTTCTTGACATATTTATATTACCATTAACCCTATTATTGCTTCTGTTTCAGGTACTAAAGTCATTTTCAATTAATTTTGAAGAAATTCAACTTCTCTCCTTTATTTAATAAGTTCATTATTAGCTTCTAACTAAAAGATATGTATATATCTGTATATATATATATATACATATACCACTCCATATATTATATATACCACTCCACCTAAGGCCCTTTGAACGGAAAGAAGATAAGAAAGGAAAAGTTCTGTGTGTGAAGGGGACTCAAGCTAGAGCAGGCTTTCACGAACCATACGAGGGCGGGCCTGCCAGGTGAGGTGGTCAGCTATATATATATATATATATATATATATATATATATATATATATATATGTATGTATGTATATATGTATATTGTACAGATCTAAGCCTGTTCTTTATTATTTGTACAGATCTATACTAACTATATATATGTTTACAACAGAAAGGAAATAGGGTCGAATGATGGACGTGTAAATAGAAAAATTAAATAATATCCAATTTTAATAAAACTTGGTATGATTATGGGTACGTGGCGTTGTTTCGTACTAGATCGATGCAGTAATCTGCCTTTGGATCCAGATCAGGCTTAAAACTGATCAATAATCCGCACGTTCAGGTTTCCAGCCAATATACCTCTATAATCTTTAGTTAATTTTTCTTTAGACAAGAAAAGATTGATACGTGGCTTTGTTAAACCAGATGACCATAGATTTAATTACGCTTTGGGATCAGATCTGACTTAGAACATATCTAAATTTTGTACATCAGATGTCCAGCCTATATACCTTTACTTTAAGACCTTTAAATTTAAAATATCTGCAACTCTAGGCAACGCAGGGCTCAAACATAGTATTAGAATCTGGATCCCAGATCTAGTGCTCTGAAAAAATAGAAGGAGAAGAGAATACAACTGAGGGGAGAGACCCGGTCTCTATACCTTAGAGAAAAATAACAGTTTTAAAAACAGATATGATATAAAAGATCAGTCTGCAGATCATGCATAAAACTTTGAATATTAAACTTTAAAGATCATACACCCTTAGATCTATGCTTTAAAGTAAATTGCTTTAAATTAAATTACAGAACTTTAAACTTTAAACATAAAACTTTAAATTAAATTAAACTGAAAAATTACATTTAATTAAAAGCTTAAAAACTTTATAAGAAATTATTGCGGAGAAATAAGAAAGGGAAAATCAGAAGATAGAAAAATTTCCTCAACGTCTTCTATTCATCTTTTCCAGAGAGGAGAGACACAAGAGATACAAGAGAGAGAGGTGAGAACTCTGATCTGAGGAGTCTAAGTCTTCCTTCAGATTTAAATACAAAATTTTGTTCCTTCCGATTTAAGTTTGTAGCAATAAACTGTAGCTTTAGGAAAATACAAAGAAAATACAAAGAAAATACAAATGGAAAATACAACACTTTACATCTTTAAGGACACTTCATTGGAGAAATATCGTTTCCAAGAGAAATAAATGGCTCATCTTCATCTTGATCAGAAGACTCTGAAACAGATGGTTCTGACCTAAAGGTGAGAAGCTGCTCCATGATTTTAAAATACTCGTCTTTAATCTTAGCACTGGCTAGAAGAGATTTGGCTCGAGATCGTTGTGCTAAGAATGTGCTTTGAGTTTTTGAGTCTTCAATGCTAGGCTTTAAGAGGCCTCTTGAAGAAAGCCAATTCTGAACAATGGCTTCAGATAGCTTTGAATTATCATCAAATTTAGACTACTATTTAACTTTAAAAATTCTTTGCAAAATTAATTAGGATTCTTGGGTGTGATACTGAAGGTTCCACATCCAAACCCAAGGAAGGAAGAAATTTACACAAAAACTGAAAAAAAAAAAAAAAAACCTCTTCTCGGACTCTGAAGGAATTTAATAGGCTTTAAACAGATTTCAGGGCTCGGACCAAAATAGTTCCACCATTGTTGGAACCAATTGGGTAGGCTTTGCACGGTTATTTTTGAATTGAAGAAAAATAACCAAGAATGAGTCTTTTTCGAGTTTTGAATAAAGAAGGTGTTAAACCAAACTTGTTGGTAATCCCAATAAGAAAAGGACAAGTAGTGGTTTAAACGACTTTGAAAGTTGGCCGGAAAAGTTTTAAGTTTGTAGAGTTGATCACCCCACTGTTTTGAGCTCAGAACCTTTAAAATGGTAGCTGTGGAGTAGGGTGGCTCAGAATGAGATTCACTAAGGAAAAAATGTTTAAGCTTAATAGACTCGGTGAACTCTAAAATACTTTAGTAATAAGGCTGGGGTTTTGATAAATCCCAAGGTTTAAAAAATCAGCCTTTACGAAAAATCTTTGTTATAACTTGAAAATGGTCAGAATGATAAAACCCATCTTCTATGGATAAAATATTTTGATAATAAGTTTTATTAAACCAATCCGAGAATTTTTGTGAAAGCTTTGATTGTGAAACCACAATTTGAGAAGAAAAGTTTTCACTGAAAATAACTGCTTTAGAAGAAGAAAGTTTTATGATTTCTTTAGAAACAGATTTTTCTTTCTCAGGAACTTGAGAAAGAGCTTTGTTTTATGAAAAACCTTGTAAGGCGAGCATGAGCTCAGGGGATTTAGAAATGGACTGCATCCATTCTTTTACCTGTTCACAAGAGGTAATAGTTTTAGATTGGGCTTCTTGTTCTTCAACCATGTCAATCGAGGATTTGATTGGCATTACAGAAGAAAGCAATTTGTCTTTAGAGGGGGTTGAAAAAGATTCTTTAGAATCTTTAAGAGGGGCTTTACCCTTGTCTTTCTTCTTTGGAGGCATTATCTGTTTTGCACAAATTCCCTTGTTAAAAAGTCAAAAATAAAATTTGTATCACCTTTAATAAACTCAATATGAAAATAAAAAACACTTAAAATATCTTGCCAACGTGCAAAAATCTGTTTTGATGCAATGTTTTGAACATCTTTTTTTAAAACATATTTTGCAGCTTTACAATCAATTCTAAATAAAAATTTTTGATTTAACAAATCACTTTGAAATTTAGATATGCATAAAACAAAAGAAAAAATTTCTTTTTTGATAGTAGAATAATTTTTCTGACAATTATTCCAATGTGTAGAAATATATTGTACTATCTGTTCTTTATTATTTTCAACTTGTTTTAGAATCTTCCATAACCTATGTCTTGAGGCATCAGTCTCAACAATTTTACGTAATATAAGATTAGTAAGAAATAAACATGAGATTCTTTTACAGTATTCTTTATTAACTTTACAACTTTAGTGTGTTCTTCTGTCCATGCAACAGGATTCTTTTTTAGTCTGTCATGCAGAGGTTTAGACATCTTATTAATATTAGGGCAAAAACCAAGCACATAGTTTAAACTTCCAAGAAATCTTTGCAATTGGGTTTTGTCAAAAATCTTATCAGAAAACTTGTCAGCAAATGCAGGAGATCTCTCAATAGGCATAATAGTTCCTTTGGAATTGTAATGTCCAAGGAATCTGATTTTAGTTTGAAATAAGGAGACTTTAGAAATTGAAACACCAAGGCCAGCTTTTTTAGTGACATAATAAAGTCTTTAAATGTTTGAGATGTTGATCAATTGTTTTAGAAAAAATCAACACATCATCTATATAAACAATACAGAGTTCAGAATAACGATTATAAATGAGGGGACATTCTGAGAGGACATTCTTTAAACTAAAAGGCATAACTGTCCATTCATACTGGCCAAAAGGGACAGTAAATGCAGTTTTATACCTATCTTTAGGGTGAATCTGAATTTACCAAAATCCAGACTTCATATCAAACTTTGAAAAGATAAATGCAGAATGCAACTTTTGAAGTAAATATTTTTTATTAGGTATTGGATACCTAATCCATTTTAAAGCTTTATTAAGAGACTTGTAATTTATGACAAGTCTCGGTGTGCCTCTCTCTAATTCAGAATTCTTGTTGACATAGAAAGCAGCACAGGACCATGGAGATCTGGACTTAACAATAAGTCCTTTAGATTCTAAATCTTTGATTTCATTCCTATAGTGTTGTTCCAAATCAACATTCATTTGAATTGGACGAGCTTCAGTAGGAATCTGTTTTTCATCAAATGAAATTTCATATGACAAATCTACCAAATGTTGCTTTCTATCCCAGAAAGCAGTTGGTAAATCTAGCACATATTTTTCTTTCAATGAGGTTTTTGAAATGAGAAATCTTTTGTTTTATAAAACCAATTCTTAACCGTGGATTGTAGCCTTGCCTGTTGACCTAAAACTAGATCATAGATTTTTTAACATGAATTCTCTATTCTGTAGAGCATCAGAAGCTACTTGTTTATAAGATTTAAAACTCACTACAGTGTACAGTCTCACTACAGTTTAAAAGTTACAGTGTACAATCTCTCTAAAGAACAAAATTTTATATTTAAATCTGAAGGAAGACTTAGAGTCCTCAGATCAAAGCTCTCACCTCTCTCTCTTGAAAAAAATGAATAGAAGACATTGGGGAAATTTTCCTGTCTTCTGATTTTCCTTTCCTTCTTTCTCCGTAATCATTTCTTATAAATCTTTTAAGCTTTCAATTAAATGAAAGCATTCAATTTAATTTAATTTAATTTAAAGTTTTATGTTTAAAGTTTAAAGTTCTATAATTTAATTTAAAGCATAGATCTAAGGGTGTATGATCTTTAAAGTTTAATTTTCAAAGTTTTATGCATAATTTGCAGACTGATCTTCTATATCAGATCTGCTTTTAAGAATGTTACTTTCCTCTGAGGCATAAAGACCGGATCTTTTCCTTCAATTGTATTCTCTTCTCAATCCATTCCTTCAGAGCACTAGATATGGGATCCAGATTCTAGTACTGTGTTTGAGTCCTATGTTGCCTAAGGTTGTTGATATTTTAAATTTAAAGGTCTTAAATTAAAAGTATATAAGCTGGACACCCGATGTGCAAGATTTAGATCTATTCTAAGTCAGATCTGATCCTAAAGCATAGTTAAATCTATGGTCATCTGGTTTAACAAAGCCACGTACCAATCTTCTCTTATCTAAAGAAAAATTAACTAAAGATTATAGAGGTATATTAGCTGGAAACCCGAACGTGCAGATTATTGATCAGTTCTAAGCCTGATCTGGATCCAAAGACAGATTACTGCATCGATCTAGTATGAAACAACGCCACGTACCCATAATCATACTAAATTTTATTAAAATTGAATATTACTTAATTTTTCTGTTTACATTTCCATCCTTTGATCCTATTTCCTATCTGGTATCAAACTCATATGACTCAATGAACAAAGGGGCTAATATAGAAAGTACTTGATCGTCAAGACCAAGCTCATGGAGCTTTTTGCTCGTACGACAAAATTTTGCAGTATGACTTTTTTTACCACATTTGAAACAAGTAGCTTTTTTATAATTGAAAGGGGTATTAGGCTCGGCTTTTCTTGTAGAGAAGGTTTTCTTCTTATAAGGCTTTGAAAGCTTCTTATAAGAAAGATCTCTAGAATCCTGAAAAGGTTTCTTATAACTCTTAGACTTATAATATTTTTTGTAAGGTTTGAAAGAACATTTACCATCACAGTCTTTAGAGGTAAAGGCTTTAAAGGGGTCATAATTGAACTGCTTACAGAAGCTGCCCAATTCTTGTTTACCTAAGCTCCCATTTTAATCTTTTCTGAAGTTTTAAATTTTGACAAATCTTTAAACCTTCCTTATTGATAAAGCTGACAAGTTCACCATAGGTGAGATTGTCATAAGGAATCTGATTATCATACAGAGCTTTGATAGAATTTCTAACTTTTTCACCTAGAAGGGTTAGTAACCTTGAAAGAAACTTTTCTTTCCAAGTAACATGATTTGCATCATCTCTTAGAAAGAGTCTGGTGAAGAAAATAGATTTATAATTTTGAAAATCATTAAGTTTCCTACATCTCATGTTATGAATTGGATCGTAATGAGGACTCCATTCTCATCTGTTTGAATAGCATTTAGAATGTCTAACTGTTGCTGTTTAGTGAGAAGATGATCTCACTAACCTTTAAGTTGACCTGTAAACCCAGCAATAAAGATTTCTGCAATGGCTTTGTCAAAAGTTCTTAATTGAGTTTTATAAGCATTGGCTGCCATGGTCATTTGTTGCAACAGTCCAAAAATGTTATATTCAGACATTCCATCTATATTCCATTCATAGACAGAAGATGCATTAAACCTAGATTGATTTGAAGCACTTGGTCAGTCTATGACCAAATCTGGTGGGGATTTGACTGTGGGAATGGCTAATTCCCAATTGATTTTGTTGGCTTTAGGAAGTGGTTCTTCCTTAAAGGCTTCTATATAAGGAAAGGCTATAGAAGTCTGTTCATAGTCTAGTACACCAATTTTACTTGATTGGGCACTATCAAGAGCAATTTGAACTTTACTAAAGGAAGAAAAGCTTCTATACTATCTAGTTGGTCACGGATAGCTTTAGCAAAATCTGATTTTGAATCTTGAATAAGCTTTTGACTTTGTTTCGAAACCTTAAAAGGTTTAAAAATAGATTCTTTAAGCTTTTTCTCAGATTCAGACTTTGTTGATTTTAAAGAAGAAGAAGGAATAGGAGAGAGAGTTATGATTGACTTTTGAAATTGGCTTTCTAACCTAATCAAATGCTTTCCTATAGTATTTAGATTAGTATTACAGAAATTATTCTGTTGAATAATGCTATCTAAATCAGTTTTAGGATTATTGGATTTATGAGTTTTATAAGGTGAAGCTTTAATTTGGATAGGAGGATCACCATGGTCAATGGTTATACTCCTGAGAGGTGGATGTTCTGCTTCTATAATCTTATCACTATCAGTAAGGTTCCATTCAGGAGTCTTTTTTTCTAACAACAATAGAATTTGATTCTTTAAAAGGATACTCAATATGATTATTAGAAGCATACATCTCAAACTAATGAAAAAATAATATATGAGTTTTATGCAAATTTATAAACTCATAGTAAACTTGCTGAATCTCTTTTCTTTGGTTTAAAAAATATTTAAAAAATCATAATCTTTTTTCTTTATTGTTATCTGAATAAAAATCATTATGAAGAAGATTTTTGTCAGGTTCAAAATCTTTTTCAATCACATTAATTCTATTTTCAGTAACAACAGAAAAAGTAGGAGAAGTTAGAAGAGAAGGTTCCTTCTTTTCTTGTTCTTGTTCCTGTTGACTGCTAGTGTAAATGGGACGAGGTACACTAGTGGTGTAGTCAACAGAATGAATAGAAGAATTAGGTATATCCAAAGTGGAAAATCTAGGTTAGCTATTAATAGGTTGAAATGAGAGATTTATTACAGAAAGTATTTTTAAAAATTTACTTTCAACTGAATGAATGTTAGTGCTTGAATCCTTATCGGAGAATCTAGAAGATATAGATCTCCGAAAAGATAATTTAACTTTATCATCTAAATACTAAGTTACGTTTTACAACTCTGTATTTAACTCAAGTTGTTTTGGAATCACTGGTTCAGTGGTTCCTTAAAGAATTCATTCCTCAAGAAGATTGACATCTTTCCATTAAATGAATTTTGGAATAACAGTGTTTGCTTTAGACAAATCAATTTGTAAGATAAGACTTTTATCTCTTTTTTACTAGTATTTATGTTGCGTGTTAAATGCAGAATGCATGACTTTATATGATCAATTTTTGAGACTGATGTCTCAAGCATAAGTTATAGAAGAATTTTAAAATAAATTGAAAATAATAAAGAACAGATAATCCAATATATATGGTTATAAAACACATATATAGTTAGTATAGATCTGTACAATATATATACAATATATAAATATATATATATAGTGATCATCATATTTGAATCTTAAGACTTTATTAAAGTTCAGAGAGAGAGAGAGTTCGAGAGAGATTCGAGAGAGAGAGAGAGAGAGAGAGAGAGGGAGCAGTTTTTCTTAACTATAAAGCTCAGCATTTCAATGATTGAAGATTGATAGACAAATTGCTAATAACTTTGTAAGTAACAGGAAGTAAACTGGGCAATAGTAGCAACTGCTGGAAAGCGAAGGCTCTGACTGACAATAAATTAAAAAAATGATAGTTTTACAAACCTGGAAAAGAGTCATGGGAAAGGAATGATGAATCTCTCTTCCTTTAACTTCATCCGGCACAACGTTGTTACTGATCGAAATCTTCAAATAACTGTACATTAAGGCCATAAACTTGGCAATAACCTGGACATTAAAAAAAAAACAGTGTGAAAAACAAAACTAGGGAAGCGAAAGGAAGAAGCGGAAGAGAGGGAAACAGAACTCACCAGAGCCTCGTAGCACTCCTTAACGGAGTCCAAAAAGGTGAAGAAGGCTTTGCTTCCCTTGATATCCAACAAACCTACAAAAGAATCAACAGCGTAAATGGGAGCCATGAGGATTATAACAATAATAGCCTTCTGCTCCTTTGGATTCTTCCAGTAAAAGAGATGCTGTTGCAAGAGCCGCATCGTGAAATGCATTGTCAGCATCACGCACAGTCCAGATCCCATCACTGTGATTTGCGCCGGACTCATCGTGCTCAGATCCATCGCTCGCCACGATGATGATGATGATTCTGGTCCCTCGTGACTGTACTTGTGATTGATTCGAGTATTGACTGATTGTTGTATCTATATCCCCCATCCCATTCCTATCAGAAAAATTTGTGGAAGCAGATATTGTGTGGGACCACTGGACACGTTTTTTTCTCCTGTTCGTCTTCAGCTGTTCGTGTTGACCAGGCAGGAAATTTTAACACGTCTGTTTTGGTTGTTGGATGGAATTATGAACGAATAGAGATAGATTAACACTGACAATTCATATGAATCAACGTGACGGTTGCTGCCTTTCTTTTTTTTGCCCTTTCTTTTTTTGCCCTTTCTTTTCTTTTTCATTGTTGATTGAATATTGAATTGATCTAAATTTCAATCTTTAAATAACTAGATAACTCTGACATGTCTATTACCCTTTTTTAATTATATATACTATAAACACAATTTTTTTTCTAATTTAATCAGTTATATGGACATTGTTTAAAATAAATATAATAAAATCACGTAATTTATTTTACGTAAATGTCATTCTCTTTAATAGTTATATGTGACATGCATTTAAAATCTAAATACTTAATCTTTTCTTAAGTCATCGTGGTGTAAATGAAAAAAAAAATTATAGAATTATAAATTTTAATTTTGTTGAACGAATTATGAATTATGTAACTTCTCAAGCCGTCATAAACTAACCACTTCAAGCAAGAAGTTGCTATATTTATTTATCTATTCATGGAAGTCCAAAAGAAAGCTTAACAAACTGATGCCGTGCTCTCAATTGCCTTCTTAACGAACACATGGTTCATTCTGTATGCAACATGAACTTACTGAACTGTATGCCCAATGATACACGATTCATTTTATTCATGGAACAAGTATTATCTTCCCAATATGCTTGCTACTTTCCATGAGCTGGTGAGCTTTGGCTGCTTCAGACAGCAGAAGATACTTATAGATCACAGGCCTCACCTTTCCTCCTGCTATTGCAGGCCAAACATTCTTCTCCACCTCAGAGACAATTAATGCTTTGTTTTCTGTGCTTCTGCTTCGCAAGCCAGCCGCTGTCAGTTAAGCACCAATTATATAGACCCATCAATCATACATCTCTCAATAATAACTCTAGACTCTAGTAAACATACCCCAAAAGAAGAATAAAGAAAATGTTATGTCACAGATGTGTAACAGTCCCAGAAGAAATTCGGTTTAGAAGTAACGTTGTATATTTTTTCATATCCAACCAGAAATTTCTGTTTAATTGCGATCTGATAGCTGATATACAGGCATAAAATCGCAAAGCTAGACCTAGTGTTAAAGAATAAAAGGAAACTCATCAAGGAAAATCACGACAGAAATTAGATTCAGAAGCTAGGTTATCAAAATCCTGATTCCCCAAAAACAAAAGTTTTTTTTTTTTTTTTTTGAAGCAAAACCTATGAACCTTTCAAGAGTTAAGTTAACATAATTTATTATAATTAATTATTATGCTAAATACAACTAACATGTGACTGTAAAGGGAACTTACACATTGACTTCTTTACTATTGCTTGTGTAAAAATTCATCCAATTGAAGAAGTTGAATTCCAATATGTATACTATAATTTAATTGTTAAAAAAAAAAAAAACACCTTGAATGGAAAAACCAAGTTCATTCATTTTCAAGAACACCAAGGCCCAGTAATCAAGGGCACAATACCTTGCACAGTGAGGCGCTTAGCAAGCAGAGAAATTAAGTTTAATTCTGTTTTAGCTCCACCCTGGGTTCCAATTATGAAAAGCCTCCCATCAATGTTCAAGCTGTCGAGGTTGCGCTGAAAGTAGGATGCTCCCATGCAATCTAGAATTACGTCCACACCTAGGCGTAAACATTAATACATATGCATCAGTCATAAACTGAAAGTGACAGAAGGATCTTTATACAGGAGTGCAACTTCCAGATTAAAACAAAATGCATTCATAATGCTTGTAAACACTAAACTCACCTTTACCACCAGTTTCTTCCTTTACTCGTGCAACAAAATCCTCACTCTTGTAATTGATGCACAAATCCGCACCGAGATCCTTGCAAAAAGCCAGCTTTTCCTCACTTCCTGGAGATCAATAGCTAAGATCTATGAACACATGAAAATTGAACAGTTGACATATGATGAGAATTGTGGCCAGACCTGCTGTTACAAAAACTCTCACTCCTTGGCATTTTGCTATCTGAATTGCAAATGTACCAATTCCACTAGAGCCCCCATGAACCTGATAGTTTAATAGCCATTAGTTCATGGATTAGGCTTCATGCCATATATATTTCAATGGCTTAGCAGTCAAAGAGATTGAATATCCCTTGCATCACGTATTGCATAATTTTATATGTATCCGACAGAAAATTGCACCCTCAGATACCTGTACACTAGACTAGGGATTTTCAGCTTTAAAGCAATTGTTATCTGCCAGTCCACACTAACCGACCAACGAAGTGACGGCAGAGGTGCTGGGACAAATATACAATGCAGGATTTGTACTCAATTTATAAGTTTTAACCAAGTAAGGATTAGAGTACAAGTCACACCCATGTTGATAACATACCAAAGGTAAAACTTAAAAAGAAAAGTTTCTAAGCAATAATATCTATCCAAGCGCAACCATAAATCATGATCCCAACTTGTAGAATTAGAACTCGTTTCCACCACATTTTGAATATCAAATATTCATCTTTACTGGGTAAGTAAGCTATGATGCAGACTCTGGGAATTACAGTCATACCTAACAAGCCGAAAAATTAAACTATTTCAGAACATCAACCAGAACATAGCAATCATCAAAATATTTGCTCCAATAAATCAAAATTAAACAAAAAAAAATCATATATCAGGATACAAGATAGAGCAAAAATCTACCAGAAATGTCTCCCCTGGGGATAGGTGACTGGTCATGAAAACAGTTGACCAAACAGTGCAAGCCACCTCTGGAAACGCAGCGGCATCTTTGAGTGAGACACCAGGTGGAACAGGAAGAACTTGTCCAGCTGGAACAGCCACTTTCTCAGCATACCCTCCTCCACCAAGCAGAGCACACACCTATTCAACAAAATTTATCACAACCCATAGTTAGCAGCTTCGAAATTCATGTACCCATTAATTTTAAAAATATGATTATATTACACATAACTGTGTGTCTAAAAAATATAGAGTTCTACGTACAAAAAGTTCACAACTTTTGAATTGTTGAGAAAAAGAAAAGAAAAATCTGTCATTTTTCACTTCAAATCAAATTCCATGACATTGACGAGAAAATTACTAAGTAATGGAAATAAAAAATTTAGCAACCTGATCCCCGACTTTCCATCTAGAGACGTTTTTACCGACGGACAGGATGGTGCCGGAACATTCGAGACCCGGGTAAGGGCTGGCGCCTTTGGGTGGAGGGTAGGAGCCTTTTCGTTGAAGAGTGTCGGCCCGGTTCAGGGCAGTAGCTTCGACTTTGATCAACACTTCATCGTCTTCGATTTGAGGGTCTTCTACTTCTTGCAACTGCAGCACCTCTGGGCCACCGGGTTGAGTTATCACTATTGCCTTCATTGTGCCTTCAATTTCCCGAGTACAGGTAAATGATACCAAAATATTTATTAATACAATCTAACGCTAATGATGATGATGTTATTTATTTATTGAATTTCCCTTTTTTTTCTTCGTGAAAAATTGAAAACTGAAATATCTGGAGAAGAGTTGGGTAAATAATCTGACACTTAAAAAATTTAAGATTAAATCGAATGTATTGATAAATATTATAATTTAAATAGGTAAAATAATTTAAAATTTTGATCAAATTGATATATTAAATTATAAAAAATTCAAGTTAAAATTAGAAAAAAAAAAAAAAGATTGAGTTCCGATTATTTTTTTCAACCTAATTAAATCAAAATCCAATTGGATCGTTTTGAATCCAAATTTATCCACCCCGGGTCCCGCATAGACATATCAGCTGTCTATATCGGCTCCAGAGCTAACACGTGTGTTCCTTATAATAGGACAAATTTATATTTAATTAGCTTTAAATATATTTTACTCTCAGAAGTTTTGATTTATAACACAAGTTGAATCTAAAAAAATATTCTTTGCATTTTTTTTTTGAGAAAAAAATTATTTCAATTTTAGTTGAAAACTATTGTTTTCTTCTTCGTCTTTCTTTTTCTTTTCAATTAAATTGCTAGTTAATAATTTTGAGAAGATTATGACTTTAATGGTTTTTTTCTTATAAAATAAATAAAATAAAATCTCGACCGGTGCTAACCAAGACAAATCATATTTTATAGATTTTACACTAAAATCTAATTTAAAATGATCTGCCGCATTCATGGAAAAAAAATAAAATCCCCGACTTATTACCATATCATAAATTTTTGTTAGTTTCACTTCAAATAGTTATCATATTTAATTTTTTCAAATTTTAGAAGTCTATACCATTAATTCTTAATAATGAATATTAACTATTAAACATTTTAATTAACCAAATTAATTAATATATTTGTATCGAGTGCTGATTCAAAAGAGTTTACAAGATCTAGCAGAAACATATAAGTTGAAAAGAAAAACAAACAACACTGCCGATATTCTAGCAAATCAAAGTACCAATCACACTATCACAGGGGCCTAACTGTCGTAAAATCAAACTCGACGGACCTTACTGTAAGATTCACGGGAACAAAATTTTGAAAGCATTATATCGTATAATTTGCGTTTTAATTTATTTTGTAAGTATACTCACCCTACATTTAAAAAAATAATTATAAAAAAATTATATAACTTTTAAAAAATTTAAATAACAATTAAAAATTTGATTAATTAAATTTATCTTAATTTATTTTTTGTGACTTAAATTTTTTTTATTATATTTTACTACCGAAAAAATTTCAATTGGTGTTTCTCATTGTTATGCTGTGGGATAAGTTACTCCTGTAGACACGAAATCTTCTATTAATATAAAATTTTTGACTTATAACTTTGCCACGAGGTCTGCTACTGGCTTGATTTAAGCCTCTACTGCTTCAACCAAGTAACCAGTTGCTCTTGCCCTTGTCTATGCTTTTTTTTTTTTAAAATTTAAAAAAATTGAAAAATTTACAAAACTAATCAAAAAAATTTTATAAATATAAAAAATAACCATTTATATTTTTTCTATCATCCTTAACCATTTACTCTTTTTTTTCCCATAATACCCATATCTCTCTCAAAACCAAAGTCTTCCATTTGCTCCCTCCGGTGACTCCCGATCGGTGATTAGCTCCCTCCAGTGACTGTAAACGGCGCTTGGACGGATTTTTGACAGTGAACTCAACTCCAGCGGATTTCTATCATCATTCATTTTGTAATTTTCAGTAATTATCACTTCGTATATTTTAATTTCTTTCTATTTTGATAAGTTTGATTGGTGAAAAATGAGTGTATAGATGCATATAGATGAGCTTAGGATTGTTTGGCCATAAATATTGAAGATTGTTAAGTGAAATTTAGGTTTAAAGAGTGGTATGCGAGATGCTCGATAAAATGCCCCTTAGACTAGATAAAATAGTTGATGGTGTATTGCAAGATTAAAGTGTTGATAGTGTGATTGTAAGTTGGAGTATAAGTGCAATAGGACTAGAAATGACAAACGGAACAGGTAAAAATCACTCGCACTCGAGAGGCAACCATCGCGCGCTGTCGCGCGCTGGCCTGTCGTCTGTCATATCGTGCGACAGGCACCTGTCCCATGATATTACAGAATGTAAAAAAAAAATTCTTGAATTTTTTTTAATTCTTTTTAATTATCAGATTAACTAATTAAAATTTTGATTTTTTTTACAGTCTAATGGCCACAAAACCAGACACGATGAAGATTCCGGAAACGAAACACTTCCCTAGGCGTATTACAAATACCTCAAAATTTGGGAATGTGATGGATGTTATCAAGAGGAAGTTAACAAAACAACAATTAAGATTATTCAAGAAAGATATATTTGGTCATTTCGCAAAGATGGATAGCTACGTGTTTAGTGGTGCAATCCTTCACAACGCACTACTTAGGCAAGTAGCGTGTTGTGATGGAGATGATAAAAATCAGCTGTGATTTGAATTTAGTGGCCAATTAGCACGGTTATCAATTGTTGAATGGTGTTTAGTTATGGGACTTTGCTATGGTACATACGACTTACACAAAGATGTCAAATTTCTTGCGAATAACAGGTTGCGTGATTTGTACTTTGAAGGTAACTTAAGTGCTACTCTTAAACAATTTGATAAAAAATTTGAAGATTTAAACGTTAATGACATGGATGAAGTTGATGCGCTAAAGATCGCGTTATATTACTTTGCGGATAGAGTACTCAATGGTAGAAAAGATGAACGTATACCGAATTCATTATTGTTAAACTATGTTGATGATCTTAAGTACTTTAGAAGTCTTCCATGGGGTCGTTTATCTTGGAAAATGGTATATAAAAGTTTGGACACAGCATTGAACCAAAAAATGGAGGTTTTCTAGAGTAATTCTCTTAAAGAAGTGAAGTATAACATTTATGGCTTTTGTCCTGGGGTGCAGGTGCGTTTCAATTACATATGAATTTTTTTTATACAATGTATTTTTATTTTTTTTCCTAACTTTGTATTTTCACATATTGCAGGCTTGATTGTTTGAAGTAATTGATGGTTTTGTAGCAGAAAAGTGGGCCATCAAGACAAAAAAGAAGATTCCTCGCATATTGAAGTGGGAAGGTGTTTCCTCCTTGAAAATAAGTTTTTCTGAAGTGTACAAATTTTACAACAACAATACACGTGTCGTAAGTATTAAGTTTTACTGAAGTATACTACTTTATATGCGCGATGACTAATAGGCCCCTGATGATGTTCGAGACTGTCATGATCACACCCTACTGTCATTGTGTTTATTATCTGAAAACGTAAATGATGACAGTGTGCAAATTTTGAAGGAAGCACCTCTCGGCATAAGTAAATTTGGCCACGAGTATAGGACGTCATATGCACTTCAAAGTCCCTACTTACAAACTTACAAAAGAGGAAGGAACATTAAGCGTCTTCTGGACATAGAATGAACAGATGTCCATATCGACGAAATGACAAGTGTGGATATAAATCTACTTAGAGGAATAGAGGATCCGACACTGTTTCATGAGTTCGACCAGTGGTTTGATGGTAACATTGTAGTTGATCGTGACATCCGACATTCGAAGGCATTTTTTAGTATACTCTTGGGGAGAGACTCAATGGGATGGCTAGGGGATAAGGTAAATGTTGTACAATTTTACTTAATTTATTTGTAATGTACTTGCATAATCTAACAGGTTTCTTTGTCATTTACAACATATCCATGAATACTACCGTTTGATAAGTAATAAACAGCAGCAATACTCTAATGCCCTATATCAGCACTGCACACATACAGACTTCTATTTTTGGGTAACATACTACACGAGTCTATATAATTGTCGTTTTATTATTATGCTATAATAAGTAATAATATTTATGTAATGAATTGATTAGGTTTTCTTGAAGGTTCAGTGGAATAACGGTGACTGTGATATGAATTCATTAGACTACACGAGTCTAAATAACTACATTAATAGTCAGGATGACACAAAATCAAAACCTTTCGCGGATGTTGATGTGGTGTGTATTATTTACATTGAACGTCCTTTAATATTTAAAGATTTTAACATAAAAATTTTAGATATGTGTTTTATTTTTACCGTATGCAGGTTTTTTATTCCAATTAACTTACAAGGCGATCATTGGGTTGTAGTCCGAGTAGACTTTGTACACAAGCGGTTCTCTATTTATGACTCATTAAAGGAACATCGAGACGAAAAAGTTTATTCTCAACTATTCAAGCCACTTCAAAATATTTTTCCTCGATAGCCACAAGATGTTGGATTTTACAACCTCCGACCTGAATTACAGAGCGCGGAGCCTTGGAAACTTATATTGGTTAAGAGTGTACCACAGCAACAGCCAGGAACTAGCGATTATGGGGTGTTTATGTTAATATTTACGATATATTTAATGTTCAAGGTACGATTTAATTTTGACAGTAGTCATGGACAATACGTTAGGAAGAAGATTGTCGTTGACATATTTAATAGGAATATTATGTTGTAAATTATATATTTGAACAGTTGTAAATATAGTGCGATTAATCTTATTTCGGGTTTGACAATTCTCTAACACTTATTATGAATAATCATTTTAACAAAGACAGTTTAACATGTCGAATACATAATAAACATAAGAGTTTAAAATATATCATATAATATATTCCTTGAATACATAAGACGCTACAACGATAATAGGCCTGCTAATTACGATTCAGTCGTAATGGATTCTTATATCTTTTCTCATATGCCCGCTACATGACGAAGGCCTCTCGACTCATTACGACACGTGTGTATGTTGTCACATCTCATCACTACCAAATGTACATTCTTTCACGAAGTTATTTTGAGTAATACGAGCTGGAGATGAACCCGTAAAACGTGGGACGCGCGCCGTCGCACGCTTTCCGGGTTCGTCTCCCACCGTATTTACTCAAAATAACTCATAAATTTCGATTAATCGAAAAATAAAAACTACACATTGTGTAAAATAAATATTAACCTCAACTTTTTACTTTCTAGTTGATGAGTTGATGATTAGTGGGTGAGTTTTAGAGATTATAGTGTGCTAGATTTTGAAAATTGTTGGTTGAGAGTGTGTGAGATTTGTTAGTTTTGTTTATATATATGAGGGTATTTAAGTCTATACAATAAATATATTGCTACATATGATAGAAAAAGTTTAATTAGTTATTTTATATATTTATAAATTTTTTTTGACTATTTTTGTAAATTTTCCAAAAAAATTGAACTAAGTTTTTGTGACTTAAATTGTTTGAATTTAAGTTTAAATTGATTATTTTATCTTTTTAATATAAAAGTATTAAAAACTTACTTCAATTTTTTTAAAAAATTATTATTTCTAATTGACGTGTCAAAAAAAATCATAATCATAGAATTTGAATTAAAAGCCTAAACTCTTATAATTTTTTCATTCAACTATTTTGTCTCCTTTTCTTTTTTTTAATCTCCTCCCAAGCACACCGTTAGGTAACACAGTTAAAAATTAAAACAGTATCAGCCTCTTGTTGATAAAATCTGGTATGTGTAATTTTCATTTTTAATTATTGTTGTACGAGCGAGCCAATATCATTTACATTTACAAATTCTTTATGTTCATTTAGGTGAGAAAATTTAGAAAATAATAATAATAATGAAGCACTGTCAGTTCAGTAATCTTTTTCGATATATAATTCAAAAAATTAATTTCCCTTATAATATTTTGTTAAAACAGGTATGGGTAGGTGTGGGCTCATGTGGATTGGGCGAGCACTGATTCTTCTGCAACTGATTAATGGAGTGCTGGGTTGGGGAAAGGAAGGTCACTTTGCTATTTGCAAGATAGCAGAGGTTAGGATTTGTATTTTTTTTCCTTTAGTTTTTGTACTTTTTCTTTAGCTAATGATGGTCTTTAGTAGTTCATAATTAATAGATTTGTAAGAATGTTGAAGGTATTCGATTGCATGACTTGATGTAATGAAGAAGTTGAAATTATAAGTTACGCTGATAACTATTTCATTTTTAAAATGGGAATTTTAAAACTAAAAATTATTAAATATTTTATTTTATATATGTAATCGAAATGGACGAAGATTGTTCAGTAAAACGAATGTTTTATTTATAAATTTATTTTTTTAAAGAAAGAGTCGAATGGATAGATTTCTCACCTGCTTGATATTTGCCTTAATGAGATTCCACCTATAAGGAGTTCTTCAAGTAGTGCTTCAGTTCAAATGTGCATTCTACTATTCTTACCCTTACCCCAGTAAGGTGGCCTTCTAGTCAGTGTCTTTGAAATTTTAGCTGTATCGGCCTTGATAAGTGTAGTTCGAATGGCTCTGGCAGAGGTGAGAAGATAGAGACAGAATTGGTACTGAAGTCAGGCAGGAATTGTCCTGGAAAAATTCGTTATGCATGTTTAATGGGGCACTTTTTGGTCTGTTAGGGATATCTCACTGAAGATGCCTTGGCTGCTGTAAAAGAATTGCTTCCAGATTCAGCTGAAGGTGATCTTGCAAATGTTTGCTCCTGGGCTGATGAGGTTCGGTTCCACATGCGCTGGAGTAGTCCTTTACACTATGTTGATACACCAGATTTCATGTGTAACTACAAATACTGCAGTAAGTTTGTTCAGTGAATCCCTTCTGTGGTTTAGCCGTGCGAACTCTTTTTCCTCTAATGAGTTTTCCCATGAGCTTCATGATTTTTTTTTTCCGCTAATATACATCTTTCTTACAGGAGACTGTCATGACTCTGTTGGGCGCAAGGACAGATGTGTAACTGGAGCAATATACAACTATACCACGCAACTCAAATCTGGCTATCTGGACTCTATTTCAGTGGCAAAATGTAAGCTTTCTATTAATGGATATTACATTTTCAGATTCCATAATATAAATTTTCCTATCTTAAATGGCAATAACATGGTTCGTTTCCTTCTATGGATTATAGCCAATTTAACAGAGGCGCTTATGTTTTTATCCCATTTTATTGGAGACGTGCATCAGGTATGCACTTTTTACTGGGACCTTATTACTTACACATGGTTGGAGACCACTTTTGCACATTGAAGAAATTGAAAAACACACTGTAATTCTCTTTTCTTTCATGTTCTTTTTTCTTGTGACAGCCTCTACATGTTGGTTTCATTGGAGATGAAGGTGGGAACACAATAACAGTTCGTTGGTTCCGTCGGAAGACAAACCTACACCATGTAAGTTGTCTTTAGTCCCTTGTACATTATCTACTATATGATCCACGAATTTAATAAATAAAAAATGCGTGCATTTTAAAAACAGCAGGTCGCTTTTGGCAGATCAAGGATCCAAACATCTAAATTTTCTAAGAGAGAGTGATGAATTCCGTAAATAAAATGATGTTCAAAACTTAGGTTCTTGTGCAAAGCTTGAGAATGTGTCTGAAAGAATAACATATTGACAATTTTATAATAAGTTCATGTGGTGTAGGTCATATTTATTCAAGATATTAATCCATTAAGAAAAATCAGTTCTATTATCCATGATAAGTGTTTCAGTGTAATTGCATTGATTATCCCCTGACCTTATGTCAGACTTTGAAAAATATCATAGTATTCTTTTGCCCTCTGCTTTTCTTGTCTCCTGATGATTTTGCAAAGCAGAGTGATCGGTTTCAACTTTGTTTCTAGGATAGCAGATGATTTTCAAATGGGGCATGTTCTGGAATCTTGTGTTACTTGTTTGCATATCTGTCTTGAATGTCATCCAAGAATTATTCTGTTTCAGGTATGGGATACCATGATAATTGATTCTGCTCTGAAGACCTATTATAATTCTGATATTGCAGTCATGATTCAATCGATTCAGAGGAATATTACGGTATGCTTTTCCTTCCTTCACGGAAATCTGCTGTTTTATGGTTTTGCATAGATTTATTTACTGTGATTCATTTCTTCGAGTGTTTGGCTCTGAACATGGCTATTTAACAATTGATATTCACCATTTCCATTTTGACTTGTTTGATATTTGTCTGCAGGATGGTTGGTCCAATGATGTATCATCATGGGGAAATTGTGCATATAATCAAACAGTGTGTCCTAATAGGTATGTAAACAGCATTCAATTTCCTCTTCATGTTTTTGTGGATTCATCTGGTTGATGGCTTTAAGCTGCTTGGTTTGCTAAATAACTAGGAAAGTGCAGTTACAATTTACCATTATGATAGATAATTAACGAGCTGAGATTTGATAGAATTTCACATTGCAATTGAGGTTACCCACCATGCTTTTGATCCATACCTGGTGCCGCAAGAGGTTGTAGTATATATTCCCTGTATTAATCTACATAATCAGATGATCAAATACACGGATTCTAAAGGTGTTTCCATGTTTTATCACAACTGAAACTGCTGAAGCAAATTTATGAAGAGCTTAAATGCTTAAAATATATGGAAAAGAAAATGGTTCCTCTCTCATCATCACAAGCTGAAACTCCCTGTATTTGTTACATGGAATGGGGATCAGTGAACATCATTGGATTCCTTTCATTTTGCAGATATGCTTCTGAAAGTGTAAGTTTGGCATGCAAGTTTGCATACAGGAATGCCACACCAGGAACCACTTTGGAAGGTACTTTTTCTAATTAAATGAAAATGCCATCTAAATAATTTAGAAGAGTATTCTTTGAGTCTTTCTGGTCATGCACATGGCCAACTCAATCCTGCATGTTAAAACTAGTCACAATTGTTGCTAAGGCATACGAATTTGCTGTTAAGGCTCTAAATGTCATGTAACATATCATTGCTTTCCATACACTGCAACTATCTAAAAGCAGTTCAGTTTTCTATCTTCTTGAAATTCCTTGTTTTGATTTGCTCTAGATGATTACTTCCTGTCTCGGTTGCCTATTGTGGAGAAAAGGCTTGCTCAAAGTGGCATCCGCTTAGCTGCTACCCTAAATCGCATATTTGCTTCTCAAATGAAAGTTGCTCAACTATGAAGATAGAAGGAATATAAACGCATATTCAGAGGGATGGGCCCAGTACACCGAGTTTATAATTTGAAGGTCTTCAGACCTAAGATTTCATATACAATATTAACAATCTGTTATCTTGTTGTCAACTCTTTCAAAACTAGCAAGAAATTGTACTTTATGATCACCTACCGAACCCATTGCCCCGTTCGTGTGAGATTGTTATGTGTCAGTATATTCCCGAATATGCCCATCTTGCATTTACTGTAGTCAACTCACACCTGAAAATGTAGACATATTTTAAACTTGTACTCAAGTGATGACTACTTATCTTATGTTTATTGATACACGCATCTTGAATTGTGTCGTAGAGTCAACTTTTAGGCACTTAATGTGAAACTTGCACTCCATGACAACCTCTTATGATGTGTTTATATTAGCATATATATGCGTGAGAAATGCATTTTGCTGGGCTCATTTTGTTTGCTGGCTGATGTCAAAATTGGAGAGACGAAGCAATAATTGAATAAAGTACACCGAGAGAAAGAGAGAGAATTTGAGAAGATGGGGGGATTTTGTTCTTTAAAATTTGTTTTGTTTGTGAGTTTGGCTTTGGTGGCTTTGGTTTTAGTGCCTGGGGCCTGGGGATGGAGCAAGGAGGGTCATATTATGACATGTAGGATAGCACAGGTAATGTTAATTTTAATTTTCAGAGGAAAGTTTAGGGTTACTAAAAAAATTAGATAGATATCAACTTCTTTTTAGCATTTGATGCGTTTTTTAGTCATTTTATTTTTTTTCCGTTTCATCTTTTTCTTCCTATATTTTTCAAAAAGAGAGGAGCCACATTTGCAGTTTGTTCAACGAGATGATAGGGCCTTAGAGTCGACAAAAAGTTAACATGTAGCTGATTGGGGATTTAGTTGCAAATCATGACCCAGAAATTGTGCTTGACATCAAGACAGACAATTTTTTTCAAAAGTTCCTTCAAAGAAAGTGAGAAACATTGACAAGATCAACATATTTGCCACTCTGGATCTTGCTTAGGTTTAAAGTAACGCAAATACGATATAACTGCAACAAAATGGAATTGTTCAACATTTTACATCTGAAATTTCTGTTGGGATCCGCAGCCAAAATTTTTAAAATCTAAATCTTGAAATTCTGTATTTCGAGGCCACACTAATTCCTTATGTAGCTGCGTAGTTTTGTATTTTAATGATCTAGTCTGCCTTGCTTTTGAATTTACAGAGTCTTCTAGAGCCCGACGCAGCTCAGGCTGTGGAAAATTTGTTACCTCAGCATGTCAATGGTGACTTATCAGCCCTCTGCATATGGCCTGACCAAGTCCGGCATTGGTATAGATATCGCTGGACAAGCCCACTTCACTTCATCGATACACCTGATGATGCCTGCACCTTCGAGTTTTCAAGTAAATTCTTGTCCGTAATCCATTTTTGGTCATGAGAATCCAATTCGGACATTGAAGTAACATTGTGCTCCGTAACTTGGTGTAGGAGATTGCCATGATACCCATGGCAAGAAAAATATGTGTATCGTTGGTGCCATCCGAAATTTCACCTCTCAGCTTTTGCACTACAGAGAGGGAAGCTCTGATCGCCGACGTAAGAAAACACCTGATATCCAAAAAATCCCCCATTGTTGTTAATTAACAAATACTTTGCTTCCAATATTGTGGTTTCTTTATGTATGTAATATGTATGCAGATAATATGACAGAGGCATTGTTATTTTTATCACACTTCTTGGGAGATGTGCATCAGGTGTGTTGATTGATTTCAAAGTGTTTAATTACTTACATGTCTTTTAGCTAACTGATTACAAACATAAAGTAATAGTTTAGATCATGTTTCTTCTCATTCTTTCAGCCAATGCATGTTGGATTTACAAGTGATGAAGGAGGAAACACTATAGAGTTGCGCTGGTTCAGGCACAAATCTAATCTACATCACGTAAGTTTAAGCAATGTTTGGGTTTTAATGGCCTAATTAAGACTTGGAAGTCACGTCTAATTAAACAGATAGCAGCATGCTTGCAGAAACCCTTTAATGTTTAATAAAATGTTCCGTATAAATTTATACATACTTACAGGTATGGGACAGGGAGATCATTCTTACAGCATTAGCAGATTACTATGATAAGGACACGGAGCTACTTCTACGGGACATAGTAGCAAACTTCACTGATGTAAGACCAAGACATGTTATTTTGGAAATTCAGAAAATGAGATTTTTTCAGTTGTCAGACCATTGAAATGCTGATCTTATTAATATGCCAATGTTATGGTGGTGATCAGGGAATCTGGTATGATGATGTATCGTCATGGAAAGACTGCAATGATCTCATGAACTGTCCAAACAAGTGAGCTTTGCTAACTCAGTCTCTCACCAAAACCAAGCGAATCATTTTAAAATTAGCCTTAAGTAGACTCTTGTTCACTTTTTCCATATGCAGATATGCAACCGAGAGTATAAATATAGCTTGCAAATGGGGTTACAAAGGCGTTACGCCTGGTGAAACTCTAGCAGGTATCACAACTTCAGACATCACGCCTAAATAAAGATTTTCTCGACTCCATTAAGAATGATCAACTAGCAATTAATAATGTGCTTGCGTACTCCTTTTGTGATTTGCAGATGACTACTTCAATTCAAGAATGCCAATTGTCATGAAACGTATAGCTCAAGGAGGAATCCGATTGGCCATGTTCTTGAACCGGATTTTTGGTGATTCTGATGAAGAATTTGCAGTAGCTACATAGAAAAAGACTACAAAATTTCACACTACTAACCGCCACAAAATTATAGACCGAAATTGTTAAAACTTTTATTCTTCTATGTCCAAATCAAGACAGACAATTTATTATTGTATTTTCATCCTTCGTTGATCATCACATAATTCAGATACTTACCCTAATCAAGAGTTTCTTTTTATTTTTATTTTTTTAATTTTTTAGGTATCAGGTACCCCACTTCAGCTTAAAAGTACAGACTACTTTTACAATACATAATAATAAAAAGTCACTAACTGCTATTTTGATAAGTACAATTGTTGTTCATGCAAAACATATTGTGCTTCCAATTGTAATTGAAAAGTAGAATCAGCAGAAATACAGTGATAGCCAATCAGGCAGCAGCATTATATGGAGTTTTTATTCTCTTTTTAGAGGAATTATATAATACATTAGAGAGATAGATAGACAGTGAAATTACGAAGTCAATGAGTTTATTGACTTTGGTTATGAGTCATCTATTTTTATTTTTATAGAACTTTTAACCACATTAAAATGTTTAAAATACTCATATTTGCATTATAACGTAAGGTAATACTAGACGATTTCGTGTAATAAATGATATTATAGTGCAGTATAAGATATTATAATGTAATACTTAATAATATGAAAATACATTATTTTGTCATGCATGACAAATTAGAATTTTTAGAATTGAGAGTGAATAAAATTAGAAAATTTGTAAAAATATATATATATATTTTTTATACTTTCTTACAACAAAAGAGGTATTATAGATATTTAACTGATTTTAGGATGTAAATTTTATCATGAAGTTCAAATTTCATGACTGAATCTCTTTAAAAATTCTCTTAAAAAAATTTATCAAAAAGATAATACAACTAAATAATGTATGTGTAATTGAATTTAATATAACTTTTACTTCTTTTATAGTAATTTTTCAAAATAAATACATATATATTATAGCATTATTTACTTGTTGTATAGCTGACATAGTATCTCTGATGTATTATAAAATTTTCTCTCTTTTTAATCTATAATTATGTGAGTAGAAAACTTTACATCCTTAATTCCTGAGTGAGGAGGTAAATATGTCATTTTAAATATTAATAAAATAAAGCACATGAATGACAAAAAGGTAGGGTGAGATAGGATGCCTTCGCCATCTCACACTTTATTTATAATTTGGTCTTCATTTATGAATAAATTTAGTATTTTTACCTAGCTTCCCGATACTTATTTTTGCAGTAGATGTTATATGAATAATTTTGATGAAATAAAAATTAAAATGACTCAAATAAAGATATCACTAAAATTTTATGTTTATTTAAATTATTAAAAATAGAAAAACATTTCTAACATATTGAAAAAATAAATTGAATCATATAAAAATATAAAATATTTAATCAAATAATAGGACTCGCCTATGTTGCAACAGTTGCAACGTGCAACACTTTTTATCTTTATGCAGAGAAACTGTTGGATGTAAAGTGAATGAATCCAACGATTGAAATTAAAAGGTGGATAAATGATGTAGCCGGTTGCTGGAAGGTACTGTACTCTAACCATATTGATGTTGGCTTTGTTTTGAGAGGCCATCATCGACATATTTGTAGCAATCAACTTAAAGGAATTTTCAATACCTCAATCTCACTTCTCTTTATATTCCTCTTCCATAACTGATTGCAGGTGGAAATTGCAGTATAGTATATTTCTAACAGAACTCAACAAACAAAATCTTCCATAACAAACAAACATGCCAGTACCTACAATGCAACTCAATCATAAACAGCCATTGATGAATTATGTACAACGTAGTTTACAAGGAAATTTGTTTATTCTCATCACCATATATCTTTTTATTTTTTATTTTTTTCATGTTTAATACCAGAGTTATACCTCTTTTATTGAACTCTCTTTAGCAAGAATAGTATATGAAATGGTAAATTTTTTTGGGGTTTAAGCTTTTTCTTCTTTGAGGAATTTTGTCAAACAAGTGGCAGGCATAAAATATATCTAGCTCTTTCAACGCAAAAAAATTAATCATGAAATCCACGCAAAAGTTACATAAGTAAAATGAATCATTAAAATTGAAGAATTAGAAAATAATAATAATAAAGAACATTTAGATGTAAGATGAAATTTTGCGACAATACCATTGACAACCAAATGATTCCAACAAAGAGAAGATGATGTACAAAAGATGTTAAAAGGAATTGGTGACAAGTAAAATGACAAAAAATAAAAAGAAATTATGTGATATATTTAGACTCCTTTTTTCACTCTGATTCAACATATGGGTAAATTGTTAACTTTGACCATTGCTCATTTTTTCTTGGAGTTCTCAGTCCGATTTTGCAATCGGTTTAGGATCCAAGCCATTTCATATTTACATAGGTTCCAATAATCAAAAATTTTTCCCTGAATTAAATTGCAACAATCTTTTTTATATTTCATTCTCTCCAGATTAATTCTCATTTTCTAATAACGTACGCCACTTGCAATTTCATATTCGCCATCGATTTCATACAGCTTACGACCCAAGCTGCAAAATAGCCGAATCACCAAAATCTTTTCCTCCCAACATATTCCAATCGTCTTCTTCCAATTCCAATCTCTCATCATTATTTCTCAAATGAAATCACTTACACCCGCTGTAGTAACAAAATAGCCATTGAATTGATACGAGCTAGAGTCCAAGTTCCACCATATGTGAATCAATGAAATATTTTTCCCCCAAGAGTTTCTCATCGTTGTCTTCCCCATCGTTAAACCCTTAATTTTTTTTTTTTACATAAACCAAAACTACTTTTGTACCGATGCATTTTGTCAAAACGAAGTTCCTTATTACTTAAATAAATAACCAACTTTAACGGTGGTCAGTAAATACTGAAGGGAAAATAAATTAGGTTTTTCAAATTTCAATTAAAACCTTTTTAGGACCGATCTCATACAACATATAAGAATTAAGTAATCTAGAAATTCATACCTTGATATTTTGAGAAGATGAACAATTGATAGTTGTAGATCCGCTTCCAAACAATCTTCCAGGCTATGACTCAAGTTTGATCAACACTGGATGTGTGGGCGTCTGTTTCACCACTCTCCAATTGCAACTGGCTCCTCTTAGATGCCTTCTTTATTTTTTTAGAATCCCTGGGTTCTCCTCTTACTCCAATTTAAGAGTATAAAGCACCTTTTATAATATCTTATGAAAACCCTAAGTATGTTAGGATTATGATTTCTATTTAAAATAGAATTCTCTTTAACTATCTCTCCACTTACCTAAAAGTGGAAGGAATGTATAATAACTATGAGACCACCTGTAAAACATTACTGACCTCCATTTACTACTTTAATATAACATACTAGGCCTTAACAAATATTATAATTATAATTTTCATCTAATATGCCGTTTTTCTTACTTTTAGGTCCAGATGATGGTGTTGTCAATTAAATGAGCTAACCCGGGATCATTTGGGAACATACAATAGTGGCTACAATAATTAAATTTGTAATTAAACAAATATAATTATTTAATTCCAATTCTACTCCACTATAAGATTGAACCGACCTCCATAATTGTATGCTCGAATATAATTCACCCAAGCCACATTGATTTCTTTATCGCACAATCCTTTGTACCACATCGTTAATTTAAATTGATATCTCAATCGTCCAATCAATTTAATTACATCTTTTCCTCGATACTTACTCGGTTTCTCTAACGATCATTTTCAACATATTTATTTATGTTGAGACACTCTGCCGTAGAATTTTATGATCAAGATCGAAAACCCATCAAGAGATGTGTCGTACAAATTTATATTGTTAATCTATAATTTCAATACTTGTAATTGCTCCCACCAAGATACTGAGTAATCTAGACTACATGTAGTACATGCCCATTGAGTAACTCAAATGAAATAACAACAACAATCATGAAATCATAACTAACTCAAGATTAAGATTACGATGAATCAATGCCTATGAGATTTAATAAGTCCGACAATTATTACTAGGTTAATTAAATCTCATATGTGATCCAGTTCAATGTAGACATACTACATCAATAAATTCATACATGATTAAGACAAATCATTCAATGAATTTATTACGATCTATACCTAAATGAAGTGCTCAACTTTATTTATCAACTCATGAACTTATTTTATTTAACCATAAGATAACTTAGTATTTATGTCTTCCGCGAATCCACACTGGTGATCGCATAAATACATATAATATGATTAAATGGACTTTCTTCAAAATATTAATGCAAAAGATATATGAATAAAATACCTCTTTTATTTTATTAATCAAAATATTATTTATTATAATAAATATAAATATGCTTTAAAGAGCATATTTTTCCAACAAATACCTCATTTAGTATTTATTTAATTCCAACCGTTGGATTTAGATATTTTATATCCAACTCAGTATTTCATGATAAAGACAAAAGTATTGTATGTTACAACTGTTGTAACATAGGTGGATCCCAAATAATAACTAAAAAATATAAATATTTATGCATATAAAAATTAGGGTGGGTGAAAAGTACAAAATTATATTGTACCTATTAAACTTTTAAGAATTATTTTCTCTTTATTTCTCTACTCATTCTCTAAAAACTCATGAAAATTATCCAATTTAGAAATAGATATAGTAGAATCTCAAACCACTGAAGGATTTTGCTATTCTTAGATATACTCTCATATACAAATATGTATTTATTAAAAAGAAAAATACTCTTAATTTGAATATCCATAGAGTGATTGTTATTAAAAAATAAAAATAAAAAATATCGACGGTGACAAATCACTCTATGATTTTTATGTTGGGCACTTGGGATCATGAAAGGCGGCCCCGAGATTCTGGGTTACAAAGAAATGCCGAATCCAGTTTCGCAACGTGGTTAAAAGTAACTCCGTTGAAACGTGAGAAGAAGGGTCTCACTTTTCTTTTGGGGTTGAGTGATAGAACCGTTTCAAGTCAAATCTGTACAACAACATAGCAAACGCCAACCAGATCCCTCCCCTTGTGGCCCACAGCAGCAGCACGAATCACCGCCACCAACCATATCGCTGTCTTTCACCGTACATACCCTTCTCAATCTTTGATCAAAATTTCTAGAAACTAGGTCGTAGAAAGTATCTTCTACAAACCCAGAACTACCCCTTCTTAATACCTTACCAAGCAGGCAAGAAATGATTCTTTCGGGGATATGACTGTCCTTACACCATTAAACCTCACTGTACTTGCGCATTAAAAAAAGGTGAACCGAATCTCACAAAAGAATATACGGAAACACGCTTCGCTCCTCGGAACTGTGTTATTCATTTTCTTTCCCCAACAGTTACGTGAAAATTGAATTGAATATAAAATGGAAACAAATGAGAATTCCCACAAGTTTCTTGGTCCCCAAGTTGGCTGTAAGATCTCTTCGCTATTCGTTGAGCCTTGAGGGCCTCACTTAAAGCAGTTTTAGCCAACTAATACAAGAGAAAACATGACGCATCTACTTTGCTAATTGTTGTTTGTTATTTGTAGTCTATAAAGCCGCAATCTTTTGTGTTCAAAATTAAGGTGCTCCAGAAATTTTGGACACGACTCACTCTCTCTTTCATTCGTCGAAGTAATGTTCTTTAAACTTTTCTATCGAGATACCATTTTTGTTGTTTGTGACTATGTAACCTTTCACATTCTATTATGTATATTAGGTAAAAGTTTGGATCTTTTCAGCTGATTTCACTATTATGTGAGTCATTGCATCAAAGCACATTTCAAATTGCATGTGTTAGGTCAGGAACGCCTCAAATGTGCTTGGTAGTGTAGGAATGCCAGATTTCATTGTTTGTTAGTGCATTTTAGAATTTTACAAGAATTTCCCTCCTTGCATCTGCCCTCACCCGGCGAGGAAAGCAGAGTATCCATTTGTTCTTTTGTCAAGCGGTCTTGTAAACAATCCTTGTCAAACCTTTCTTGATTTGGACTAGACTTCGTGTATTGTGTCGCCAATTGTCTTGTCTAGTCCTGTCCATATTAGTTGGAGTTTTTGAATTGGCTTCCTCTATTTAATTTGACCCCCAGCTCTTCATTTTTCAGTACTTGCATTTTGCTCAACTTCTTCTCTAATCCTCCTCTTGCAGGTTTAATATTTTAAAGCTTTGGATACAAAATAGGGGTTTGCATTTAGAGCTGTTAGTCTCAACATGGCATTAGCAAGGTTAGCCAGGGGTGGTTTAAGAAGATCAGGAGGTGCTACCAGCTGTTACTCACGTCAGAAGGATATAGGCATTGAGGGAATACCGACCAACAAATGTTTTTCACCTTCCCTTGAAAATGTCTCACAAAGTGGTAGTTTATCATACCTATCCAGCAGCATCAGGATGACAACTCATACGAGTTCTTGGAGCAGGGGAATAAGGACAACCCCGCACTATCAATATCACAGTGCTGAGAGAATTGTGGAGGAGTCTGAATCAGAATATCAGGAACTAAGGTATCCAGGACTGGAAGCAACCAAGCCAGGTGAAAAGCCAAGGGTGGTTGTCCTTGGTACCGGGTGGGGTGCATGTCGGTTCCTTAAAGGAATTGACACAAAGATTTATGATGTTGTTTGCATATCCCCAAGGAATCACATGGTCTTCACACCTTTGCTTGCTTCAACTTGTGTTGGTACCCTGGAATTCCGCTCTGTAGCTGAGCCTATTAGTCGAATACAGACTTCATTGGCATCAGATCCCAATTCATACTTCTACCTGGCTTCCTGCTTTGGCATTGACACCGATAAACATGAAGTAAGTGAATTTCTCAAACGCTTCCATGCTATTTCATAGATAATATTTAACCCATACCATTTTGTTTAATTATTGTTGCATGGCTATGAAACATAACGTCACCAATTATTTGCATTAGGAAATAGAGATGCCCATTGCTCTATGCATTTTGTACATTTGATATGTAATTGATAGAGATTTCTATCTTGTTCATCCTGAGTGTCCAATGTAGTGCTTAAAATTGCCTTCTAATAATTAACACATGATTACAATAATAAGATATTTTGTGCTGTGGACGTCACTTGATGGGATAAATGTATTCTCTAAGTAACTTAGATCCTAAGTCAAGAAGCTTAATCATTTTTTTTCATGTAGGTTTATTGTGAGACAGTCAGCAATAGCAAATTGTCTCATGAGCCTCACCAATTTAAAGTTGCATATGATAAGCTTGTCATTGCTGCTGGAGCAGAGCCTGTAACTTTTGGCATAAAGGGGGTGAAGGAAAATGCATTTTTCCTTCGTGAAGTAAATCATGCCCAAGAAATAAGGAAGAAGCTTCTGTTAAACCTCATGCTTTCTGATAATCCAGGTGAGATTGTTTACCATCTTGGGATCTAATTTGTAATCCTAAAGTTTCTGTTTACGCAGACCTCCTTACCATTAAATGTTTATAAATACTTGAGGCCTAGTGATGCATATGATCTTTACCGCTTGTTCAATTTCTTTGTCTAGGAGACAATGTTTTGTTATTCTCTAAGTATCTTGTCATTACTATAACACTCAGCTTTCTTGTATGACTGTCTTAGTAATCTTGAAATTCAATTGATTATGACAGGCATATCAGAAGAAGAGAGGAAACGGCTTTTGCATTGTGTTGTCATTGGAGGTGGCCCTACTGGGGTGGAGTTTAGTGGTGAATTGAGTGATTTCATCATGAAAGATGTCCGGGAGCAGTATGCTCATGTTAAAGACTATGTCAAAGTTACCCTCATTGAGGTAATATGTAACTCCATTTAATTTTGTTGTCATCATTTATGAAGGAATTTTAATGTCAATAACTAAAAACCAAATGCTTTTCTTTGAAAAGGCGAATGAAATTTTGTCATCCTTTGATATTGGGCTACGGCAATATGCAACAAATCACTTAAATAAGGTAATATGAATTTGCTTCCTATGTCCTGGATGTTTCTTTACATTTCTTCAATTGTTTCTAACAAATGCGATTTTCTGCCAGTCTGGTGTCTGCCTCAAGCGAGGTGTTGTGAAAGAAGTACATCCCGAAAAGATAGTTCTCAATGATGGGACTGATGTGCCATATGGGCTCTTGGTCTGGTCTACAGGAGTTGGTCCCTCTCAGTTTGTGAAAACACTAAATCTTCCCAAGTCACCCGGTGGAAGGTATACGAAGCATCATTTTGGTGTCGATGGGGTGTTTGGGTGTGGTTGTGGGGGGGGAGAGAAACATTCTTCTCATCTCTTCTTTCCCCTACCTTTGTATTGATTATGGATTGCATTAATTAATCTCATCCGATTGTTTCAGGATTGGTGTTGATGAATGGTTGAGGGTACCTTCTGTAGAAGATGTTTTTGCACTAGGAGATTGTGCAGGTTTTCTTGAACAAACAGGGAGGCCAGTGCTTCCTGCTCTAGCACAGGTAAGAGTTATATTGGGAATGGATTGATGTTGATGAATGGGAAAATGATAAAATGATGGCTTTGGTATAATTTTATGTTTTGTCTAAAATTATCAAAACAGGTAGCAGAAAGGCAGGGGAAATACTTGGTGGAGTTGTTTAACAAAAAGATTGGTAAGCAAGATGGAGGCAAGGCTTCAAGCGCAAAAGACATGAATCTAGGAGACCCATTTGTGTACAAGCATCTTGGAAGCATGGCATCAGTTGGTCGCTACAAGGCGTTGGTGGACCTACGCCAGTCTAAGGTAAAATCTCAGGCTCAGCTGCATAGAAATTGAATCCTCTGGCATTTGGCAAAATTGGTGACTAATTAAATTGATGCTGTATATTATTTTTGGCAGGATGGGAAGGGGATATCACTTGCTGGATTTCTGAGCTGGCTAATTTGGCGCTCAGCTTATCTAACGCGAGTTGTAAGTTGGAGGAACAGGTTTTATGTTGCAGTGAACTGGGCTACCACGTTGGTATTTGGAAGAGATAACTCAAGGATATGATAGGTCATAGGTTGATGAAGCAAGATCATACTATATCATTGGCTTTGCTTCGTGTTGGATTTGATTCATATACAATACATTATAAGTTGGATTTTGCAGACCAATTCTTGTAACGGTTAAAAATGCCTTCTTATACGAAGCAGTTTAATTTTTTGGAAAACAATACTTGTGTAGATGTGTTGAAAAGTTAAGAACCCATAGTTGATGTACATAAGTTGAAAAGTCAACAAACTGGTAACTGGTGCTTATTTCTTCATCATATTCCAAAAACAAATCAAGAAACAAGCCATTAAGCCAACAGCTACAGAATTGCAAAACTCCATCTCCATTTTTTTTGCAAAGATTAAGCTAGAAACTATTTACAAACTCATAGTTACTACACTAGGAGAAGAACAAGAACACATGAGATGACTAAGAGAGTGAAAAAGACACTAGGAAAAGTGAGGAGAAGCAGATGCAGATGCTGGGCAATTTCTGTGACTGTGAGAGAAGATTGAGGCAACAGAATGAGCCAAACCCACCAAGATCGCCACTTTCACTTGACCTCTCTTCGGTAGCGGACGGCCACTGCCACCACCGGCATTTAACCTCTCAGAGATATTTCCACCGTTGATCATACCCCTTTTTGCACAAGCCATTTCTTCCTTACAACTTCACTTGTCTTTCAAGATTGATTAATTTCAAAGGAAAAAGAATTGCAGAAGAGTTGTAGATAGAGAGACTCAGAAAATTGTGAACTTCTTGTGAATATGCATGCCACTTCTCTTGCTTTGTTTATATATATATATATATATATATATATATATATACATGGACTAGAGTAAGGGTAAAGGTAAGGTGGCTAAAATGCAATTGATTTATTCATTATTATTATTTTTTTAAGCCAAGGCCGATGAATTCTAGCTCACAGTGTTTGACTATAAGTTTGACGATCTTGACCTTGCATTTCTTACTTTTTAGCTGCACGCCTGCACCCAACTCTCCGTATGTAGGTATGTATCAGGTAGGTTTATTTGAACCTATAATTTTAGTTATTAAAATTATTGTCTTAACAAATCTATTATTATAATTAAAATATTAAATTTTTACTCTATACACCCTATTAAATTTTAAAATTAATCTCTATTAAATATAATTTATTTTATATTGTTATTCTATAAAATTCTCTTCAAAACAATAATTCTATTTTTTTTACTTTTTATAAAATAATTCTATGCGATATTTAAAGAAACTCACAGTTTCAAGAGTTTCAATTGATTAACAACAAACTTCTGTTCAATCGGTGCTCTTGCTTTTACTAATGACTTTTAGAGAGTATAGAAATTGTATGTTGAAGAAGGAACAATTTTGTCAATTTAAAAAATGAGGGTTGGTTTGGTAACTTTGGGAGATACAATGGAAGAGACCATAAGATGTAGCTTTAGGAAAAGAGATAAGTCCCATTTATTTTAATCCCACGTTGCATAAAAATCACGTGGCCATTTCTTTCGCATTCACAAGTACAAACGAAAGGGGTAATATTTAAATATATATATATATATATATCAAAAGGAGTCATGATTGTGTTTGTTTGCCACCTTTATCTTTTTCATTATTTAACGCAATTTGGTGTTAACGATTAATGAGTGTACCTCCTGACAGAATATTCCTAATTTATTTAAAATTGAGACGTTTTCTTTCTTGAAGTTAAGATCTTTCTCATTTAAATATGGATTTTTTTATACGGAAGTGAAGAAGCCACGGCAACCCCCTGTTCTGCCAATGGATTGGATAAGTAATAGGTTAATGCAATTCATTAACACTCCCACTATGATATAAACTATTGTCAAATAGTTCTCATTCGCTGAATATTGTAATGGGATTGCCTTAATTCAGTGTACTTGCTGTGAATTCCCTTTACATTTTACATATTTATCTCGAGCCTCTGTTTTTTGGATTTGATGTTTCAGCTTTGGTGTTGAAGAGGAAATAGGTTCGGATCTAACTATTATGTTTAATTAACATAATTAATGCTTTAAATTAAAGTTGAAAAAAATAAAGCAAAGAATTAACGATACCGCAAAGCTTTGGTTTTTGCTATGGCAAAAACCATTTTGTCGAAGATCCATATAAATGTAGTTATAATGTATGAAACTGCACTGTGTCCTATTATTATTGATTAGTTATATTACTTTCAATATACAAGAGATTTTCTTCCTAGCTACACAAATATAATTAGACATTATTGCCAATTTTCCATTGTAACACATTGTTTGAAACTTGGAAGTTTAATAAGAAACGAGATATAATTAAATAAAAAGAAGAAGAGAATTTCATTAGACTTCAAAACTTTTCTAAGCTGTACAAGCAACACAACTCATATTTTCTCAAATTACATGATCAACAAAAACAAACTGCTCATGTAACTTCATAAAATAAGAAATTAAACAACTATCAATAATCACACCCTGAATTAACAAAATTTAGGCTCTAATTATCGATCTGATGGGACAGCTGGGCACGGCATGCACACTTATTGCTTCTGAGAGAGAAAATAGAAGCAAAAGAATTAGCCAACCCCAACACTATCCCCAGCTTCACTTGACCTCTCTTTGGAATCAAACGGCCTGAAGCATATCTCTTGGAACAACCACCACCGTTGATCATCGTACCCTTCCTAGTACTTGTTGCAGCCATCTTTAAAGAATTTGTTGCAGCAGCAGCACTTTCTATGCGCGCAAGCGTTTGCTGGTACACTTCAAGTTGCTTACATATGTGTGTGTGTGTATATATATATATATATATAGGAGGTTGTAACCCAAATGCCCTTGCTTTATTTGTTTAAATTAAAATTTCCAGTTAATTAAACAAGGGCAATCGAGGCATTTACAAGTGTAAGAACAATGGTATATGTCATATTGCATATTGTTCACATGGGTTTTTAATTTTGAATAATTGAGTGGAACCTAACGGCAACAGCCTTCGTTCTCGATAAATCTTGACCAGTAGTGGATGGCTTGATGCCTTGCTTACACGAGTTTTGCTGACACAAGGAAGCTGAGCGTTGAAAAGGAATTCAGAAAATGCATTGAATCGAGACCAATGTATACTGCTTTGGGTTTACATTTTTTTATGCTTTTATAGATTGAGATAACAATAACTCGACTTTAATAAGCACCTTAAAATTATCTTTATTTAGTTTAGTTATGCAGTTTCAGGCTTGGGGTCACATTCTTTCACTTTCAAATTCAAAATAATCCCCCACTTAGAAGAAAAGAATGATTGACAATTTTGACAACTTTTCAAGATTCAAGCACTTGGGCAATCTTTAGTCTCGCTTTAAGATAACACTTTTAAATATGGGAAAGAGACATCTTATATCGCAGCCACTGACTTATTAGGGTTCTGTTTGTCGGGCTCCTATCAGATTTGGCTAATCGCATTTCTAATAGCCAACAGTAATCATTTCTTGCAAAATCAAAGTTACTGGAGTTGGTCTCAGGCAATATGATGATTCATTGAATTGGGATAAAAAGGTAAATATTTTACGTTTATATATTAAATGAAAAAAATTAAGGCCTTGACGAGGCTGCGTTCACTAGAGAGCAAGATATATAGCTAAGAATTAATAAGTACGTGCGTCGTTTATTACCTGAATGCACTAATTAATTGAAAAAAATTATTTTTTTTTCAATTTTTAATGAAATTGATCTGATTTGCTGCAGTTTGCTTCAAGAGCAAATTTACAGGAGTTCATAGATATAACGTGTCAATACATAACCAATGTAAACTAGCAACTTTGGTCAATGACTATGGGGTGAGTGGATTGTGTTTTGCTTTTGTATTTTTAGAAAACGAGTGGATTGGGTCCTAAAATAACCCATTTATGAATTGGGCCCATTAACTTCTAATGGAAATTTGATGGGTTAGTCTCATTTCAGCTGAACGAGAAGCCCATCGGTTCTCAATTAGGCCCTTTCTTCTTTTTTGAATATTCAATTAGGGTTTTTTTTTTTTTTTTGTTTCATTTGATAATTCTGTGGGAACCAGGAGGGGTATTGTCAATAAACCATTAGTTGGATCGATGTACCTCTTCCTCTTAATTTGAAGATAAAATGTTTTGAATCTTCTCAATGGATGTGGGAGTTTATTATTATATTGTATTAGACTTTAATATATTGATTCAATTGTATGTTTAAGTGGGCTTCAATCATATTAGACTTTGATTGAATTATACCTAAAATTGAAACAAAAAGGGGGTATTCTTTAATTTTGTTGAAAATTGTTCACGGGATTGCTTATAATTTTCTAATTCTTTAAGTCTTATTTATTATAAAAAAAAAAAGATTGTTTTAAAACTATTTGTAAAACAAAAACAATAATATGAAACTCGATACTTTTGCTACATCATTGTGACGAATGATGATGTAGGAGGAGAAGGCACAGGGCGAGGCCCGAGTGTTACAAGAATAATTGAGGTGTTGTTGAAATTAAATTTCATGCAATGATAAGAGGTGTTTACGGTCGAAAAGGCTTTGCTCTCCCTTATCCTATCCATGCAATGCACATACACTCTTGAGAGAGACAGTGGATAGGATGAAAATTAGTAATTCACTTGCACAGCTTTTGCTTTGCGAATTGCGGCATCTAATGATGCCCCCAATCTGCCTGCCATCTTTGAAACTGAAAGGCAACCAGATGCAGTGCAAGGAATTCACTGGGCAATTCTGTCACGTCACACGATTGGTTTTGGTGACTTGATTGGATCAATTTAAAGAATTCTCAATTCTACAATTTAACTGATTTATCCCAGAATCAATCGAGTGCAAGTTTGTAGGATCATCCAATCAGATTAAGCACGCTGGATTTTTATATCGTTTCAGAATTCTACTATCTTATCCATCCATCCGCGTAATGCATGATTAGTATCATATCATTAAAACTTAAAAAAAAAAAAAAAAATCAATGGATCGAACAAAAACACAGATTTCACATTTGATAGAACATCAATATCAGGAGCTTCATCATCAAATGTGTACACCTCCATTATCCCATAAACGTATTAATGAACTCATCACGTCATGGCCTAAGTACTACTAACTCATACATCGATTATTTTGTTCTTCATAAAGAAACCAAAAAATAAAATTAAAATTATCCAAAAACAATTCCTATGCTCTACTCAATTGTGTTTCGTGAAATGAAGTGAAGTAAAAGGTTTTTCTTTCTTCTTTATTTTTGCAATAAGTAAAAGAAAAGCTTGCACGTAAGACTTCATGTCATCATCGCTTCTACTACTGTTATAACTTAAAAATTATTCAATTTTAATTTTTTTTTATTTATTTTTACTGCTCCTGCAAATTAAGAATATAGTAAGGAAAGACAGACAGACAGACAGAAACTCCAACACAAACAAAGGACAAAGGACCAAGTGTTTATTTTTTGATTGTTGCTTAAAATAAATAAATAAAAGGGCCAAGTGTTTATTTTAAATTAAATAAAAATTTTAAAAAAAATCTTGAAAGACCATCTTTTGTTTATTTATTTATCTTCTAATTTAATCTTGTTTTTTATTACCTGTATTAATATTAATTATTGTATGATATAAATGCAATTTCTCCTCACAACGCAGAACTGAAACCCACAAGTGGCAAATAATAATAGCCAGTCACAGGAGGAGAAAGAAGCAACCGTTTTGATTGATTTTAAGTTGTAAACCCATTCACAGTCACAATCACGATCACATTCACACTACTAATTACTAAATGCCTATAAATTTTTCATTATCAACAGCCACTCAAGGCCAACAAGCTCCATGTCCATCCATCTTTGGACACAAAACAAGATACTTCAACAAGCTGCTGGCGTCGCAAAACCATGTAAAATTCAAAGCCTTATTCTGTCTAAAACATATCAACAAAAGACACCAAAACAGGCCTCCCCGCAACAGTATTGTTTCTCTATCAAACTTTGACACCGGCTGCTGCTACTCTGCTTCTGCTTCTTCAAAAATGGCAGGTGATCAAAAATTGGACATTGTTGGTTCTGTGGAGTCCAATGAGTACTCGAAAGAATTGGATGTGGCTGTGAGAGCTGTACAGATGGCTTGTTTTCTTTGTCAGAAGGTGCAAGAGAGTTTGATTTCAAAGAGCAGCAGCCAGGTTCAGTCCAAGGATGACAATTCTCCTGTCACTGTTGCCGGTAACTTTTTTTTTTTTTTTATTCTTTTAGTCTCAATCTTTCTTTTTCTTTTTTTCTTTTTTTAACTGGGTTCTTCTTTTTGATTTTTTAACATTATCTTGTTCTGAGTTTATTGCAGAATTTATGGTTCAGTAATTTGTTTTATTGGGCATGATTCACTAAGTTGCTTTTAGCTTAATCATCCCCCCCCTCTTTTTTTTATCCAGACATTTGTTCTTTGAATTAGCTATGTTGATATTAATTAGATATCCGTTGCTAATAATGAGCCACATAGAGAAAGCATATTGCATATTGCGTATATGCTATTGTTTATTCTACCGAATTATTAAAATCCTTTTGGGTGGGGAACGAGGATAACTATAGCAGCTGTTGAGTTGACTGCAGGGGCAAACATGCGTAAACAGCCCATGTTAGTTACTAGAAAGACTCAATTTCATCTACTCATTCATGGATATGCATCACAACTTGTTTCTTCTCTATTCAAAAAAGGAAGGGCTAGGTGTAGTAGTAGGACACTTGGATAAAGAAGCTGAAATTACACTCAAAATTTACAAGAGTTCTCTCATTTTCCAATGTTGCTACTTAGAATATTACTGTTTTACCAATTTTTGCTGCATGAGCTTTGTACAATTCAAGCTTGAAATAGAGGACCAAATACAGATAAGAGGAAATTTTTCTTAGAGCCTTTTTACTTCAATATGTGAAGATATATATATATTTTAGTTTGAGAGGAAAAAGAAAGTAATTCTCCTATAAGCTGCATCATCTGTTCATGTGGAATTGGTTTAGAGCTCTCCAATATCTCTGTTTATAGGCTGCTTCATTTATTCATCTTTGTTTATGGGACAATCATTCTCCTTCCAAGGACATGTAGAGTATTCCTCTATTTCGAGGGAAAGCATATGGAGTTTCCTCTTTATTCTCAATCATTTGTTAGCCATGTGAATTCACTTGTTTACTTTTTAAAACCGACTGATGTCCTAATTTTGCCTCTGAAGTGACGAGGCTGATGTCAAAATGCTTACAATAAATTCCCTTTATCAGAAAATATAAAGTTTAAATGTTATACCTGATCTGAGAGTTAACACAATCATTGGTTTTTGTAAACCTTATCTTGCTCAATTGCTTTATTAGCATTTTAATTTATGGTCGGGGTGTGGATTAAGGTTTCTGTTTATGTTTCTAATACATAAAACTAGTTAAAAGTAGATCTCTCATTACAATTCATGGTTCTGAAAGTAAGCAATGTAATAGTAACTATGGTTATGGCTGATTTTCATGTAAACAGATTGGAGTGTTCAAGCAACTGTTAGCTGGCTACTTTCTCAGTCATTTGGGAGTGAAAATGTGTCAATAGTTGCTGAAGAAGATGTTGTCAGTCTCTCCAAGGCTGATGCAGCTGGCCTGTTGAAAGCTGTGGTGAATACTGTGAATGACTGTCTAGCAGAAGCGCCTCGGTTTGGGCTCCAGGGTCCAGCAATGGCACTTGGTACGTCAGAGATTATTGAAGCCATCGGTCGTTGCAACTCAAGTGGGGGCCCTACTGGAAGATTTTGGGCACTTGACCCTGTTGACGGCACGTTGGGGTTTGTACGCGGGGATCAATATGCTGTGGCATTAGCATTAATAGAAAATGGAGAAGCAGTGCTCGGAATTCTTGGGTGCCCCAATTATCCAATGAGAAAGGAATGGCTGAGTTATCAACATCGCTACCACAGGATTATATCCAAATTAACCCCACCTACATCTGAATCTTGGGACAAAGGTTGTGTGATGTATGCCTGGAAAGGTAGCGGTGAGGCTTGGATGCAGCCTCTAATCCAGGGAGATAAGAAGCTGGTATGGCCAAACTCTGCAATGCCAGTTCAAGTGTCATCCGTTGAGAATCCAGCATTGGCAACATTTTGTGAACCTGTTGAGAAGTCAAATTCAAGCCACTCCTTTACGGCAGGACTGGCTCACAGCGTTGGCCTTAGGTGCATATATGTGTGTGTGTGTGTTTGTATTTTATTAATTAGTGCCTTTGGAATAAATTATGGGTACATATATGTATATATAACAGTAAAATTAAAGTGCAATTTTCAGCAGTGACAAGAAGCTTTACTTGATTTTTTTGACTACAGAAAGCAACCATTACGTGTATACAGCATGGTGAAGTACGCAACCATAGCGCGTGGGGATGCAGAAGTATTTATGAAGTTTGCAAGGGCTGGATACAAGGAGAAGATATGGGATCATGCAGCTGGTGTTGTTATCATAGAAGAAGCAGGAGGTGTGGTCAGCGACGCAGGTGGGCGGCGGCTGGACTTTTCGAAGGGCATATACTTAGAAGGGCTTGATAGGGGCATAATTGCTTGTGCCGGAGCCAAGTTACATGAAAAAATCATCAGGGCTGTTGATGCCAGTTGGAACTCCTCCAGTCTATAATTTAAGTTTCTTCTTGATAGCATCAATTAGAAAGAAAGCAGTACGCAATATGCCAATATGCGTTACTAGATGGTGTGAAAAAAATTAGTAACGAATTATTATCTAATTTTCATTTGTTTTGTCCTTGGCATTCTTGTTTGTATATTCTTTACTGAAGTCTGTCCGATTACGCTCAGAGACGAGTTTGTGCTATATTGTATTGTAGAAAAAACAAAACTCTTCTGTAAATTGATATTTGTTTCATTATATTTTCTGAGACATTAGTAATTCTAGTTTGCCATAGTTGGCTTGAGCTTGATTGGAGCTCCAATAAATGAATTTAATTTAATATCCATCATAACGTAGAATTCGAATTCTAGACCAAAAAATAAACAATTTCAATTCTTTTTCTCTTAAAAACCAAAATTTCTAAAATTATCACTTCAATCTTTTCAACTTGTTTAATGCTATTAAATAATTATACTACCCTAAAAAGGTAAGACTTTTATTCATTTACTGGTGCTTCAGTCAAGCCAACGTCAGCAAAAGAGTTCAACAGGTCGACATTTTGCCAACGCAAGCGGGAGTTTTTTTTTGGAATAAATTTTAAATTTATTGGGTCCCGAAATCCACTCTTGGCCCATTGTCAACATTTTGTGGGTTCGAGTTGGGTGATCTGCCATTTATTTACCACTAACACCCACGGCGTCTTCCCTTAAATTTCATAAGAGTATTGATATTTAACCCCCATTATTTATCTCAGTGCCCCCATATTTCACAAATATAAAAATGAATTTGAAGTAAAAAAATAAAAAATGAATTTCCTATCGCAATATATCCCATATAACCCTTGTTATCATTTTTCGTACACCCATCATTTTACGTCAAATTTGTTGAATTAAAAATCTTTCATTATGATATTAAGCATGGAAAATTGTTGTTGAATTAAAGTGTAACTGTGATCCAACCCTCCATTGATTATGATTCAATACTTCTAAAGTTGTGATTCTTCCTACTCCCCAGTTCCATTAAACGGCTGATGTTCACGAAATACCAACGAGTTTGCAACAAATCCAAACCCAGGGCTTCCCTGCCATAAATCACAAAGATTTATTAATAATCATAAACAATCCAACAAAACCATTAGTTGGTCTGAAACTCTTGAGTCTTTATATGGTATGATTACGTTGAAGTGGGGAGTTATTTATTTGAGGAAATCTGAAGTTCGATTGACATTCAGCATGAAATTTTGTAGCAAACTCAGAGAGTTCAGTTCATGACGCTGATTCGAGGTTCTCAGTTTTTCTAAATAATCATCCCTTTTAGTAATTTCTTACTGAGGATAAAATAGAAATTACGGGAAAGATAATAACTGGGGCTGATGTGATGTGATTGCTTAACAGATCATCACTCGTTACATAATAAATCATATTAAAATTAAAATGACTTCTTGAAAGATTGTGACCTTTATTTATTAACCATAGGGATATGTGCCGCTGTCTACAGTGTCTTAGAAGAATTGAACAAAGAACACCCTCCACAGGCCGCAGGCCACATGGGGAAGGGGAATAATGGGAATTGATCTGCCACCTACGTAACATAACAAAAACGCGTTGAATTACTTGAACACTCTTTAATTGAATTGTTTGAATTCTTGGCCCTATTAATTGGAGACAGAAAATGACGACCTTGAAATGTTAAAATTTGTGTAATCAATTAAGATGGGATTCTTTCCTTGAGGTCGTCCGTTCAAAGTAGTAAGTAATGTCGTGACTCGTGAGGAATAAAACCGTCTATGATTTAGTTGAGATGACCGCCGAGATAACGAAGTTGAAGCATGTGTACGTATTTATGGATTCAAAATGTCAAATAACAAAATATGTGGACGGGCCCGCCCTTTAAATTCAGAAGCCTCTCTTGTCAACTACTTGCATGTCGGTGGGGCTCCCTTGCCGCCGTGCTCTGCTCTGTTCATTCTTGAGACCGGAGTCTGAAGTTTCATTTATTCTTTTGTCAACAAGTTTTTAATGCAGAGTATCCTTTCGTTTTGTTAAACGGACGTTGCATGAAAAATTCCCGTGAGACTCATCGTAACAAGAAATTCGAAATATCATCATCATGGGGACCTAGCTTAGCTATAGCTAGCACAGTAGCAATGGCACGTACATACATATATTTATATGACAACATCGTTGTGATATGGTACATGTTGTCCACGCTAATTAAATGCTGACACATGATGTTAATGTGAATCATCAGGTAACATTAATCATCTTTAATGAATCTGCAGCTAGGGGGTTAGCCTCATTGATGTCTCACAATGGGACTTGAATTTATGAGACTGCGCAAGTCTCACACGCTTTATTAGAGTTTAGACCACACTTAATTTGTTTGATGAATCACACCAACTATTTAAAAAGAATTATGTCATTTGTAATTTATTGATAATTAAGGTCTTTTGAGCGTGTTCATTTAGTTGAAATACAAAAAATAATTTATAAAATTTAATGTAATATTATAATATCAGTATATTTATTTATTAAATAAAAATTATAAATATATAATATATGATTAATAATTTAATGGGTAATAAAAAAAAAAGTGTCATAATTGTATCCCACCCACTCCACACTAATTCATCAAATTCATCGGGGCCACCTACTTTTAACTGTCTTCCAACCTTATCTTTAATACTTTTATATAAATAGTATTATACCCCCCTCCCATCCTTTCTCTCACTTTCTCATCGCACTCCCACAGCTAATCACAAAAATGAACTCCTTTACTAGCTCTTTCTTGACCATTTTGCTCATCACATCAACTTCGCCACTTTGCGGGGCTACCCGATCCGGCGCATCAGCTGAGCTCAACAACAACAACAAGCTCTCTAAAGGCAAAGCCACCAACCAAAACACCAAAGGTGGTGGATATGGAAACGGGTATGATGCCGGGATGGGTGGATTCTTTGGACCGGGATCGGGAATACCCGGGTTTGGAAATGGAAATGGGATAATAGGTGGCGGTTATGGAGCCGGGTACGGAGGTCCGAATGGAGGGCACGGGAAAGGTGGTATAATTAGGCCTACTGTGGTGTGTAGAGAGAGAGGTCCTTGTTACATGAAGAAACTGACGTGTCCAAAAAAGTGCTTCACCTCTTACAGCCGTTCAGGGAAGGGCTACGGCGGTGGTGGCGGGGGCGGTGGATGCACCATGGATTGTAAGAAGAAATGTGTTGCTTATTGTTAGAGCTAGAATGATCCCAGCCCCGGCCTTAGTTTCTAATATTTCTTATGTAATGTATTGTTATATTTATATATAACTTATGCACGTGTTGTAAGGTCTATCATGGCTTGCCTTGTGGCTTGAGCCTTCTGTTCCTTCTCGGTTGAGCTACTACTACTTATAATATATATAGAGAGAGATGAATAAAAATGGTATGGCACGTCTTCTTAATAGCTAAATGGGTTTTAATGGTGTGTTTTGTTTGCCCACTGGATGTGATGAAGGTTCTAACAATGTTGAAGTGGTACCGTGTGGTAAGACATTAGGATTCCTTGGTGTATCTTTGATTGAAAGAAATAAATGAACTCCTTAGTAGTGCATGTTTAGTTTTGGACAAAGAGAAAAAAAAAAGAGCAGCGGAATCTTTAGTTGAAAGAAATGAAAAAAAAGAATTAGGAAGGGAAAGGAGAGAGGAGAGAAAATAAGAATAAAAGAATATCTCTCATTATTTAAATAGAAATAAAATTATATTTTTAAATTAAATATATCATTGAGTTATACTATATTTAATTTAATATAAAATTATATATATTTTTTATTACTTTTTCTCTTTCCTCATTTTCTTTTATTTTTATTTCTGCATACCAAAGATACTTTTAATTCATATTTTTGTCCCATGACATTTTGTCCGTGAGCTTATCCTGCGCTGAATTTTGATGTCTATCCAATTATGGTTGTACTTTATTAAGATCCTTTTTGGCGTGACATAAAAATTTGATTCCTCTAGATTCAGAAGATAATGATGAAAGCTCACCATTCCAAGACACTGGAGAAAATCCTTCCCGAAGTCCGGCGCCCTTATTTTTATTGTCTTGTCTATTCATTCAAAATTGACAAATAAATAACCATGAAATAAACTCAACACAGGATGAATTCATCAATAGTTGGAAATGGTTGTAAAGAAGAATCTCAATAAAGCAAAGTACCTACTCTGCAATACACAACATATACAAAACATAGCAACTCGAAATAAGTTAAAAGAAAAGGACTGATGAAAGTAAGCCAGCGAGGCCAGTCTCCAAACATATTTCCGAAAGCATTCTCCATGGCTTAAGGGCATGTACAACCAAAATCATACATAAGATTATCACACTGTTTTATCCTCTCCTCTAGTATATTATAGAGCTGCCCTCATAGCCCCCCGTGCCGCCTCACGCTTCATCTCTGCAGCTTTACCACTTCCACGGAAATACATGTACACTTGCTGTACATAAAATAAAAAAAAAAAGGTGTTAATAGGAAAAATAAAAGGAGTAATAAAATGTGTGCATGCTGGGCAAGTCAAATAATTTTCATGAGATGGTGGTGAACAAGAATCAAGGTGCAGAGCAAACCTGAATAACCCAGATGCTGACCAATGATTCCAGGCAGAATAATCCAAATCCAATGAAGTAGAATATCTGTATCACCGAAGCAATTACAATCAAATATATTTAAGCCTTCAGTGATAGAAGCAACATTTTGTATATAATAATGATGTTGAGTTTAGCACAGCCACATGTTATAGATTCAGGCAAATGAATCAGAGAATTCACTCCAAAAAGGTAAAGTTAGGTTGAAGAATTCCTACCCCAACGAGTGCATGATCACCCAAAACATCCACCGCAGGCAAAATGCCACTATTCCAAGAGTTCAAAACACAAATCCATTAGCGGCTAATAAAGAAAAAAAAAATGATAGCATAAACCAAATAAATTTTAGTCCTTGACTGCCACATGAAGTACAACAGGTGAATTGCATGCCTACCCATCCACTCAGCCCAACAATCAGCCCATTTCCCATTCTTAAAATAAATATAACAAAAGGGAACAATAATATCCTGCTTTTGGCTGACGATAGGCTTAGAAAAAGAAAGCATATAATTGTCAACAATAAGTTAGTTTTTGTCCAATACAAATTTGCTGCAAATAGTAGTCAAAATTTTGATTTAACTTACGTGAGTGATTTTCCCTTGAAAAATATTGGAGGAGCAACTGAGGCAAATATGCAAAAGCCAATGTGGAGCTGAGGCAGAATAATTAAAATAAAAGAATAAGAAATCAGCCAGATTTTGAACTTAATAGCAAATTCATGGTTATAAATAGAAAGAAATTACCAAGTAAAACAAGAAAAACCATCCAAACTTCATTGCACTTTCAGTCCTGCAAGAACGTTTAGAATGTGATAAGAAACCCAAGAGAGAAACCAAATTAAGAGCAAGCTGATCAGCAATGACTCCGTTGCTGCAATCTCTTTTAAGGCTTCAGGCAAACATGTGAGTTTTGGTCTATTTTCACTCATTCTGACAGATAGAAAACAAGATAAACAGTAACAATATTGACAGTGTTTGTTAATTTTCATCCCAATATCCAGAAAATACCCAAAAGTACAGCCATTGAATCAGATTTATGTCCGTGACATTGAACAATATCTTAAAGTAAAAGTGCGCCAATAACTACTACATAACATCCCAATTATATGATATTAGAAAAACACAACGGAGGATTGTCACCCCTAAAAATCCAGCTTGGCTCAGAGTTGACTCTTCCGACATGATCCCCAAGCTTCAGACAACAAGCTTTGACATGTAGTCAGGCAACAAATTTTTGAGAAGAAACTTAGTATATTAAAGGAGGGTAAAATTTTTTGAGAAGACCAACCCTGTAGTCAGGCAACAATTTGGGCATGTGCCTTGATTTTTCAAGCGTGAATAAGTGAAAAGCCAAGTTGAAGAAGATACAAAACAAATTACCTGAAAGCACGATATAGTGGACGATACCACAGCACATAAGCTCCTGGAACTCCCGCTATGAAGTAAATAATGGCGAGAAACCAGATTTTTACACCTACAACAACAAATAAGCACAACACAACATACTAAGAATCAGCGAATCATATAAATGATAGAGAAAGCTCTAGTAATTAGAAAACAAAAAATAGATGTGTAAACGAACCTTCGCCTTTGATCCATGCTGTGGTAACAGCTATGATGTTCCACAGGAGACAAAGAACCAATCCTGCATGAAATAAGCAAGAACATTATGATGAATATGATGATAACAGTTATCACCACAAAGAACACGTATCATACAAATGAAACTGCAATCACATTTCTAGGGAAGAAAAGCTGGTTTGTCACAAAAGTAGAAGCTACAACTGCAGTACAGGCCTAACATCATTAACATATTTTATATACACCCTAAAAGTTTTGCCATGCACACAGTAAAAGCATCTTATTTTCAATCCACAAATGAAAGCGAAAAACATACCTAAATATGTTGCAAATGCAACATATTGCAACCTTTGTAGATGAATTGGTATTTCGTTTGCAATGTCATGATGAATAATGGGGAAAAATGGCGGCCAGTTTTTCTCCTCCAGAACAATTCCAGCTGCAAATGAACAGTGCAGAACGTGATGGATAAAAATTTGACATTTCCATCACAAATTGAAATGTTATGCAATATCAAAACACCACTGCAGCAGTTAATCCTGCTGGAATCTTTCATTTAAATCAGTCACAATAACAAAAGATTGACTCCTTCAAATAACACCCGATAAAAAGTTGTCATTTCATCGAGTACGAGGAAAATAGCCAATTCAATCTCCATTCACAGAATCAGAAGTCCAAATCCCAAAGCTATTCAAAATATAGACAGTCAAATTGACCTACCTCGTGCTGCAGCTTCTTCTTTCCGTCTTACATCCTACAAAATAAGAAATATTGGAGATCAGAAAGATTCAAGGGTTGTACTAAGTCAACAAGAGTGTGAAATATATTTTTTTTTTCTTTCTCCATTCTAATAATGAAGACACCATCTAGCATGGACAATTGTTCTCCAATATATTTAGTTTGGCAACTTTATGAGTTAAGTAACACCCCCATTTGAAAAAAAAAAAAAAATTGACACTTTGTAGGTCCATGACTCTGTCAACTATGCCAAACTTCAAGAATTAACAATCCACCAATAAACCAACGCAGACCTGCTCCCGCCTTCTTAATTCAGCCTCCTTAGCTTGAAGTTCCTTCTCTTTCTTCTTCAAATCCTGCATTCAAAATAGACTGTAATCATAGGAACCGTAATAATGTTTTCAGGAAGTAAATATACATTAAATATGGACTCAAGTCTTAAGTAGCTTGAGAATTTCATCCTACCGCAGCTGTATCAAGAGGAATGTCAATAGGCGCATCACGTTCAAAATTGAAACCAGCTGGTTCAGGAGGAAGAGGTGAAAGCCTTGAATTAGTTGCAGGTGGAACACTTGCACTATTCTGGAGTATAACAAAATCATGGTTAAGAGCTCAAGTAACAAAAATGAAAAACTAGTTATTTGTGAGTGCAAAGATCTCTTGGAACCACAGATGCAATTAGGAGGAAGAGAAGGAGAGATAAAGAGAGAAAGCATGACAAAATGCAAAGAATTATTGAGAGTTTAACCATTCTCCACATGACAAAAAAGACACAAACTACATGAAAAAATATTAAAGAACGATCACCATTCCACAGGATCAAATTTCATCTTATCCTATTCATGTTACTACTCTTAAGAAAAATCTAATCTGATATTAATTATTAAATATCATTCTAAGCACAAACATCCATAACAATTTTATAAGAAAAGTTTAGCTTACTGTTGTAAAAAATCCACCTCCACCAAACCTCGACTGGCCCGAGTTTTTCGCCCGAACAGCTGGGTCCTGTTAGTGAGAGACATGAAATTAAGGAACAGTTAAATCAGCTATTTTCAGAATGCATTAAGCACTATTGATCACTAAGAACCAAAAAATAAAATAAAATAACAAAAAATTAATATAGTCAAGCATCTTAAACCTTAAGACATTAGTACTCGGAAAGTCAAAAACAACATCACATGTACTCTCATTTTGTTTAAGTTGCAAATAAACCTAGTAATGTAGCCAGCCCCATGCTGAGCAATACAGGTACTTCCAATTGTTAACCAAGGTACACCACTAGTGATGTAGTGTCCATATATCATGATGATACGGTCAAGATTAGAAACAATGAGCTCAAAAACAATAAACAAGACGCAAAAAAAAAAAAAAATCTGGCCGTGATGACTAGATTAATAAAAGTACACTAGTAATTAAGCAACAAAACCATCAGGAATTAACAATGACATTGAAAGGCACCTATTCATAACTAGGGAAAAGAAAAAAAATCTCTCAAAAACATATTAAAATCAAAGTAGAGAAACCTAAGCACAAAGATTTTAACAGATCCAGCTGAAAATTTAAAACCTTAACAACCATAATCAAGGAACAAAACTACAGAAGCTCAAGGGTAGAAAGTAAAAGCATCAGTTTCACATTGAGTATAGAGTTGACCTTTGAACACAAAGCCACACAAACCAGAATGGATCTAGCGAGTTAAATCCAACTAAATTGCTTTCACTAACTTCGTCAATCAACTAAAAATAAATCCCTAGACTTTCAAAATTTCAATAAACCACACAAAATCAGCAACTGAACTTGGAAAAAAAAAACTTACGGAGAAAGGATTCACTTCCTCTTCATCGAAGGGATTGCTGTCGTACCGGCCGGCCATCACAAGCGGTTATAATTTAACTTCAACAACAAATTAACTCAGAAAGTTCAGGGCAGATTCATAATTTAAACCAAAAAAAAAAAAGAGAGAGAGAGAGAGAAAGAAAAATGTTTAATTCAAAAATTGGAAAGAGAAAAAACTTGTAGGGGAAGTGATTTGAAATTGCTTACCACTTTTTACGAAACCTTGAGAGAAATCGGAGAACGATTTGAAGAGAGAGAGATAAGATGAAAGTTGTTGTTGGACTTGTCCTTAGTCAGCGTTTATGCGCTTCTTTTAGAATTTTGGGAGAACAGAAAAACAGAAGAATTTAGTACAAACAGCGGGAAGGGTGGTTTTGTAATTACATATAAAAATTGTGATCTTTGATTTGAATAAAAACAAACAGTGAAGAAGCTTCTTCAAAATTTTTAGTGGGGCGAAGTTACATAAGCATATGGATTTCATCTTTACACCTTCAAGAGACAAATTAAATAATTATAAAAGAGTAAAATTGAGAGTTGAAGTTGTAGAATGTGAAAGTAGAGAGGGGTTATACAATTATAAGAAAAAGAGATTAGTTAAAGATAATTTTGAGATTTTAAATTTTTAATATTGAATTTTATTTTTTAGTAAATTCAAGTAGTCTCATACTTAATCATATTTTGTTGGTCTATCTCATTGTAAGAAAAATTATCAAAAAATAATAATAAAAATAAATTTATCATATTAATCTCAAATTTTCATAAAAATTACAAGGTGACCTAAAATTTGGCCAAATATGATTGTCTTGTCTATAGTATTATTCTCATTGGGCGCATCGTATTGCAAGCAATGTACAAACAATGGCGCACGAAGTTGTTGACAATGCTGATGAGCTCCAATTCCATTATTCTTGGTCCAATTGTTGAAATGCACTTTTTAATTAGGTCATGAAAATTAAATAAACCAATCGTGCACGCGTTGTCTCGTTAAGAGGAATAGACGTGTTCGCTCATCTCATACGACCGAGGCGGCTGAGTTTTTCCCTTCAGAATTCGGGAACTTCTTCTTTCCCGCGAACTTATTTTATTTATTTACTTACATAAAAAATTGGTCGATCAACTCACTATTAATACGTTTCTTTCATAAATCGATATCATCTCAAATCTTGGTTCTTTATAATTTTTCTCATTTTAAACTTGCTGGCACCGTAACGCTACCTGGACTAATAGATTCCATTTAACAATTCCCTATAATTTATTTGTTTATTACAAATATTTCATGTCATTTTAGCCTTGGTACTAAAGTAATATCATCTAAAAAGCAGAGGCTAAAAAGGTAGATCTGGGGCTTAAATTGCGAAGATCATGTGAAACGCAAGTGGCACTGCCCTGAAAATGCTCAATCATCCAACTATAAATTAATATAACTCAACATCAATATGTGAGGGGTGTAAAAAGAATGAGCAAAATGTGGAATGAGAACTGAATTGCTATAGCAAAATTATGAAATTTAAATAATGAAAAAATTACAAGCATTAGTAGAAGGCTACAGGAACTATATTACAAGTATTGATGAGTCTGTGTATGTGGATTGAAGCCAAAACCAACCGAACTAACTTGTCGTCTCATCTTTGATGTCTAAAGAGTGTATGAAACTCAGTGGTCTTGGCGTCTTTCCTTTTTGCGCCTTTGCTTTCTCGGAAACGGATCAACCCAGGCTTTGTCTTGTTCTATAGCTGCATTCCAGCGATTTTTAAAGATTTGAAGCTCCAACGTTGATTGCCTCCTAATCTGATCACATCATTTTTAGGAGGTTTGAATCAGAATACAAGTATTGGTCAAAAAATAATTTTAACCGTTATTCAATTACGTCAAGTGAAAATGATTTACTTATTCTTGAACAAGGCATGCTTTCTTTCATGATATATGGGATGGCTAAACTATAGCCGAAACCTAGATTTTGACATTATTTTAGATTGCATGTAAACCTGTGTCCAGTAACCAGTAAATTGTAAACCTCAGATTCTTACCTCAGCTCGCAGATCAACAGGTGCAGGACCATGTCTCTGAATATTATTAACACGAAAAGGTGAATTTTAGAGTACACACAGTAAGATAACAAAATGAATGGAAAAGGTATCTAATGTTTAAAGTTTACCTTTGCTGACTCTTCAGGTTTAGTAGCCTGCAAAGACTGATAAAACAAGTCATGCATGCGAAATGATGAGCATAATAACAGCAATAAAAATTAAGATAATAAATAGAACTTTTTTGCATCAATAACTATTCAATTACTGAAAGCAGGCAGTTTTAAGATCACATCATCGACTGCTTCAACTCAGTAACCAGGTTTGCATGCTATATTAATATATTTACACATCAAATTACATAATTTGTAGGAAATTGGGTTTTGAATAGGATATTTTCCAGCTGAAAGGTGGATTAAGTTAGGGAGTAGCAAATTACACATACGCTTAACACAGCAACTCAACAAAAAGCAGAACACAACATTTCTATTGATACTGTCATACATATGTTCATGTGAAATACACACAGAGAAACCCTCAATCTCAGTTCTCAGATATACCATTTATGCTTTGCTTAATATCATTACCATAGAATTGGGAATCTGAATATTACCAGTTCAATGCAATTTTAATTGTTGCAGACAAAGGTAAAAAGACAATAGCTTATTCAATTAATAAACACAAAAATTGAGGGTTCCAGCTAGTTCAGTTTGTAAATTCTCTTGGGTTAAACAAGAGGTTCAGGGATGAAACCCACTCACAAGGCTGCAGAGGGATTTACTAATTACCAGCCATGGTGTTCTTAATTTAAAAAATAAACAATAAACACAGAATTTCAACAAAAATGGAAAAAGACAAATTAATAAAATATTAAAGCATAGAAGAAAGGGAATGCAAATAACCTTCCTTGTTGGTGGCTGCCCACCCAGAGTCTGTATTCCCTGATGAAGCACGTACTCACTATCAATAATACCTACATTCTTTGTGCGATCACCCTGCATGGTGACATTATCGTTCATAAATTATCTGAATATGGTTGTTAATTGTTAAAATGTATTTAGCGTTTCCATTCTCTTAAGAGAAATAAATAACAATAAGAATACAGAAAAGTTTACTTAGAACAGGTATAACAAGTTATTTTAGCTCAACAAAAGTCAAAGGATAGAAAGCACCTGATAAACCTAGAGCTAAACAAAAAAGCATCACAAAAAATAGCATATAAAAAAGATGACAAGGGATTCAAAAAATAAAAAACATGCCTCGGAAAAAATTAATATTTGCTAAACCTTGTCCAAAACACATCTAAGGAGTCTCACCTGTGCACAATATCCGAGTTTCATATCCATTCCCCATCCATGGACAAGATCATTCTGAGAAAAACAAGAGGCAACTATGTGACAAAATTATCAGAGGAAAAAAAATGTACTTGAAAGAATGGTTAATCTCGCTCTAGAAAGCAGGTATATCGGAAGTTAGATTTAGCTAAAATCTAGTCAGATCAAGAGTTTGCTTCAAATGTGAATTCCCAAGGGTAAACAAGAACAAATAATAGCACATGCTCTAAGGAAAAACATTATTGGCTTCAAGAACTGCTCGAAGATGTTTTTCAGGTCATGGCATATTGATAAGGGCAAATATATAATTACCTGTATAAGATGCCAAGCACAGTACCAAGCAGATCTTGAAAAAACTGGAGCCATGCCTTCTACAAATCTACAAATGAAATAGAAACGAACAAATCCAGAATTAAACACCTTTATGATACTGATGAAAAGTATCTTCCAGCTCATCAGCATCAATGCCATAAATATCAGAAAAAAATGATGCTAGATTGATCATTTAAGTACATTATGACAGATGAAACTTCAATAGAAATAAATAATTATTTATTCATGCCAGTTAGCACACAAAGGAAGCTATACCACCAATGACAAAAAACTTAAAAAGAGACCAAAAGAAGGGCATCCTCAGTGTATCAGTTCAAATAACATACCCAGAGCAAGGCGGCCCCTCACTGAGATTTGTACACTTCACACTGCCTCGGAAGTCATACACTCGTCTGCATTTCAAAAATACGTTTCATTTAAGCACAAAAAGATCTGGAACGTAGATTCTAATCAGTAGCTTCAAGCAACACTCTGCTCACCTATGAAACTTCTTTGTTCTTGCACGAATGGTAAATTTATGATGTATCTCTGTTGAGTTTGGGTCCAAAGCTGGCTGTGATATCTCAAATCCTTCAGACTTTACAATTTCTAGGTATCTGAGTGAGAATGCCACTAATTAATCAATTTTTTGTGTGTAGGCATACAAACTAGTAATCAACCAAATAAATGAAGTCTTATACAAAACAACTAGAAACCAAGTGAATTTATTACAATATTGAACTTCCTTTTCCACAGAACTAATAAGGATGATAAAATTTTTCATCATGCTAGCAATTTTTTTTTTTTTCCTAATAATAGCAATTTCTAAGTCATTAGACGTCTAAACAAAGTAAGGACTCTCATTGTTTTTTCTTTTTTAAAGAGAATAGACTGCTTAAGGAAATATATAGCACAGGTATTGGATTCCATGATTTAATGTGAACAAGACGGTGCATATAAGACATCAATCAATCTCGGTAACACATATTCGAATGACTTAGACAAGAAGATGCTCAAGAATTTTCAAACAAGGGGCTTCACAATTACTTGATCATGTAATTTGCAGCTCCCAAGCCTTTAGATATAAGATATTAAAATCTCCTGAATGCCTTTATTTTCTAAGGAACAAGCCACTAAATTTTCAAAATCAACATTTACAGGGTCTATTCCTTTACTTAACATTCATTCCTTTTAACACTATAATTTTTCTGTGCATCTAAAAAAATTTGATTGTTAGAAAACAACCTCCCCACAAAACAAAAAAAGATACATATATTTCAGGCTGACAACAAAAAAACTGTAAGCCAGTCAAGAGTACCTTCGTGGACCAAAATTTTCCACCCCCAAATCTTCATCCCAAAGAAATATGTAGTCATAATTGGACACGACATCTGGATGAAGAAAGCGTTTTGCAAACCACCTGGAAAGATAAATAGAGCATCCCCAAAAGCGAAAAAGAAAAGAAACACAAGAATAGGATTAGTACCATTCTTGGTGCAACAAATTAGACAAGACTAATAGATCCCATCCTATAAGTAGCGTTGTGATATCCACATAAACAGAATATGGACACATTAAAATTATAAGCACCATTCATCTAAAGATCTAAGTCACAAACTGATGGCTGCAGGCCTATAATTTCCTCAGTCAGGCAACCGATATTACAAAACTTTTTTGCACTATTAGTCAACCGTACCATTTTGTTTGGTTCTGAGCAGCTATGTGAATTGCCTTCTTACTCCAATCAAGATCCCACCATGCATTTACATTGCCATCATAATGGAATAGAATAACTGTAAAATTCTCTGGAAGAAACTGAATCCAATGAAGTTAGGAAAATAATGTTAAAAGTCCATAGCATTCAAATATTCCAAAAATAAAATACCTTTTGAACAATAGCATCCACATTATCCTTTTGCTTAATACCAGCTGGAATTGCCAGCAAGTTACGGTTACTGTAAACACCGAACTGCCATTTAAACACCACCTCATGTCAGAGATAATAGAGAACTATGTCATAATTTTGCATGACCAACACAACTTCATCAGAATGAACATGTGATTATTAGACTCATTAAGGTCTACTAGTGTGTTATCAATCATCTATTTGTTTCTGTCCTACCAAAATAAAAAATCCGTGCAATATTCACATAAAGACCTCAACTTTATATGAGAGGATAGAAATTGAACCTTTTTCCTTGAGCTACTTGCAGACCATAGAGGCCTCAACTCCAAATCTGATCTAGCTTGTACAATTCCGCGAGGCAAACCTTTTAACCTCCCAGAAGAAAATCTAGACTCCTAGGGTAGAAGCATGAGAAGTACTTCAGTAAAACAAGGACAATAACGAACAAACATCCAAATCAGAACATTCAATCCCATGCAAGAAAAGAGAATAAGGCAGATAAATTTCAGAAACTTTTATGCATAATGCATCAACAATTTAAGTGTAGATCACAAGCAAAACCAAGAACGTTAGTTTCAGAAATCAGGACATAACAAATCAGACAAAGGGAAGACAAGAAAACCATGTTAGAAGTTACATGCAGTAGTAAGTTTTTTACCTTTGACATATCAAAGGGACTGAATTTTGCTTCCATCTGGCAAGAGAAACATAAATTAGCAAACTCAACTGCCATAGATATGAAAAAAGGGCATCACACCATACAAACAGCTGAACTGAAGTCAAATACCCAACAATGATGTTTTAACTTTTTAACATGATTGATGACCGATGATTATTATAAGTTTGTTCCACTTCTGAAATAGGCATGTTGATCATAAGAAAAACCAACCGAACTACCATAACAGTACATTTAGTTTATGTCTTGCTAAGCCACTAGACAAGTAATTACATGGCATCAGCAAGGACAGTACATGCAAGTTCTGCAGAAAAAGAATAAAGTTTACAGCAGCCGGTTGGTCTTTATAATTAGGAGTCTATGATGTTGAATAACAGATGAAAATTTAGTACCTCTGTTTGTTTGTGTTGATAGTATGTGGTTCTATATACAACGAACAACATTACTGTACACATAATCGCCATAAATTGCAGCTGCTTCATCCTGACTCCAGATTTTACCTGCACAACAGAGAGTTAGAAATTTAGAAAACAAAACAATAATCAAAACCCATCTTCCAGAGAAAAAAACCCCTTCGATCATACCCCATCAGAGAAAGAATTCCGTTTCAGCAATCTCCAAGTCTTAAAGGACTTCATAGACAACCGAGGCTTCTATATCACTCTCATAACAAGCTGTGTGAAAGCAAATAACATTAACCCAAAGCAATGCTTAGCAACAACCAACTCCATTCTAAACAAGTGGAGGATTAATTTTTTTCAACTCTATTAACAAACAAACAGCTTATTAACACTTTAAAATAGACATTTCAGATCTTCAGCGACAGCTTTAATTTTTTTTTTTTTCCCCCCTGTACTGAAGAAATTCCATATTATTCATTTTAAAAAATGAAGAAGAAAACTACACTTGTAAGAAAAAAACAAAGGAGAAAAAGAAAATCTCCAGTCCATTGCATTAGATCTATAACGCGGTTTTTTTTGTATATATATATATATAAAGAAAACACAAATAGTAACGGTTCAAAAGAAATACAGAACAAGTTTTAAGTTGTAAATCTGAACTCATGAACCGACGAAACTTCAAAGCTGTCACAGCAACAACACAAACACAATCATGCCATAAATTAATAGAAATTTCGCAAACAGATACCTTCCAATAAAGAAAATAAAAGAAAAAAAAATGGAAATGAGCTTGTCAGAGCTCGCAGGACTAAATAATGACCGTCCCGATTTGAGGACCAGAAGTTGATAGCTGAGCAAGTTTAATGGCTGATCAAAATTTAGATATACGAAAATAATAAAGCCAAAAGGGAAACTAACCAAAAAAGAAAAAAAAACAGTGAGTGGAGAGAGAAGAGTGTGTGTTTGTAATGTATATTTGTATTTATGTAAAAGGTCGAGAGCTGGTCGAAAGACGAGAGTATGGGAGGCGCCACGTTTTATGGGAAGAACACTGAATAGTTTTGTTTACTTTTCTTTTTATATTATTATTATTATTATTATCACTCACAATAGCCGACGAAGACGAGTAAACAAAGACAAGATTTCAGAGTTTTATTTTATTTATAGAACTTGGTTTTTTTCAGACCAAAGTGACTCTCTCTCCCCGGTGTTTTCAAAATTATATTTTATGGGATGATAACGTTTGAGTCCCCCAATTTTTAAGCTTTCTCAAGTAAAGAAACTTTATATTGATATAAATCAGTACGTCCATGAATCAGAATCTAAATCATGTCGAGATGACCAAAATATCGAATTTTGACAAACACACGATGGTCTTAAAACACACCGCATTTAACTTGATGTTGAAGGGTATTTCAGTCATTCTAAGAGGTTATGGACCTATTTGATATATATCCTACTTAAGAAATTGTAATCATACCACGTAGTATACGAATACGCTAATTTTAAATATTAACATTAACAATACTGTCGCCGTCTGTCTTACGCAACTTTTTAATGTTTTTTTAAATATTATTATTATTATTTTTAATGTATTATTTATCTAAGGTGCGCACTTGGTAAGGCGAGGATTTGTTTTGCTGTCACTTTTGCCTTTTCAACTTAGCGCCGAGATCTTTGTTCGCGTTGTTACCGTCCCTAGATAGTAGATATTAGATTCTCATCCGTCCGTTAATTTATTAATTTGCCGTATTTTACATATTTAATATCCTCTTAATAAAATAAAATAATTCATCCAAATAAGAAGATTCCAGCCTTTTGTTTTTTTTGTATATTTAGATAAGCCCATATTAATCCAACTTCGAGTGCTAATCAAATGATTTCCACCAACTGTGTAATAAATTAGTTAACATCGTAAAACAATATTCTACGAAACAATATTTTTTAATCAATAAAAATGTTCATTGTTGGGAATGGGAATCGGTTTGTTATCTCTTCTTTATCGATGCCAATAAGTATTAAAAAAATTTAAAATGAAATCAGGTACGTACTTTGTTTTATTAAATTTTAAATAGAATTTGGACATTGTATTTGATTTTATGTAGTTTGAAAAAAAAAAAAAACACTGTTAAAAAAGAAAGATCCCTCGCTGTCGTATGAGCTGTTGATTGGCTGTAAATGTGTACTAGTTCATGGTTTCTTAAGAGTTGGTTCCGAATATTTCCATTTGATATTGGTCCGACAGCCGACATTTGTTAATAAATAATAAATTTTCCAAAACAAATCCAAATTACCAACTATATGATTCATTTCGTTTCATTGGCCTTTTGGTCTTTATTAGTTTTGAACGCAACTATATTACTATTTTATTATGGAAACCGGTATCTAATCCCTATATCGCCCAAACAAAAATATTCAATAAAATTCGGTTTAACAAAATTTGGGATCAAATTTTACATCCAAATATGTTGATGGATAAGTTGATATTACTCACAAATTGATTGTTGATTGAAAAAATAATAAATCATATAATTATGATATATAAAGATAGAGAGTAATTTCAATAACGTTTACTTTTTTAATTGAATTGATAATCCAATAAGTATGAATTTTGTGATTAGGAGTGTGGAATAAGAATGAGAGTATGTTGTTTATTTACATTATAATAAGAGTGTGGAATAAAAATTATAATTTTATTTATGTGCTTGCTTTGACTTAGGTGGTGTTTATTTTTAATCTAAAATTTAAATGAGTCTGAATATTACTGAAATCTAAATGAGTCTGAATGTATATGTCTAAAAAATACGTTTATTTTTATTATTTAACGTCTAAATATAAGTGGTAAGTTATTTGTTTTTATAAGTTTAAAACATCTTAATTATGATATTTTTACACTTATGACCTTTAAAATATTATATATATATATATAAAGTTTAAATAAATATATATTTACAATATTTTTTAGTTTAATAGTTTTTATATGTTATAAATGTTTATAAAGTAAGTATTTGATATATAATTTATGAAAAATTGTTTTGATAACATTATTTTTTACAATTTAATATAATATTTATACATAGAAAATTGTTATTTAATAATAACAAATTTATTTAAAATTCAAATTCAATATCTGTTAAGTATTTAATACCAAATACAATTTAAGATTAATTAAAAAATAAGTATATTTAATAAGGTTATTTGTGAAAAAAATAATAATTTTTCATTCAGACATTTTATCGTTCATATAAAAGTTAGGAAATTTTACTTTTTTCTATTCAAATGAAAATGTATTACAATAAGACTTCATATATAAAACAAACAAACCAAAATATTAAAACATCTTAAATTAAGCCAAATTAAAATTTAAGATAAAGAAAAAAACAACCCCTTAGATTGAAAGTGACTTATTTCAAATTATGATTTTACTCTTAGTTAAAGAATTAAAGTTTTTAATTATAAAGTGAATAAAAATATAATTTTAAAATAAATTATTTATTTCATTATTAAATTTAATTATATAAATTTTTAATAATTATTAATATTTTTAAGTATGTAAATCATTCATTTTTTTAATTTTAATTTCAATTATGTAACTTAAAAATTATTGACAAGAGCAATAAAAATGAAACATTATAATTAATAATATAGTACAAAATTAATATTTCCTTATAATAAATTATTAATTATTATTAATCATAATATTAAATAAATATAATAATATTATTTTTAAGTAATTTTTACATAAAATCAATATAAATGATTATTTATAATAAATGTAACATGATTAAACAAAATTATATTTTTATTTATAAATAAATAAAATAATTTTATTTATTTAATATTTTATTTTAATAAATATAATTATAATTTAAAATAAAAAAAATATGAAAGTAGATCCACTTCCCCCTCCCCCCATGGGGAATGAGAATCCCACGGAGCCTTCTCAAAATATATATAAATATTAGAGTAAAAAAAATTCACATTCATTACTCTCACTTCAATAACTAAACATAATATTAATAATAATTATTAATTTTATTAATATATTAAGTAATGAATGTCACATCATTTATTGATATTAATTTAATAAAATATAATTATATTTGTATAATAATGTAATCAGAAAATAAAATACAGCTTAATTTAGAAATTTAAGTGGCAATTGATTTAGTTGATAGGATTAGACTGACATTGATATTTATAACCAGTGAATCTGGATAGATTTTAAATGGGATTTAGTTAAAGAATAATGAGTAGCAGGCAGTGGGGACCTTTCGGTTTTCCAAATTTCTGATTAGTCCATACGAGAAGAAGAAAATGACATCACAGCTTGTGCAATTGATAATTGAAAGTTTTGGATCCCTCGTAACAAACAATACAAGAAACTGATGTTGGAGCAGTTTGGAGCACGCAAGCATCGCTTTCTTGAATTTTCTTGAATTTTATTTTTTTATTTATTTAATTATTTTTCTTCCTTTAATTGCTTAATCTAAAATTGTTATGTTTATATTTTGAAGGGTATCAAATTCTTTTAGATAATTGAATTAATGTCCGATCTAAAATAATGGTAAGCTAGGCGAGAAATGGAGGGGGGGTTGAATAATGATTAGAAAGAGAAATTGTATGAATTTTGGAAAGTGCAGAAAAGATTTTGCTAAAATTAGGGAAGCTATCCATCAAGATCCCCACATACTTCATGTGATTTGCTTCCGACTTTTACGACTACCGCACGTAAATATGCATGGTTGGTGCCGCTGTCTTCAATTAATGCAATTCGTTCTTTTGCTGTTGCCATTGCCAATTCTCATGCCCTTTCTTCCTTTTTTTTTTTTTTTTTTTAAAGATCGGGCCGTATGAGATTTTTTTTTTTTGATACACTACCATATGAGTACAGTATAAAAATGAAACAAATGTGACAACTTTGTAAATTTGATGAAATATTTAGTTGTTAAAATTTGGTTAATACGTATAGATGATGTGCCGTGGCGGAGACTTGATAATTTGGTGTGGGTGGTTGAAACTTGAAAGAATGAATCAAGCACGTTGGTAATTGGTTGTCGCTACATGATATTGATATTTTTAGGCACTAATCTCACGCCACGAGTCTCAAAACAGAAATAGAAAGTATCCATGCATTGCCACCGAACTCACCCACCAAGTGTACAGCATTTGTATAGGTGTCAACAATGGTCGTTATATCAACCACCCCCTCCATTTTCTTTGCCCCTTCAATTGTTTAAAGATTTTTGCATAATCTAATAAAACTAGTGGCAAGCACCTCAGTGGGTTGCAACCCACAATAACATAAATTATTAACAAATTACCCAAACGGGTAATTTTTTTTTTCTTTTTAAATTACCACTTTGACTTTTATACGACAATGATTGAATTAACAACAACAACAAAAAGTATCCTTTACAAATCATTTTTGGTGATTTATCGGATATTAATTAGGAATCATCACCACTGATAAATAATTTATTTTTGTTATTTTTTAAATGTCTAAATTCTATATTTAATTAAGATTTTTTTTTGCTTATGAAATCTCTCATTTCATAAAATAAATCATACCCACATCAAGTTTTGGGTTGTGTTGGAAGAGTGGGATTGTGGGATATATTTTTTAAATTCAAGTGCCTTTCATATCTAAAATTAGTGGGGTAGCTCTGGGGCCTTGGGGAGGTGGGATTGGTTTTGAAGTTGTTGATGTTTAGGTGTCGATTCATGTGAGTTTGCTCTTTTTTTTTTTTTTTTTTAAATAATAATAATATAATTAAAAAATGGGGCGGCCCATGCCACGATAAGAGGCTTAATTTAATTATTAATATTATCAATTAATATATATTAAACAAATTTGTCTGAACGCTTGACCTGGGTTTTTTTACACGTGGCACGCATCAATTCTGCTCGGAATTAAGAAATAAAATAAAAAATTTCGAATGGGAATGTGATAAAAGTGGTATATTTTGGTTTGGAAAATTTTAAAAAAATGATGAATTTTATGTTAAATAAAAAAATAAAATTAAGATTGATCTTAAAATTTTTTTTATTATTTTCTTCTCCTTTCATTTCTTTTAACTACATCTAATCTAAGTTTGTAACTTATTTATATAAATAGATCTCGAAGCTGTGGTGAAATATAGAATTAATTAATAATAAATATATTTTAAGGCAACCTTAAATCACGATTTGGTTGCTGATATTATGTTTATTTATTAAAAAAAAAAACTGAAAATGGAGAGTATTGTTTCAATTGTTTAAAATGGAAAAAAAACGGGGGGTCGGGGGGGTGGGGAATGGATATTAAATCCGGTACTCTCTTCATTGGAACCGACAATAGAGACGGAGCCGCAGAGCTGTATAATTAATTCTTCGTCGTATTTTATTAGCCTTGTAATTTTTTTTTTTATTTATTTTCTGACAAATGCTTTCCAATCATATATTTTTACTAACATTAAAATACATATATATAAATAAAAAATGTTGTCCATGAATTTTTTAAGATTAAAATCGAATATCCGTATATCCCTCTCCAGTTTGATTGAAGTGAATCTAATTATGTGTATTTTGGGTTACACGGTGGTTTTATATAATTTTAGATTATAAATTTTGAATATAATTTGTAAAAAAATATATCCTTAATCACGCTACTCACAAATTGTGATTTGTTAGAGTTTACTTTTAATGTATTACGAGCATACATAATTAGACTAATTAGTAATTTCAAACGAATTCCAGGAGGTTGTATGATTTTTTTTTTCTTAAAAAAAAAAACAAATAATTGGCTGGCAAACCCATTCTTTACGGAAAAGAAACAATACGACACAGTCAGTATTTTTAAAAAAAAAAAGAAAAGAAAAAATTATCGAAATTGTGGCTGGCCTTGATTTCTAACAGAAGCTTTATATCAGTAAAGTCAGTCAACTTTGACTTGTTAGATTGTACGTGACCAAGAGGAGACAAATTAGGCCATTAGCCAATTACATCCCAGTTTGTTCAATTACGTGCATAAAATGCAAAATGGTGACACTGGATAACGAAATCATGATTTCTTAACAATACGTTCATGTATTTGCATGGTTTGTTTTATTGAATGATGCGAAAATTGATTTTGGCATGATTATGGCCTTGACGATAAACATCAAGTTGAAGTTGTGAGAATAAGAGACAAAATAGGACTGCATTTGCATGAATTGCTTAATTGTCCCAATCGATCTTTTTGCATAACTTCAATTATCATAACGTTTCTCATAAGTTGCCTTGAATAACGTAAGATGTTTCAATTATCATAACGTTTCTCAGAAGTTGCCTTGAATAACGTAAGATATGACTTTGAAAGTTCACATAAGATTTAGAAATTTTTTTGCAAAAATATTACGAAAATGTCAATTTTAGTTTTTTTTTTTTTTCCATTAGAATTTATTATTCTATTGACCATACTGCATTCGGTGCTATTGACGTATATAAAGGTTAGCAGTTAGCAATTGACCATGTAAGATTCATATGCAGCGCCTAATCCTTACAAGTTACAATGTATTATCTCGGCCATGTCATCAGCCCCAGCCTCAAGCCCAATGCCAATGGCGATACAAGAAGAAATCTGTTTTGGTCCAAGTTTGGATTCGGACTTAAAATATTATCAGAGGTTACTTTTCTAGGGTGGTTTTGTTAATGGTGTGAGTTGATCCATCTTAGAATAATTTTTTGATTCAACAAAGTTGAGACAAACTTAAAAACAAGAGAAACCAGCAGTTAGAGGTGATGTTGGCGGTTGTTAGCGACGCACTTGGATGGTTAAGTTATGTAAGTGTTTTTTAAGAAATTGTAGAATCATTGTGAAAAATTAAAAATTGTGAGAAAGAATGTTTTGTTGAGAAGAAAGAAAAAGTTGAATATATTTTATTGAGATTGACCTGATATTACATAAAGAATATCTATGAGGGTATTTTAATGTCTTTTAAGATACGTGATAGATTATAATAAATCATTTCTCTCATCAAGTAAAGGCTCATAAATAATTTAGTTATTCAACTTAAATTTTTAACCTATTTAGAGTAAACACTTATTATCAAAGAAATTATTCTTAATGACATAAGGTATTAATAGTTGATTGACTCATTTCAAATGAGCCAATTGAGCTTTTGGAGGAGTCGGCATCTCTACTAGGTGGCTTAGAGTTTAGCTGATTTGATTCTATCTCTTATTATTAGTGCATTATGACCCTTTGTGAAATGTTTTGGGAGGATTTATGTGGGGTTCATACAATGTTGACGTATAATAATTTTAGTGGAGGCCCTTCACTATTACATTGGTCCTACATAACTTTTTGTTTTTATAGGAAAATATAGATTTCATTGAATTAAAATGATACGAGTGACATAATTTGGGGTGGGACTGATCCCAACCAGACATCAGGATGATCGAATACAAGAGCTTCTTTTGCCAAAGCGCGTGCATTATTAGTGTAACGTTCTCTTCGGCCATGTTGAACTCTTGACTGACTCATCCCAGTTAATTTATCTTGAATTGTTGAGATAGTCCAGAAGATTTCTATCTTGCTGCCTTTCTTGGTTTGAATCAGATTCAATGAAAAACTTCTTTCTGAACTGCACCTGCAACCACTTTCTCAGTTGAGGCTGCAACTACTAGAGTCCTTCTGACCTAAGTACCCACTCTCATTCTTTTGTGTTTTCAGAGAAATCCAAATAGACAAAGAAAGAACTGAGAAGGGCTAAAAAGAGAGTACTCCATAACCTAAAGATATTTCGAGACACATTTTATGCACTTTTTAGGTCAACAGGCCAGCCCATGTATTTTTCTTGAGATTTTTTTTTCTTTTTTTATCCTTGTCCTTTGATTTTTCCTTCTCATATTTTGTAAGGACATATTAGTCATGAGAGCTACTGTACATGTGCCACGCTCTAAACGCATGACCCAAATTTACCACCAACAAAATCTGATTTACTGATACTTAATTGATTTGAGTTGATACAATCAATTTTACAACTGTTGATTAATGTAAGCATTGATTTGTGCTTCGACCGGATGACTGTTCTAAACAACCCATGTTACAGAGTTTTAAAGACTGACTCAAACTGAGGTTATGACTTTGAAAAAACAGGAGACACAAACAATATACAACATTGTCAACTTGCTCGACTTCTCTTTCTTCCTCTGGTTGCACTTTCTGCTCTTTGGCTAGCATTCGTGCGTCCAACTTTTCTCAATAAACTTTTCTTTGTCATGGTTAAGGATTCCATTGATGAAGGGGAATCAACATTACTAGGTTTTTTAGCTCTGCTTAGAGGCTTATCAGCAGAATTTCCTGCGTTGGCTGCTTTTACTGATAGTTTGCATCTACCGGGTCGAGCACTTCGAGGTTTCACAGGAGGTTTATGCATAGGAGAGCTCAGGGTGAGGAAGGAAGTTGTAGGTTTGTTACCATTTTCATTGTCCTTGAAATGTTGCCGCATGGTTTTTAATACGATGGTTCTGAGTAGAAATGCAGATTTGTATTCGCGGGTGTTCTTAGAATAGAAGACCACAGCGTTATTAGCAAGTAGCAGCAGGTCCCGAAAGAGTTCTTTTATTGACATGATGGAACGGCTGGAAATTCTTGATCTTATGGAGTCCACATCCATGTGTCGCAAGATCATTTTCTTGTATCTTCCTCTTTTCTGTTGAGTAAAATTCAAGAAACAAGGGTGAGCTGATTCAATATATCAGCACAAAGCCTTTATTTGTTTCATGGACTTTGACATGCTATATGTAAACTTAAAACTAAGCCTGTTTGAAGAAATGACATAAAAAGTGAACGTTCCAACCAAGATATCGAAAAAATAAGGCCAAAGCACAAGTGCATTTCTTAAATGTGTATAAATAAATGACCTTTACCTGGCTATCAAGACGACGACGAAAAACAATGGCACATTCATTTTGTGCAACAGATTCAAAAACACCTTTGATATCATCAATGCTATCCTTCCTCGAGCTTCCACTTTGATCATCAGCACCAGAAGATCTAGCAAACCGACCAGATACACTGGTTGAATTTTCTTTACACCGAGATACAAGTATAGTGTCAGAAACACCCAGAAAGTCACTTTCTCCGACACTCCCTTCCTTGACATCTCTACGACAGTCCTTCCGCTTTCTCTTTCCTCTTCTCTTTTTCAAACTCCCTACTTGTCCTCCATAAACAATCCCAGTTATTTTCTCTATGCTTGAAACCTTCTCTTGCTCGGAAGACAATGAACCTTCTGGCTTAGCCTCCATCTCTTCAGCTGGTACTGATGCTGGAATCTGAGGTTCAGGTGACCAGTTTGTTCTGATTTCTCTTGTGAAACTACCAGCAGACAGCCCATCTTTGGATGTCTCTTTACTGGAACATACAACTGCATCGGATTTCTGACATGGTACAGGTGATTCTGTCTGGCTCGAGTCATTGTCGACTTGATGGTCATCACCTCTTTCAGCCTTGAGAGTTTCAAGTTTTGATTCCAGAGACCTGAAACAGACTAAATGAGTAACTGTAGCACAAGAAAGGAAGCTGTATGACAACATAGACTGCAAATAAACAGATGGGAACCACAATCAAATTTCAGAAATAGCATGTGGCATTTAAAGGAAATATTAGGAGCTGATAACAAACAATTAAAAAATACTCAGAGGTCTTGAAAGCATGTTATATCAGAATTCAAATTTAAGATTACATCTTTCCATTAATTTTAGTCGATCTGTAACTATCACATTCCCCACTCACTAGGATTCAATTCACAATCAAATTTTAGAGGAGAGCTTCACGTGGTCATGAAACAAATTGAAAAAGTGTTACAGTAATTGTATGATCAATACAGCTGGACTGGGAATAAAGATAAATTACTGACCCAATTGAATTTTCAGAAAGCTCGAGAGCACGCTTCAGTTCTGCCATTCGTTGCTTTCGTAGCTCCTCAAACCAAGCTCTAAGGAGAAAGACATAAAATTTTGTTTAATAAATTCGATTCATCCTGTTTCAGAAAGAAACCAACTGAAATATGCCAGCATTTCAATTAATTTAGATTAACCTAAACCATCACCACACCACACCCCACTAGCAAACTCTTTCTAAGTCAAAGCAGTGAGCTGGAATATAGTTGAACCCATAGAATGATTAAAAAGATTCTCTTTTTGAAAATAATACATTGGTCATTAAGTCCATGAAGTAAGCAACAGAATTATGATTAAAGCATCATAAATCATGCTAATTACAGAAGCTTACTTGCATCCAGAAAAACGCTGTTGCAGGTCCTCATAGTGAGCTTTACACATCTGCAATCCGGCAAACTAAATTGAATGTCAAGAGGCAAGGAAAATGGGGACTGAGAAAAGAGTGTGTAAAATTTAATCTGAAAATTTGATAGAGGGATCATCAAAATTAGTTATCTAAGATAAGTTGTAATATTAAACAGAGACAGGCAATAACATGTAGGAATTGATAGGGAGCTGGTGTACCCCTTCCCCATACCCACCTTTTTCAAGTAAGCAACTAAGCAAGTATACAGTAACTACTAGACCCTACTACTAAAAGCTAGTTGACACCAATGTAACAATTAGGTAATATAACTTCAAGAATTCAAATATACAGAAAATTCATGATTGATGCCCGATATATAATTCTGGTTTCATCAGTTCAAGGAAAGAACAAGGCGTAAGACAGGGTTTTCATGATATACTCCAAAACCTGCCACTGCCTTCAAGTTTAGATTGAAAATATAAAGCAAATTAACTCTCCGACTCTTCACTCATTTATTCTTTAAAGTGAGCTAGGTGTCACTGGATGAGTAAATAACTTGAGTGGCCCGTGACATAGGAGTGGCCTAAGAACAAAGGTGTCTCAGCTAATCCACTACTACTGTACTATCATTCTCACAAATACATAAACAAATATCACTGTCTCCATGTTCTTGCAAGCTCACTACTCTGCTTTTACATCAACTTTGGACAGACTATCTTTAACTCCGCATTCTTGTAAAGGCCAAGCTGTATTGTGAAAACTATAATAAAGTGTCCGTACAGCCAAGCCATCAACAATAGTCAATCTAGGAAGATGCCGCAAGGTCATGACTTGGTGGAGAAGCCATTAGCCATCAAACTTGATCAAACAATACCAACAATTCTATTCCTCCCAACCAAGCAAGCACTTGATACCGATGTGTATGAATCATCCACAACACATTGGTCAAAAGTCAAAATGTATTTGCCACATAATATAGGTAACAAAAGAATGCTCAATTATGTCATTATCATTTACACTTTTTCAAAAATATTAATAAAATACAACAAATATCAATATTCTTTCCACAAGAATATTTCTTTTAACTATTATTTTCACCATCAAAATATTCCGAACCATATATCTCTCTCTAATATTCCCATTTGTGCCCACAACCTTTTTTTTTTCTCCCCCATTGACTCGTACTGTTCCTGCCCATATTTTCTTCTGCATTATAATCTCATAAAATACAAATAAATAATAAATATTTTTTTTAAAAAAAACACCCATTACATTTAACTATTATCCATTAATATTTATTTTCTTTTAACATTCGATCAACAATCATAAAGGGCAATTTGGGACCTCTACAAAATATGGGGCGGACATGGGTGGTGGGCCCCGGATGGTTAAAAGGGCAAATGAAGTGACAAATCAATTGTGAAAAATTAAATTTACAAAAAAGACAACATTGTATGGAACAAAACTAAACTGAGAGAAGCTTATTTCCCCGAAAAATAAAATCCATAAACAAAAACACTCACATTAAACCAGTCATCTTTTTTTATATTAAAAAAAAAAAGAAAAAGAAACGGATGTTATTATCATTTATTAAAAAAAAAAATTGACCTCAGGTGTGACAGAACACGGGTAAACGGTTCGGGCTCGGAGCTCCGCGGCAACAAGGTTCCAGTCTCGTGTACCGTGCCGGAGAACGGCCCCACCAAGTAGCAACTCCTCCCACGTACCCCACACCTCTATCACCTCCGCCCCCATTTGCACCGTCCACGTGCACGCTCCTGATTAATCGACCACCACAACCACCCCCGGTCCCTTAAGTTTGAAAACTTTCAAAAACAAAATATATTGAATTAGATTTTTTTTTTTAAAGGACCTGTTTTGAATTCGAAATTCTAGAAAAGGGCAAAAAAAAAAAAAAAACTAGAAATGGAATTCGCAAAACCGGGTTTGGTGATGTGGGTTGGAGAACGAAAGGTGGTTTTGAGGATAAAAAGGAGGTTTTGGAGGGAGAATCAGTTAGTTCTGGGTTGTTAAGGCGGTTTTCTCTTTCCTTCTTTCTTTTCTTAACGATGTTTTGCGTGCGTGTGTAAATGTTTTTTTTTTGAAAAAAAAAAAGAAAACGAAAATGGTAGTAAAAATATGCTTAAAAGAAAAGAAAAGAAAAGGAAAAAAAAAAAGGGCTAACGTGAGACAAGGGTTGACTGATTCTGTTTTCTATTTGTTTACATTTATTGTTTTGAAACAACAAAAAGGAAAAGGAATGAAAACGTTGAAAGGAAAAACAAGGGTGTTGTGTACTTGTGTTGTATGTGTATTGTGTAATAAATTATGAAGTGGCAGTGGGCAGTTAATTAAGGAGACGAAGAGTATAGTTTTGTTGTGAAATCATGGGACGATGTTTCCATAAGTACATTTTAGAATTGAGTATTGAGAGATGAGATAGTGATGAGATGATATGATGGATTGCCTTCATTGTGGGCTTATATCTCCTTTTATTTATTTATTTATTTATTATTCATATGAAATTACCTGCAAGTCCTTCAAATCATGGCCTTTTTTTTTTAATAAAAATAAAAAGAAAAGAAAATTTCTTAAATATAATTAAATGGATTCTATGGTCCTCTAAATTTATAATTAAAGCCGCTGTCCTCCCCTAGACCAATGGTTGAGCTTGATTATTGCCTGGCGTTGATCCCATGCTCAGTAGTTTCAAGAAAGTGTATCAATTCCATCATTGTTGGTTCATTTTGAAGAGATTTGATGTTGCATTTATTTTATGAGTTTAATCAACGCATAACTTTTAAAATGAATTCTAAAACATGGAGTTATTTCAATTAAGAGAGGAGAAATTTTATAATATATTGGAGGTTCAATAACATCATCATTTATTTCATTAATAATGACAAATCATTAATTTGTGGTACTTTAGTGGCATTGTGAAGAATGACATTGCCCTTTTCATAACTATCTTTTTTTTTTTTTGAACTTATTATCAAGGGATTTTATACCGTTTATTTCGCTTTTGCCCTTTCCCCCCTAAATCTCTTGATAAGAATAAAACAAAGTTCTTGTGATCATATGATTGATTGGCCTAGCCTAATTGGCCTACAGATTTGGCCAGCAGTTGTTGATGACATGACAAATGGATTACGTTCACAGGAAAAAAATATCAGATCAATTGGATTTGTCTCTTTAAGCACACTTCAAAATTCTTTCTTCAATATAATTTAGGGAGAATTAGAGATCGGTGAATCTCAATCTTATATATCACTAATTTATTAAATAACAAATTTTATAATTAATAAAATTATTTAATAAATAAACAACACATCAATTAAAACTCTTAAATTAAAATTTATATATTAAGATACTTAATATTATTCATTTGAAAAATTATCCTCCAATCATTTCAAAAACATCGAAAAAAAATCATAACAAACTTTTTATAGTATCTCAAAGCTATCTCAAGTTCTAATTTTATATCAACCCGTCATTTTTTTGTTAACTCTATTAGCATTAAATAATTTAAGGTAAAATATTATTTTCTCTTGAATCTCCCAAAATATTATTTTATTTTCTTAAATATATCTAGTGACAAAATAACATTTTATTTTAAATCCTTTAACGTGTCTAACGGAGTTAACAGGAAAATAATTAATTAATATAAAATTAAAATTTAAGGTAAATATAAGATGTTCTAAAAACCCTTATACAGCGACTTGCGATTTCGGTTGGAGCATAATGTACAATTAATTAAACTTAATCGTTCCCACGAGTTTTACATAGAGAATGTTTTGACTTAATACAAGCCCTTCCATTACAAGTTCAATTTTGTGGCCAATTTGTGCTCTCTATTCTCTACTACGTTAGGTTGGATAGAAATTTCTTAATATTTCAATTTTAAGTATTGTTGTGGCACTTATTTATTAAATAATAAATTTCTTCATATTAAATGACATTTTTCAATTTCTTAAATGATCAATTTTTATAATTCGTAAAATTACAAATTCGGTCATACAATAAATGAATGCCCCCTCATTAGACATTAATTGTAAAGGTTAAAATAATAATTGAAAAATGCATTCCTCTAGTAGCGGCAAGATAAAGAAGGAAAACAGGAGGGCAGCTCCTAGGGTATATATATATATGTAATCTATTGATGACTACAAGTGCAGTATACATACCTGTAGATTTTGGCGTATTGGCACATACTTACATTCATTTTAATGGGAAGTACAACCATTACCTCGAATGAAAGAATTATGACTAGGCATTCCCGTACGGTACCCGAAGATTAATGCTTTTCCCACCTTCAAGCAAAAATGATGCAAACCGAAGGTACGGCTCTGTGCTCCGTTCTTGAGAGTCTCAACCTGCGGCTTCAACACAGATGAAAGCTATGGTAGACTTCAGAATTTAAGCAGCAACAAGACAAAATTGGGAATACCCAGAATTGAGATGGGAAACTGTTGTATCAAATAATATCCTGTTAAGAGTATCCGCAACTCTGTGCTGAAGTTTCGGCAGAAAACTGATCTGGGATCATAATCAGAGTGCTGTTTATGATTCTTGAAGAACTAAATTCAATTCATGTGCACATTTTGCCAGCAAACCACCCCTCCTGCAGCAAAATGAGGAAAACAGATTTATATAATGGCAATTGAAACTGTGACATGGCACAACAGCATCTGAGCACAATGAAAGAGAGTGACGAGTATCCTGGCAATTCGTGTAAGGGCAATAGTCTTATAGGAGAGGACAAGGAAGGATTGCCCATCTATCTACAAGGGGATGTTTGGCAAGGATATATTCTTTTTTTACCAGGAGCAATTTAAGCTTACAACTAAAGAATGCAGTTACCTTATGAGGATGGGAAGAATTTTCTGGATCTTTTGCAGCTCCATAAAGCACCGGTTGCAACATTCTCGCCTGCACACAAATATTCAAGTAAGATAACACCATGCGCAATGACTCGAATTAACCCTAAGCATCAAGAAACCAAATGGTAACGACTACCTTAATTTTAACTAACAATACCTTTGCTCTGCATGAAGATCAACACCGACAGCTGGAAGTGCTGAAAGAGTTGAGTGTATCATTGGGCCAAAGACTACAACCAGCTTCAGAAGCATCTCTAGCGAGATGCTTGCATGCCTGCATTTTTGCAACATAATTGAAATATCCTTACGAATTTATACCGTTTATTGATATTGTGGATTTTATAGTTCTAATGAGCACTCTCATGGTCAATTTGCTCTAAGAAGAGCATTGAGAGAACAAAATTCCAGTTCTTATGAGTTACAACTTAGAACCCCTAGCAAAAGAAAATTCACTAACTATATAATTCATAAAATTACCTTTCCATCTTGCTGTCCAGTAAGCCCATAAGCACAGGTAGCAAGCACGAAAACAAATCTAGGTTGAAAATCTTCATTTTCTCCATGAGAACACCCATCACATCAGCTTGTACCTGTAACAGGATTAACTGACTCTTAGCAAGCTTGTGAATAAGAAGAAACAAAATAAAAGAAAACCCATTGAGCACTTCCAATGAATACCCACAGAGTGATCTGGCAGCTTTCTCAAGGCGTTGATGGCGCCTTTAATGTCATTTCTTTCCCAAAAATGCCGCACCACCTGCAAGTTCTTCGGTAAAGATAATGAAGCAATAGTTTGCACGCCATTTGTAAATAATATATATGAGCATGACAAGATCAAATTACCTGTAATTTTGTCAAGCGAGATCGAAGGGTGCTTACGAAAATATCATGAGTTTCCATCAGACTTTCAACAGCTTCTCCCTCATTAGCAGAGGCTGTATCCCTTCCAGAAATTTGAGGTTCTCCTTTCTGATGATTATCAAACAAGACAAAAATTGTACACGCATGTGAGGGATTTTCACAGACATTTTCTTAAACCTCAAAGAAACATTTCCCAGAGACCATGAAATTGTTTGATAAGAGAATCTTATTTCACCTTGCATTTCAAAATAAAAGGGTAATATGAAAAGCCTTCTTGAGGGTGAATGATAAATCTAAGAAATGGGAATATAAATCTTTTATGACAAAAGAAATCAATTTCTACAGCCATTGACTGCTCAGGAAGGCAACGCAATCTGATAGTCTTAAGCCAACCTGGACCAACTAAGGTGTTTATTCACAGAACAAGATAGTTTGGACAGCAACATGTCCTAGGCCTGGGCAATGTTCACAGGTTTATACATGCAAGTCATTCAATATAATGCTTCAAAAAATACACATTTGCTCTTTCAAATTTAACTTTTAACTAGAATTTTTAATGCAAAAGCTTCTTATGTTGAATTTCTAACGAGAGACCAAGATTATCAAAACCATAAATATCAAACTGACTGGTGATGGAACACAACATCCAATGTGTAAGGAAGCATCTTACCGGAGTGCTGGGTCTTTCGTAGGATAAAACTGTCACATGGGGGGTAATAACAGTTGCTTGAGCATCATTGTTCTTAACTGCTACATGAGCAGTGGTCGAAGTTACTTGATCTGTGTTGCTAATAGATCTCCTGTGACGGGTAACATTAGTTGTTTGATCTACATTTCTATTAAATCTCCTACGAACTGGAATATTAGTTGCTTGGTCTTCAATGCTGCTGTTAAGTCTCATGCGAGTAGGGGTAATAGTTACTTGGTCTTCACTGCTTTTAAGTCTCATTTGAGTAGGGGTTTTAGTTGCTTTATTTTCAGCGCCATTAGTTGATTGGTCTTCACGGCTATTAAGTCTCGCGCGGGAGGGGATATTAGCTGCACGGTTTTCAGTGCTATTAAGTCTCATGTGAGAGGTGATATTAGTTGCTCGGTCTTGATTCCGATTGAGTCTTGTCTGAGGGGTGATATTAGTTGCTCGGTCTTGATTCCTATCAAGTCTGGTGTGAGGGGTTATATTACTTGCTTGGTCTTCATTCCTGTCTTGTCTTGTGTAAGGGGTGATATTAGCTGCTTGGTCTTCATTGCTATGGAGCCTTGTTTGAGGGTTGACAATAACTGCTTGATCTTCATTGCTACTCGGTCTTGTTTGAGGGATGACATTAGCTGTTTGATCTTCATTGCTAATCGGTCTTGTTTGCGGGGTGACATTAGCCGCTTGATCTTCATTGCCGCTTGGTAGTGTTTGTAGGGTGACATTAGCTACTGGATTTTTATTGCTGCTCTGTCTTCTTTGTGGGGTGACATTAGCTGCTTGATCTTCATTGCTAATCGGTCTTGTTTGCGGGGTGACATTAGCCGCTTGATCTTCATTGCCGCTTGGTAGTGTTTGTAGGGTGACATTAGCTACTGGATCTTTATTGCTGCTCTGTCTTCTTTGTGGGGTGACATTAGCTGCTTGATCTTCATTGCCATTCAGTCTTGTTTGTGGAGTGACATTAGCTGCATGATCTTCATTGCTGTTCAGTGTTCTTTGTGGGGTGACATTAGCTGTTTGATTTTCATTACCGCCCAGTGTTGTTTGTGGAGTGACATTAGCTGTTTGATCTTCATTACCGCCCAGTCTTGTTTGTGGAGTGACATTAGCTGCATGATCTTCATTGCTGCTCAGTGTTGTTTGTGAAGTGACATTAGCTGCTTGATCTTCATTACCGCTCAATCTTGTTTGTGGGGTGACATTAGCTGCTAGATCTTCATTGCTATTAACTTTTTCTCTTCTTTCAAATCTCTCTACAAGAGAGCGAGTTCTTCCAGGTACAACTGCAACTGCAATATGGAAATTCTGAAAGAATTAACCGTCGTCAAATGGTAAATTCTAGAAAACTACAAAGCTAAAAGGCAATGACAAACCTCCATTGACAAATCTGACAGAGTTTGTTAATTTGCTGCAATCGCGTGATTTATCACCTGAAATTGAAAAGAAAATTAATAAATAGCTCCTATGACACAAATTTCATTCTAATAAAAAAAAAAAACATCAGAGAAGATTCCAAATAAGGGAATGGTCAATTAATGGAATAAATAACCAGGTTCACCTCATACTAAGAGCAGGGAGAATGAGAGGATAAAATTTCAAGCAACAACCAAACACAAGAAATCTATAAGACATATGAAGACATATGATACATTTGAAAAGCATTCATGGAAAATGATTTGAGAGGTTCTTAGGAGTGGAAGAAGACTATACCTAGCTTGAGTAGGCAATGGGCCCATGTGTTCCTCTGATGGACAAAAAATGAAGATCTGGTTTTTGTCAAAATAGTGAGTAATGGGGAGTAGAGAATACTTATGACGGAGGATGTTGGACAGTCAAGAAACATCATCTAATTTGTGAGCTGAAAAATAGGTAATGGCAAAAATAGCAACTGAAACAAAATAATTTGACAGTACGGTGCAGTTAAATTGTTTATTGCACATCAGAAAGGAGGATGAAGTTCAAATTGAAGTAACAAGAACATTTGCCAGAGTTTTTAAGTAAATGCAGTGAGAGAGAGTGGGACAAGACTTTGATGAGTGAAATGAAGTTCAAGTGTGAATAATTCTCGAACAATAATCAAATCAGGAGAAAAGTAGCACGTAGGAAACAAGGTGATTGGTAAACAGATAACACAGTAAAATATGAACTGAAGAGCTTACCGTCTTCTTGTTTTGCAGGTTTTGGTGAAGAGAAAATATTTTCAATCTCCCCTGTAACGGTCTTGATATTATAGTCCTTTTCTTCACAGGATTTTTTAGCTCCATCTGACAAGACAAGGTGAGTTTTGACATTTGGATCCACTGCACTGTCTAAATCACTCTTCTTATTGTTAAGGCTTTCAGATTCAACAGCTGTTGACAGCCTTTCAGTATCATACTTGCTATTTGATGGCTTACGCACATGAGCTGGTCTGAGCAACATACCAGGTTTTGTCCTTGAAAAGGTGATAGATTCTCTAGCAGAAAAAGAAGAATCTTTCCCAGCCGGATTCTCCTGAGGTACAATGCTAGGGACAATAAAAGATTTATCAAGTGCTTGTCCATTAGATATTTCTGGAATTACTATTGCAGGATTCTGCTTCTCTGATTGCAGATCACTGATTTCCTCAGAATCCAATGAGGGTACAACTTTTGGAGAGTTCAAAGACCCAGTTTTCTGTGAAGCAACAGGTTTTCCACCAGTAGCTTTACATTGAAGACAGAAAACCACATTAGGAAAGACTATGGGAATAAAAAATGTCATGTGGCAAGATAACTACCCACAAAAAAAACTAAACATCTGTCATACTTGAAGCAGACACAGCAACTGAGTGCTTTCTACTACAAATTAACCAGTTCATGGCCCTGGACAGCATTTCCTATCTATCAGGATAGCGTAGAGTTGGGCATGTCAAAATTTAGTTTAGGGTTGCAAGTTGGCTTGGCTTCCTCCTCATTTCAGTTTAACTTTAACAAAACCCTCAGAAAGGCCAGCATGATGCAGCCAAAGCTAATCTAGAGGCAGGTGCCACATCAGCTTCAGGCAAAAGGTGTTGACAAAATCTTGATTAATGGAAGTCAACCAGTAAACGTATGTTTCACTTTACATAAATGGAAAATCATTAAATACGAAAGAATTACAAAAGCAGATTCACATTGATATCTGGCAGGTATATTAAGGAAGATAGGACCAAGCCAAAAAGTAAAAAGGATCACTTTCTGAGGTCATAATTTGATAGCAGTATGAATCCAGCCAGAAGATGTTCCTTAGAAAAGGATCAGGTGGAGGGTTGATGCATTTGTACAAAAGAAAATATAGAAGGGAAATATCAAGGAGATAATAAACAAGAAAATAGAAAGAGAAAGAAAAAACTTACAATCCACATATATGGTCTTTATGTCTTTTGTCTCACAATCAGGAGAGGTAGAGCGGAAACCTGAAGTTGACCTCCCAACAATTCCCACTTTTTCCAAAGAATGACTTCCCGGGGGACTAAATTTGACCTCTGTGCAGATACTTTGATCAGGTTCAGGTGCACCAGCTCTGTAAGGCTCAATATGCTGATATCCCAAAACGAAACATGTGAGAGAGAGGGGGGAAAAAGGACTTATATAGTAATTTTGACTCAACAATCTGGAGGATGAAACAATAATGCAATGAAACAGTGAAAAGTCAAAGGAAAATACCGACACATCAGCTACCCAAATTCCGACACTATTTCGATAAGATGAGCAACCCAAAAGCTTTCCATCGTTAATGCAGAGATCACCAAGTGCTGACCATCCCATATCAACACTATCATGACAAATAACAGGCTCCCATGAATAGACCTACAGTTCATGAACATTTAACTTGGATGTTTATGTTCTCTTTGAACTAAAATCTTCTTATTACAATTAACAATTGAAGCAAGCCAGACCTTCAGATTATCGTCAAAACCAGAAAACAGAGTCCTCCCATCAGGATGAAAAGTAATTGAGCTAACTCCAGTAACCTGTGATGAATGAATATGCTTCTTTTAGAATTTAATAAAAGTCAAATTTAATTATTATAAGTACTAGCTGAGATCCTCATATATCTGCAAAGAAAATGACTGAGACATAGAGAGATCTTTCTAACTGCCAAAAAGACAGAAAATTGAAAAAGGATGGGCAACAGAGAAGGCTTTACGAGCATGACTATTTATTCAACAGAGATATCTTAGGGATGAAAGTTATGGAGAAAAAAAAAAAAACCTTTACCTGCAAGATAATTATATCCTTTACTGGAAATAACTAGGCAAAAATTGGCCAGCCAAAATCTGCTTGTCTGACGATATTTATAAGCTAAAATAGATTTTCAGAGAAAAATCTTTTATACTTCAAAATGCTTGTAAATAGGATACCAAATATGACAATATAACAAAACTAAATTTATGTCATCTCTCATGATGAGGTTTTTAGTTTAAGAATACATAAGCAGTTACCTCGGATCTGGTAGATCCAATCAGTTCAAAGGTTTCCAAATCCCAGAATTTCACGGTTCTGTCTGCTGAACCTGGAAAATGACTTGCAGGTTAAAATAACTAAATACTCTTGAAAGAAGAAGCTGATGACAACATTCTGATTCATGGTGATTAGAAGGGGCAGTGAAACAGAAACATGAAAGAATTAATTATAAGGCTATATATTTGCGATGCATTTAATTAAAAATAAGTCATCAAGAGTGGTTACTAGAAGGCCCAATTTTTTTCTTTTAACTCAAACTCATTTTCTGGTATGTTTACTATGTTATATTGGTAACAACAATCAACAGAAAACAACCAACCTTCACAAATATCATGAAATCGAGTTCCCAAGAGCCCTTCCCACAACCCACCAAGGAGGAAAAGGAAAAAAGGAAAAAGAAGATGAAGAAGAGAGATTTCCTAACAGAGCCATCAAGGTCACTGAAACATGATAAATCTAGAACAATCGAGTTGTCTTCTTTGGTCTACGATCAGAAACATCATTTTGGGTAGACAAATATATGGTCCAACCAAGGAACCCTAACATTTACAAGCAAAGGGAGCTCATGGGAACTTTGCAGAACTTCCTTACTTACCCGTGGCCAGAAGAAACTCTAAGGGATGGAAGTCTATCGACCTGATATGCCCTTCGTGGAACTTAAAATCGTGTAAGAGTTTTCCAGCTGTAAGATCCCACACCTGGTTAACAGTGACAAAGATACATTGATCAAACAAATAGAAAAGAAAGTTCACTTCAAACAAGATTGTTGCCACTGCAAGCTATTCATACCTTTACAACATTATCAAATCCACCAGAAACTACCCAGCGACCATCAGGAGTGAATCTGATAGTACTGATGCCTTGCGTATGACCCTTGTATGTGTGAATGCAGCCTTTCTTTCTGATATCCCAGATCTTCAAATTTGTGTCCATGCAACCAGATGCAAAGAACTCACCAAACGGATGAAATTCAACAGCAGTGCAATTGGATTTATGCCCAGTAAGCGTGCGAACCACTACGCTTCAAGAACAATAAGAAATGGATTAGAAAATTATAAGTACAATAACATTATTGTTCCCAACCTACCTCAGGCAGTATAATATGGACAGCTGACAGATCTTGCAGAAAACATCAGCTGCGATGGGCTTTTAGAGTCCCATTGCTCTAATTTGATGACCTCATGTTTATAATCTTGCTAAGAGACCTCATCTTTATTATTTGTAACACATTGTGGTTCAAAGTTCTATATCTCAGGTGTATTATTTGATGGGTTGCAGACACAAAGAATGCAAGAGGTACCTCGAGCAAGAATTTTCATTTTTTTGAATAAGAAAGTGTAAATTGTATTAAAGATGAAGAATCACTACAAGGAGTAGACCAGCTGTCCACTAAGAAAGCAAAATAATGAAAACTTTTCTGTGATATACAAAAATATATCACCCCTCTACAATACTCGACCGGCATAGACGCCCTATCTCAAAACACTCTCCCAGCTTTAGATGAATGAAGAATAAGGATGAATCTTGGAACTCCTTAGAAACAAGAATTTTAAGTTTTGACTAAACAAGAAAATGAACTGATTCGTCAACTTACTCTTTGATTCTTCCAAATCCCACAGCTTTATCACACCAGTAGAACCTCCAGCAAGCACTAAAACTTCTGCTGAATCAAAAGCTACTGAATCAACTGGACTTGAAAGACCACACATGCTCTGCATATTAATACCAGTAGACACACTTAATTTTTCTTATACAGCAACACCACCACAATGGGGGGTTCCGGAAAAATTATGCAAATATGTAAATCAGCATAATACTTTAAAATGTAAGTAAAATTTAAAGGAAGGTATTAAGTTCAAAATTTCCTCCAGAAACTGCATTGATTTACTAAAAGTAATAAATCAATAAAAGGAAAGTAAATCGCCATCTCTCCATTAGATAATTTTAAAAAAAAGAAAAAGAAAAAAATGACAATACATTGTACATCTAAAGCAGAATTCAAATGCTAAATAACAGAAACTCGCGATAATTAAAATACAAGCAAAGTAGTTAATAAGATGAAAAGAAACCAACCATTAAGGCAGTGGGCTTTCCGATTGCCCAAAGATTCACTTTGTGATCATCTCCACCAGTGATAAGAAGCCGACACGCTTTTTTCCCAATACTAATACAATTTACATTCGCGGAATGTGCCACAAATTCCTCTACAATGATGTCTGTCAAGAAAATTCACATTTTTCTATAACATTATTTAATTTTAACATATTGAACTTAAGATTTCCAAGTTTTCTTCTAAGTTGAGCTTAATTTTGAATCATCTAAAAACTCAAACAAGACAAGTATCACAAAGACTGAACCTTTTAACTTTTTCCAACTACTCCTCCATTTTCTCAGCTTCCAAACAATTCAAAAAAAAAAAAAACTGCAGCTGGAATTGAACATCATGTTCCTCACAGCATCACTAAATTCAAGTTATAGTCAACAATATAGATAGATATATAGACAAAAGTTCAACACTAAATCATCACAAAAATAACTGAATGAAACATCAAATTCAAGCTCAGCATTAAAAATTTTGAAGTTAAACAAAGATGAGGAAGAGGATACGCAGCTTGTATCCACGCTTGGCCATTTCGAAAAACCAAAAACGATAATTTTGGTGTCGTTTTGGCGGAGCTGAAGGTGCTCGACGCGAGCTGGAGCTATGGCTTTTTCGGGATTCGTAATGGAGAAAGAGGAAAAAAAAAAGAAAAAAAGGAATGCGTTTCTTGCGGTGAAACAGAAATTGAAATCCAGCTTGAAAGGTAAGAATTTGATTCTCTCAGATTTATTTTATCAACAAATTCAGATTCAACAACGCTTACACGAAGCAGTACAATCTTTCTTTTTGAAAAAAAAGAAAGAAGTAAAAAAAAAAACGACGCGTAATATGTGTGTGTGATGTCCTCCTTGTTTGTATGAATCAAATCAAATGAATGAAACGACTAAACAAAGAGAGAGAAACGACAGTAATATTTCAGAGCACGAGATGATTGATCGTGTCAGGTCTACTGTTTTACCAAAACATCCTCGCTCTTTCTCTCATTATTATTATTTTTATTATTATTACTAATTCATTCAGTACAAGAGACACCAACTTCACATAATCAGATTTGATCCCTTAAGATTACACGCTTTCTCAAATAAAAGCATAGCTTTGATATTTGTACCATATAGGTCCCTGCCTTGTTCCAAATAATTTTGTTCCTAGGGAGTTTTCTATAGTTGTAAATATACGTCAAATTTTGGGAATCAAAATGTTAACCGTAGATTTATAGTGAACGAGAACTTCATTATCGATGAAATATATATTATTGTATAGTTTAGAATATGAGAATTCTAATAATACTAAAATTGACGCTATCAAATACTAAAATTATAATACTGACAATAAATTGTGGTTGTTGACAATGATTAATATTTTAGTCTATCAACTTTATATTTTATTTATTAATTATAAATTAACTAAATAATTTTTAGTTACTTAAATAATTTTATATTTTAAAATTATTACAATACAACATAAATTATAATAAGTCACGAATTTAAATAATGAGATAAAACTTACATTAAATATTTAATTAATGCTGAGTAAAGCATCTCATTTTTATTACTAAACATAAGTTTATTTGAGTTAATGCAGGGCCCACCAAGCAGCCACAAACATTTCTAAACGGTATTTCAATCATTCAATTTTGATTAAGGACCATTTAGTCCTAATTAAAAACTGGTGCTCAATTGAGAATTTATAAATAGTATAGGCACTGATGTTATTACAGGACAAGTAAGCAGGAACACGCCTCTTTTGCCACGTTTGATGCTCCAAAAAAAGGTAGGATTGAATTAAGTTTTGGGACAAATAAAATTAATTCAATTTTAGGTATGTTTAGAATAGTTGATTAATCTAAAATTTAATGCGAAAGTAATGAGACTGTTAATTCTTCTTTCAACTTGGGTTTAAGTAGGATAAAATATTTTTTTTATCACTCATTTTATTTTTATTTAAACTTATACTCATATAAAAAATATGAAAAAAATTTTCCTTATTTATTTACAGAATATTAAATATTAAATTTAATAATTAGTAATATAATTTAAAATAATTATACTACTTAGATTGTTAGTTAACTTCGTTATATTAAATTTAATATAGTACTATCCCATATTATATCAAACAAAATATATATCATATATAATCTATCTAATATAATATAATCTAATTTTATTTATTGGTCTAATATAATCATATGTGTCAAACATAGTCTTATTTATTAACTATAATCTAATTTTTTTTATTAAGTAAATACTTTAAATTTTTTCAAGAAATTATAATTTTGTTGGAATTATTTATATTCTAACACAAATTATAATAAACTAATAAACCCCATCTATTTTTCTTCGAAGAAAATAAACTTTATGCTAAATAATGCTATATTATCTCTCCATTATTTATATATGTTTTTTATTTGGTGGAACAGTGTTGATGAGTTTGTGGTGCAGATAATTACATATTATGCAAATAGTAAATATTAATTATTAATTTTGTTTTGGACTTTAGCTAAGCGACCAATGGATAATAATTGAATACATGGAACTTGATGCGTTTATAGCAGTGACAGATAAAGAGAAGGTGGACCGATTGCGATTCCTTGTAAAACAATTTCTGGTGATTCTTATTTACTTTAGGCTCTTCACATGATAGTGATATTAACTTCAAATTTTAGTCACCACCACTTGATAAATTCTAGGTAAGCCGAAATGTTTGGTGTATATATTTTTATAATCTCATGTATAGTAGCAGTTACCAACTTTTAATTTATCACTTCTGCTTTAACATTAAAGTTCATTCGTGGGCGTTAAATCCTGCAAAAATCTTTTTTCTATAAATTTTCTGATCCATTTGCACAACTGAGTGGTTGTTTTTGTTCAATTAAAGATTGTATTTTTTTTTTTTCTTGTTTTGGATGGTGGCGTGGCTTCAAAATTTAAAGCTCAGGAATAGGATATAAGTCATAGATTTCTCCAGTAGTGTGTGTCGTACGTGAGTCATGGGTTCGAACTTAGAAAGGTCATGGTCAATGGAGAAATTATGGGGGTATAATAAACGAAATAAAAAATTTAAAGTCAATCTGATTAATATATATGGTAAGTGATATAATATAATAAATACAAGAATTTGTGCTTTTGTTGGGGACACAAGTCATGATCGAGGAAGCCGTTCTTGTCAGATTTTTAATCCATAACATATGATTCTAAAACATGTGCGGCACTCATTGAGTTAGTGAATGACCAAATTATAAAATCAACCATCCCATGTTAGTTAAAAAAAAAAAATTATTATAATTAAATAAAATTTTCTCTAGTGTTTCCAATTCTACCCATATGATCTAAACGTAGACGATGCACACTTACGACCCAGTGTAAAATCTGAAGTAACGGAACATCATGTATGTACTTGTGTAAAGATTTTGTTTATTATGACGACAGGAGCAGTGAGACACTGAGACTTGAGCGGAGAGTAGATTCTGTTGTTGGGTTTTGTGTTTTGTGGAGGTTAGGCAAGAGGGAATGTCCCGGCAAAACGTAACGTAATTTAATTGTTGATGAATGTGACCACAGCGCAAACTTTTCTGTCTGCAACGAAGACGTAGATTGATTGTGAGGAAAAGACCCCACATCAAAAAGACCTGTAATTTTCTTCTTGCATTGCAATTCTTCTGTTCTTACTACTAGGCATTGAATTTTTCAGGCCACCGGTTTAGAATACAAAATTCAACCAAATTGCCAGGTAAAAATGTCCTAAATGATTCTTGGTGATTGCATGCAATAAAGAAATCTTCTCACAGTTTCCTCGAAAAACAGACACTAGCAGCATTTTGCAATTTACAAAACGACAGAAGTTCAGAGGTCGAGGGCAAGCCGTATTATATGGGCCATGGCCCATGGGAATCCAAAGAAGCACCATTTTCAAAATCGGTATTCAATTTTAATCTTCCCACCAACATGATGATTATTTAAACAAATTCTTTGCCCACTTTATACAACTTTTGTTCACGTGGGCCGCAGAACAATAACTTGCTCAGGGTCATTTGTCCTCACATTAATCAATCCTCTCCCACACATTAATTTAATATTCCCTTTTTGAAAATGAAACACGTAAAGAAACAAACAGGAGAAATATCTTAAAGTTGTTTGCGTCTCCAACTTTCCATTTACCAAATTAATATTTATTCCTCCCACTTTCTTCCTCCGTTTGGGAAAATGGCCAAAACACATCACTACATCAGGAGAGGTGCATTCCCTGACAAGCTGGACAAGTTCACGAAAAAGATAAAAGAATTTTTAGCACAAACCACTCATAATTACATTAGCAGCAAGCAATATTCACCTGAAAAATATTGATTTAACAATTACATTGGCACCTACCTACCTCACTAAAAGGGATGGCCAAATGAGGTGATGCCTGGAACAAATTTATGGCCAAGTTATCTCTGAAAACTAAGGGAAGCTGATGCATTTCACAAATATTACCTATTCTAGAGTTAGTTACAATCAAAACCAAACTAACCCCCCTAGTCATTTCCCAATTCAAAGCACACACATTATACGTCTGGTGGGTGTTGCCTGACGTTCCATTCCATTCTAAATCATGCGTAAAAGGTCCTGGACGATTTCAGACATTGGTGGTCTGAATCCTGGCTCCCACTGCAAAGTAATTGGATACAAAATGAATATTTGAGAAAGAAGAACCTGGTTTTACGAATATACAATTGCAATTTGCATTTCAGAACTAGCTCCCTAATTTTTTAGATGATATATAACAGAGAGAGTTGTTTCATTCTAAAAGCCTTTTTTCATTTGTTTAAACCTTGGCAGAAAACTCCGTCAATGATACAAAGGCCCACAGAATGTCTCCCTATAAGTAATTATCCAAAATTTATATTTTGCAGACATGCATAATATGCCAAACTTTCTTAATAGGGGCTAAGACCAAAAACCTGTACACATCGGGATATTATATCTGCAAAGCGTGATAATGATTTGGCTAGGTATGCTCCATCTAGAGACGGATCAACCATCCTTGATAGTGCATCAATATCATGAAGCCGAGGAATAGCCCATCTAACCAAAGATTGTTCCCCTCGAGGCCGTGACCTATACATGTTTTTAAGAGAGAAAAAGTATTTAGCCGAGGCCAGGTATTTATAAATATAAGTGATAGATCAATGCAGATGAATTTGTAATGTAAACGTCTGAGATCGACATGCAGATCAACGTGAAATCCTAACCTGTCATAGGGTTTCCGCCCTGTGAGAAGTTCCAACATTACAACTCCAAGGCTGTAGACATCACTCTGGCAAGAGTAACTTCCTGACTCGTATTCAGGAGCACCAGAACCGTGAGCAGTAAGGAGGCCTTCAGACAACTGAAAACATATGCACCAATATCAGCAACAAATAATCAATAAATACAACAAAGCCAATGGTATAGTTCACATTGAAGAACTAATCTGCCAATCCTGTCATTAAACAAGTTTGTTCTTCCATAGGTTTATTCAGTTGCAATCAATTGTACTGAACATGAAAAAGATAAATTTTCCGGATTTTTTCACAAGTTGTGAACTCCATCACTTAAGAGCAAAATTTAAGTGCAGTCTCAAACTCCATGGAAAATTTCTAATCACCAGTAACGGATAGTAGTTTTATAGAAATTTAAAGCAGCAGGACCTAACAATCCTATATCCAAATTACCTCATTTGTGGAGCCAGAGAATAATAGAGGAGCCAAACCAGAGTCTGAAACACGCAGTGTAAGCTTCTCGTCGAGGAGGATATTTGAAGACTTGAAATTCCCATGCACAATCGGTGGCTCACAGACCTCATGCAGATACCTTTACCACAATAGAAAATATATGTCAGTATTTAATTAATTGGTGATAAGAATAAGGGAGGCAACTAGGTCACTTCCCAGCACAAGCATGCAAACAAGAAACAAGGAGATATAGGTCAATCTATGGGATCTCGTAAGCCACCAGTAGTTGAGAGACAACAAAGAAAACTGGACTCCATTTCTTAACCAAAGGAATATTTTAAAAGCTGAATCAATCTGTGGGATCTTGTAACTTGTAAGCCACCGGTGCTAGGGAGACAATGAAGGCAATTGTACTCCATTTCTTAACCAACACATATTTTATAAGCTGAATTGCGTATTTGACTTACTGCAGGGCCCTGGCTGCTCCAAGTGCCACCCTAATGCGAATATTCCAAGAAAATTTTTTGTGCGCCTCTTCATCAACATGGAGTAAATCATGTAGGGTACAATTTCCACCATAATCATAGACAAGCAGATGTTGTCCATGCTCATTACAGTAACCTATCAGCTCCACAATATTACCATGTCGAAGTCGAGAAATCATTGAAGCTAATTCAAGAAATTCCTCATCCGTCTGCCGCTGCGAAACTGTATTGCTCAGTTTCTTGACCGCAAGTAGCTAAAAATGAAACAAGGAGTAATTAGTAGATGTCTGGATCTGAACAATCACATGGCAACCGTCAGATAGAGAATGAATAATGTCATGCATACAAAGTACATAAAACAACCAAGCCTGAGGGCCAAATCAATTAAACAGCCAAATAGCAATCCAAGAAAATCATTTCATATCAGTCAAATGAATTTGTACCCTGCCATCTGGAAGATCAGCCCTATAAACACTGCCAAGCAATCCTTCTCCAATAAAATTGTCTTCAGAGAAGCTATTGGTGTACTGCTGCAGTGATGCAATGGTAAAAACACTTACAGAAGAGGAGATCACATTAGTAGAAGGATGACACTTTGTTGTCACTTCTGCAGGTGCAAGAGATTTTAACGTGACCTTCTCAACAAGGGGTAAAGGCATAGGAGGTAATGGTAACTGCAGCAACAGAAATTCACATCAGTGGCAAAATTTCCACACCAACATTTGTTTTATTCCTTCAACATGCGGCAATTCCCATCACCTTTTCATCCTGTGGCCTTGGACTTGAGACCATTCTTCTACTATCTACCCCATGTCCATCTTGAGATTTCACAACTGGCTCTTTGGAGACTGATTACAATGGCACTTATCAGGGAAGAAAAAAAGGAATACGACAAAGACAATAAACACACAGACGTATAAAGGTACCTTCCTCAACTTGAACACTTGGTTGCAATGAAGAATTTTTGTAGTTTGGCTTCTCCCCAGGGCCCTTATAGGCACCAGCGGTATTCTTCTCAGCATCTCTATTCACTCTCCTACTTTTGCAGTATCTCCACATAAAGAGAGAGCACCCTAATGCACAAAGTATTGCAACTGCTGAAAGGGCAACCCAAATTACCCTCCTTGTTCTCCAAAATTTTTTTGCCTTTGCAGAGTTTGTCATTTCAGAAGTAGAAGGAGCATCTGCCTGATCCCTAGGTGCTTGAGAAGTTGGTGCTGAAGCTATAGATGGAGGTATTGCGGTTGGTGGCAATGCGATAACAGTTGTATTGAAGGGGTTTCCATCTTTTCTGCATAGTAGATACAATCATCAACTAAAGAAAGAATAAGAGTAAAAATACATTTAACCTAAAAGATAAAATATAATGGATTATTAGAATGCAAATGGAATCATGCTTCATAACTCTACATATGGATATATACATGGATTGTAGCCAAAAAGATAGCAAAACAAAGCAACGCACTCATTTTTTTTTTCCCTAGCTTTACCTGAAATTTGGAATACTCAGCAACTTCTCAGGTATAGGCCCAGAGAATAAATTGTTCTCAATGTTCCTATGTCAAGGAGACAACTAATGAGCTGCTGAAGGCTGAGCAAATAATTTTCAATTAACTAAAACCGGATCTTTCAGTAACAAAATTTATAAAACTGGAGTAACAAACTAAGTCACTGAGGTGGATAGGAGGTTACAAATCAATTAGGTGAAGATCCTCTAGAACATTGAGGGTTCCAGAAAGCTTATTGTTCTGCAGGTGCCTGCAATCCAGAAAGTATGCACATATATTTACGAATACTTTGACAATATTATGAATTCTTTTATTTCACAAAGGTTATTACTGACAATGAGTAGAGAGATGACAAATTCCTCGTTGAGGGAGGCAGCTGACCTGTCAAATTGTTAACTGATAGATCCCTGCACCATATTATAAGTATCACAAATCAATAAACTAACAAAATAAATGTGAACGAACAGATGTGATTTCACCGAAATACCTACAAATTTATCAAACCGGTAAACTGATGAAAGGCATCGGGTATTCCTCCATTCAAATGGTTATTGTTTAATGACCTGATGACAATAAAGATACAAGGAGAAACATATTATGACAAAAAGATGACAAATTGACGATATGACACCAAGATAAGCAAGTTTGTTTTAGACTTACAAGTCTAACAATTGTGTTAACATGGACAATGACTCAGGGATGCTTCCTGTGAGCTGATTACCTGAAAGAGAACTAAAACAGAAGAAGGAAAATAAATGATTTGTTCAAGGATGTGTATGAGGGATAGAGTTTGGACACAAGCCTGCTGAATTCAGGAATACAAGGATGACTGAAGTTTGAGACATACAAGTTCCTTATTGTAACTGGCAGGTTGGATGGAATACTCCCTCCAATATGATTATTGCTCAAATCTCTGTTTCATAAAAATAGTAAAAAAAAGTACATCGGCATTCTACATAGAGAAATTAAAAATTTCTGAAAATGACTAAAAGCACTAGATGATGCTGTGCCACTGTAAATTGATACTTCCACATCAAACCGGCACTCAGTTCACATTAGACACATCTACAGTCTCGGTTCACTCTCACAGGCGTCATGCAGACATAAATATCATTCAATCAATCAGCCAAGTCTTGTGTTGCTCAAACAGACCAAAATTTTGCGTATAGTGGGAACATTTTTTAAGCAAGTTGTTGTCAACATTAATAAAGGAAGATAACTAATTTATTATGGTGCATAAATTCAAAATATTAAGAACAATGACATAATGCACAAGACCTAATTACATTTACTAAAGTGCCACTTACATATTTATGACTGATTCAAGGTCTCCCAAGGTATCAGCCAAAACTCCTCCTAAATTCATGCCGGTGAGTCTTCTGCAAATGCAAAAAAACGAAGCTCATAAAAGCTGATTGCAAATGAGGTGGAAATATTAATAAAGAAATGAAAAATTCTACATACATTCCGGTTACATTTGAGAAGACACAAACGACACCTTGCCATGAATCTCCACAAGGATCTCCTCCAAAAGCAAGCCATTTTTCAAGCGGTGGAAAGTCCAGAGAAATATACAGGCTATTTAGAGCCATAACTGAGGAACAAAACAACAGAAAAAAAAAATGCGGACTCATATGCATGGCTTGTGTCATAAGAAATATAACAATTGATTACAAAACTTAGAAAATTTAAAGTTTTCCAGCATAATAAAGGAAGAATGCATAGGAAATGAACCAACTTTCCCTCATTTTCTTACTCTTAGAAACTAACACACACTCATCAGCAAAATTTGAAAAAGAAAAATGGAAGAAGAAGAAGAGCTAACCATCGCGAGGATCAGTTACCCCAGCACAAAAGGAGGCCGTCAAAAGAGCCAGCGCCATCGTCAATCCAACACATATCCCATAATTCACGTAACCCATAATCACTAAATTCAACAAAGACCAGCTCTAAAACAACGGAAATGCTACAAAACTTTTTTTTCCTTTCTCGTTTGTTTTCCCAGAAACCAAACTCCAAGCCACAACCTGCTAGTGAAGCAGAGGAGAGACAAGTGCAAGTACTGAAGTGAAAACAAAAATATGCTGGTTTTTTTCGGGGAAAAAAAAAAAAGAATTTAAAGAAGGCGAGATAAAGAGGAAATGAGAGGAGAGAGGCGGTATAAATGGGGAGAGAGTTTAAAAGAGAAAGTGAATTAAAGTGAATCGGATACATAGCCTAAGCAAAACATTTTCCATATCTACTTTCGAATTTTGGATTTTAAAGATTTTAAAGAGATTTTGTACAATCAAAATGAAAATGAAAATTGTACACAGTTTCAGTTACAGTGTCAGCGAGTGAGTGAGTGAGTGAGTTTGATTTTGGTTTGTTTTGGACTCCAGCGTATCTGAGTACTACTGATACTGTCTATAAACACTTTCAAAGCGGGCCAATGCCAACGGCACTTTTTGAAGTTTTGGTCGAAGTGTTTTGTACTTATCTTTACCAAAGTTTATATATCTATTTATTTATTATATGGTTCTATTTCTTTATTAATTACGATTTTTTTTTCATTTTTTAAATGTTTTTATTTTCCATAAACCCATGTTTCCCTTTCTTTTTCTTTTTTTTTTTCCCACAATAGAAGAGATACATTATCATATAATTAAGAATATTAAAATAATTTGGTTGTGTACTCACCACGGGCGGCAAATTCATTGTTGATCAGCACCCCGCCCAACAACAGAGGTTGATATAATATTATTTACAAATTTGCTTAGATCTTTAACTTTTTTTTTTTTTTCATAAACAGCTGTATCAAATTCAATACTTACAAGATTGACCAATCTACTGGCTCCAACATTTATTATTATTATTATTATTTTTTGGGTGAGTTTGTTTAATCATCTTGATTAATATAAGCAATTTTCTTCCTTCAAATAATTGAATGCACTGTAGAGAAGAAGGGCAACTCTTCTATTTTTAAAACAAGAATTAAATGAATTATTCGGTGCAATAACAAAAAGAGAGATTACCAATGACTGACTAAACACCAATCGCCAATAAATTTATTAATCAAGAAAGCTCAAATTCTCCGATAGAACTAAGAAAGTTAAATTCATAAACGGGATATATATTCCCTCTTAACTATTTAATTAGTAAGGAGATTTAACAAATGATTTAGTGGGCTGCCTGGGTGGTGGTTGCGTTGCTAACCTATGTGTGCTATCTCTTTCTATGTAACAAAGCCACCTCATATATCATGTATAATTATTGTTGTAGCTGGCAATGGTATGGATTGGCTGGTGGCTTAATAATTAATGAGAAATTTGCTGCGCTAATTTGCGACTCTCTCCATTGTTGTTAAGGTTCGTATAAAAATACAATAACACATGCCAGCCTTGATGTGTGAGAGTCACGCTTCACGATATGAATGATTACTTAATTCAGGTTTAGGCCTACTCAATTGCTTTGCGGCTAGAAAAGTGCTCAACTGTCAAGTGCTGCATTTTTACCAGATGAGGCCCAAATTTTACGAACCAATAACATTTCAATCGCTCTTTTGCTTCGGCCCATCTTAAAGTATTGCCGAAACTATTAGGGTTGGTAAAAAAGCCCGGGTCGGCCCTGCTCCGGTCCTCGAAATTTAAGTTTGACCTACGTATTAAACCTTTAGACATTAACTCAAAAATTTAAAATTCGCTATGAACGGATTTAGATAAGGACTTTTATAAAAAGCCTAGGCCTAAGCTCGGGCTTTAATTTATAAATTATGTATTTAATTTTAAAAATTAAGTTTAATTAAATTATATTAAATTAGATTGCATTATATATAATATTATCTTTTATTTGGTGTAATATTGAATATGATTACATTAAATTTAATTTAATAAATTAAAATAATTTTTTAAATAGTTCAATTATTTTTAAATTATACTACTAATTGTTGAATTTAATAAATAATATGAAATAATATTATGATGAATCAATTGATAAATTTTTATGTTTAATATTATTTAATGGTTTATACAAATTATTGAATAAAAATTTATTGTTGGATTAGTTTGTTTTCAATATTAGCATTTGTGGGTTATTGTGTTGTATTGTTAATATTAGGTAATCATGTATAATTTAAGTTTTTTTTTTTAAGTTTATAGTATTATTAAAAAATTATTTTAAAAAATTAATAAAAACCCAAACCTGTTCGGGCCCAGCTAGAGCTAAATCCCTCAATATGAACAAGTTTTTTCAGGGCTTGGACTTATTCTTGAATACATGAGCTTGGGCCTAAGTTTACAAAAACCTAGCCCAAACCCGCAAATTGCCCACCCTAGAAACGACTTCACACGCACTGAGTTCATTTAGAATTGTGGTAACTAATAAAATAAATTATTTTTATTATACAGATAAAATAATATGTTGATTTAAAAAATAATTGTGTACTTAATAAATTATGCTGTAGTTGTTATGAGTTTCAAAAACAATATATATATATGATCAATTTTATTATTAAAATTATATTTTAATATATAATAATCAAAATAGACATATATTTAAATTGTCTTTTACTTATACATTATGGTTTATAGAATAAAAAGACATAATTATTTTTTTGTTAAAATATTACATATATTTAAATTATCTTTTAAAAAGGTATGGTGACTTATTTAATAAATTACTTATCAAAAAAAATTTCGACCTACTTTTAAAAACTATTATCAAAATATAGAAAACTAATTAAATAAACAGCTTTAACAAAATTTACCAAACATTTTTTTTACCAAAACTTAAAATTTAACATTTTAACTATAATATCAATCGTAACCTTAACAAAATGCTCTAAATAAACAACGAATGAATGGTAGTAAGTAATACGCGCGGTGCTAAAATAGGACGACCATAACTATAATCATCTTTTAATCTTCTCATGTCACATTTGACTAAGAAGTTAGAATCAATAGTTTTAAACACCATATCTATCATGACCATAACCATAATTATTTTTTAATCTTGTCAAGTCATATTGGACAGAGAAATTAGAATCAGTAGTTTTACTTTTACCTGATTCAATCTTTTTGCTACATACTTTCATTTGTTCCCAATGAGTGAAATTGTGTTGTGGCAACTTAGCATTGATTTTATCTTTCATATATATTGAAATTAATATAAGATTCTTACTGTTGAAATTTGTTATGATGATTCGATAGCTAATTAAGTTTAACATATAATTCATCCCCTACTCTAAAGATTAACCTTAGAAGTAGACAATGTAAATTAACTGCCATAAATAATTCGTTACGGTTGGATTAGCTTAAATTAATTACGTCGTAAGTTATTTCTTTTTCAAGTTGAATTCCTTTGAGATTAAAGTCCATTCAATGAGATTTCGATCCAAGTAGATGAATTAGATATTTCTGGACATGTTTACTCCTTGTTACTTGAATAATATAGTAGGTCTACTAGGTCATATATGCCGCTGCATGTTTCATCTCCTTGTGGAAGTACTGCTAATTATTAATGCAACCAGAAACATTTTGTAACTTGAGCGCACAGCATTTGACATAATCTCTTTCTTGTACTTGAGCCGATTTCAGGCAATTAATTAATTAATTATTTTTTGGTTCTTCAGGTAACAAATAGGAACCACTACATATAATAATATAAGCATTAAATAAGACACCAACAGTCTTTATTTCTCTGAATAAACAATTAATATGCGTCAAACAGACCCACTTTAAGAAGAGAAGTTGCTTTCATCAATCAAATCTCTGGCTTAAATAAAAAAATAAAAGAGGTTGATGGTTATCTATGGCATAATAGTTTTCATAGTTAATTAGTGAATGATGGCGCACCTACAGTAGTTTAAGAAGTTGGAACTTACAAATAAAAACCATTGCTGATGGTTACGCTCTTACAATTTAAACCATGTAGCTAGAGCAAAATTGTTGCTATCAATTAGACTAAAGATATACAAGAAGGATTAAAAAAACTAAATAATAAAACTATGGAATGAATAGAGCTCTTTATTGTTACGTAATAATATGTTTATTGAGTTGCTTATTCAATGCAATTCTGTTGCATTAACAGCTACTGCATAATTTTGGGAGCCAGTTTCTTGTGCTGCGGCTGCTTTTTGTTCTTTTTTCTTTCCCATGATCGTCAACTTCAAAATGCAAACAAACCATTCTCTATTTACTCAATATTATTGAACCTGAATGATCAAATAGAGACTTGCTTGTATTTTTTTAATAAGGACGAATTAATTTTTCTTTTTAAAGTGTAGTGGTGGTGGTGGTAGCAGTAGTAGAGTAGCTGCATTTCCTTCACACGAACATAGACATCCCGGATAATAGTGTTGCTACATATAGTAGAAAATTCAAAATGTTTGCTTGGCACTCAAACTAGTTGGTGCTTCACGAATTGTAAAGTGGATTAGATGGATTCCATCTACATCACCTAATTTTAAATTTAATATCGATGGTTCACGCAAGAGTTCTCGACTGACGGGAGCTGGTGGCTTGATTAGAGATGCTCAGGGTCGGTGGTGTGGTGGTTTCTGTATAAATATTGGAATGTACTCTATCACTATTGCAGAACTTTGGGGCTCATATCCGGGGTTGTTTCTTGCTTGGAAAAATGGGATTAGAAATTTATTAGTTGAAGTCGATAGCTTATGTGTGACTCAACTCGTTTCTAATAACATGGTAGCTCCTAATGCTTCGGGTCCCCTATTGCATGCTATCCAAGAAATCCCCAATCGCGAATAGAATGTTAGCACCCATCATGCACATAGAGAGACAAATCACTCTGCTAATTTCGTTGCAAATTTGACTTTTTCGTTTCCCTTGGGACTTCATGTGCAGAAGTTTCCCCTGTTGGTTTAGATTTTTGGCTGCAACATGACATGTATGGGGTGTCTTACACCCGTATGTTTTGCTTTAGCTTTTGCTAAGTGGTCATTTTATACTAAAAAAAAAAGGTGCAAAGAGCAGTCTTAGTACTGAGTTGTCTCAACGAGTGACTAAAACATTTCATGATCGCCACTCAGCTATCTAGCTAGAGTACTCTCCCACGCCGTTGCTATCTCTCCAACCACCACCCTTCTTTCAATTTTTCTCACTGAACTACAGTGAGTCAAGACACATCACCACTGCCACTACACTCACCGCATTTAGAATTTTCAGAAGCACCTTTCCATAACCTTCCACAGGTCGTTGCCACCAGAGTTCGCCGCCACCACTACCATTCTGGCTGCCTCGTGTCCCTTATCACCAAACCACCAACTCAACAGCTCACCACCGCCAACAAAAAGGAGTTTCTCTGGCCGGTGTCTTTTTATTTGGTGATTTTCTTGGTTTTATTTTATTCTATTTTTATTCTCTTGTTGCAAGGTAGTTGAATCCTTATGTCTATGTTTTGATTTTTCTTAATTTCTTTTTTTTTCTTTTTTCTTTATGGTGGCTATTTATATATTTTTTTAATTGTTGGGTGTTGTTTATGAGTATCTCTTAAGATCTTTTATGGTAGGAAATGATGATAACTTTGTTGGAAAAATCAGCCTTTAGCACATGCCTCATGTGTTAAAAAGAAAAATATAGGAGTTCGCATCGAATTATTGAATATTTGAAGGATTTTTGAATTGCATGCATATATGGAGAAAACAGCCACCAAATAATTTTAATAATTATAAAATATATTCTTATAAATTGAGCTTATATTTTCATTAATTAGCATCCAAAAACTTGAGAGAATTTGAAAGAGTTTCAAATTCAAAGAGAAATAATTCATTAGAGAATTATTGTGAGAGTGAACAATTGGAGAGTGTGGACAATTAAGAGTTATTTATCTTTCAAGTGTGTGTAAGAATACTGGGTGTATTTGAATTATGGGAAGTGAGTTCATTTACTCAAATATTGTACTCTAAATAATTGTTAATAATACAATTATTTTCTCTTACTCCTGTGGATGTAGGCATAATAGCCGAACCACGTTAAATTCTTGTGTCATTTATTTTTATAATTATTTAGTGAGCCTGATTTCGCTTTCTGTGCACAACAAGTGGTATCAGAGCCGAAGGTTCGTACTTAGGGTATATGACATTGTTCACGTATACCGTACTTAGAACTGTTTAAAAATATAGTATTATTGATAGATATGGTATAAACGGACATTTGTACTTGGGAGACAGTCTATTGTAAGTAATGTGTATTTATGCATGTCTAAGAAAGTTCTGTCAACAAGACGATAAGAGTTTAAGGAGTTTGGAATTTAAGTGGGACCGTTGTGACCCTTCCACTCTCCTGGGAATTTTCTTAGTGCATATATTCACTCAAAGTTAGCATCATAGAGACTGTTTTTCAAGTGTAAATAATTTGTTGAGAAAATGATAGAAAGTGAAACTTTCAGAATTGGGGAGAGATCTACCCAAACTATTTCAGGAGACACTACAGGTGGGAGGCGAGACGTATCACATTGTCATGCAGCACATGTTATTGGAGGCCATAAGATCGATGTTGAAAAGTTTGATGGAAAAATCAACTTCGGCATATGGATCCAGATTTAGTGCTCTGAGTGAATGGATGGAGAAAGGAAATACAACCGATGGGAGAGATCTAGTCTTTATACCTCGAAGGCTAAATAACAGTTTTTACGGCTTATCTGATATAAAAGATCAGTCTGCAGATCATGTATAAACTTTTAAAATAAAAGGCATTCACCCTTAGATCTATACTTTAAAAGTAAATAAATACTTTAAATAAATAAATTACATAGCTTTAATTGCTTTAAATAAAATTAAAATTGAATGCTTACATTTGAAAATGAAAGCTTAAAAGCTTTAAATGATTATAAAAGAGAAAAGAAGAAAAGAAGAAAGGAAAATTTAAAAGACATGAAAGATTTCATTGATGTCTTCAATTCATATCTTTATTCAAATCAATCTCGATATTATTTTGAAAAATAAAAGACACTTGTATGATAAAAAAACTTAGGATTATATGAACGAGAAAGCTTGTGGTCAAATCAGATCTTGTTTGACCAAAAAGGTGAAATATATGGTGAAAAATTAGGAGTGTGCAATGACTTTATAGCGTATATTAGAAGTAAAGTACTTACTAAAAAGTCTTGAAATCGTTTTCATGCAATGAGCCAGGTGTATGGGTTTCGAATGAAGCATGAAGTGTTAATGCACAATCTTGTCTTAAGATTTAAAAAGTTACTTTCTGATTTGAAACATCTTGATGAAGATATTAAGGATGAAGTCAAGTCTATGATTCTGCTACACTCATTGCTAGAAGAGTATAGATATTTTGTGACTACCTTAATATATAAGAAAAACGTGATCATTTTCAAATATATTTATACAGTACTAATTAATTTAGAGATTCGAAATAATGATAAACATTTCGAAAGAGCAGCGTTTGAAGCTTTGATAGCGAGAGAAAGGACGATGGAGAAAAATAAGAAGCATGGTAAAAAGAATTCTCGGTATAAATCGAAAAGCTGAAATATAGCTCGAGATGAGTGTGTCTTTTTATCCTGAAAAGGGCTATTGGAGAAAAGATTGTCTAAATGCTCAAAAAAGATATGGGAAGAAACCAGTAGCAGCGAACATGGCACGGAAGATGATGAATCTGATTATTCAATAAGTATTATATCTACAACATATGTGACTAGTACAAGTGAGTGGATACTTTATACGAGTAACATATCATTTGTGTCTTATTAGGGAATAGTTAAAAATTTTAGTAATTTGGAATCTAGAGCAATTGTGATGAGAAATAATCAATCTTGTCGCACAATAGGGATAGAAACAATTCAGCTCAAAATGTTCGATGAATTATCAGAGAACTAAAAGAGGTTAGATATGTTCCAGTTTTAAATAAAAATATAATCTTTGTGGTGCTCTGGAAGCTAAAGGTTACAAGGTTATCATTGAAAATGGTACAATGAAGTTCACATATGGAGCTGTGGTAATTCTGTAAGGTGTTAGGCATCTCAATTTGTACTATTTAAAAAGAGGTACTATTAATGAAGTTAATGTTGTTAAGACACATAGTGACACTACCAAGCTCTGACATATACGACTAGAATATGCTAGAGAGAAGTCTTTGCGAACTCTGATGAGGCATGGGCTTTTGAAAAGTACCAAAACCTGTAAATTAAATTTTTGTAAGCATTGTGTAATAGGTAAGAAAACAAGGGTCAAATTCCGTACGGCTAATCATAATAGTCGTGAAATCCTTGAATATGTTCACAGTGATGTATTTGGACCAACCAAAACTATATCAATTGGTGGAATCTATTATTTTGTTACATTTTTTGATGATTTCTCTAGACGTGTATGGGTGTGCACCATGCAAGTAAAAGATAAGGTTTTGGAGATTTTCGTAAAATAGAAGAAACTGGTGGAGACACAAACTAACAGAAAGATCAAAGTATTACAATATGATAATAGGGGTGAATATACTTTTGATCCGTTCTTACAAGTATACTAGAGTGATGGTACAAAAAGACATTTCAAGATAAGACATACTCCGAAATAGAATGGTGTGGCTGAGCGTATAGATCGTACTTTACTGGAGAAAGTACGGTGTATGTTATCTAATGCTGGTTTAGATAAAAAATTTTCAGCTGAGGTTGTGAGATACGCAAGTCATTTAATAAACCGGTTGCCTTCAACTGCAATTGAAAATAAAACTCCTATGGAAATGTGGTCTGGAAAGCATACACAAGACTATGACTCCATTCGTGTGTTTGGGTTTCCAGCTTATTATCATATAAAGAATGATAAGCTCAAGCTTCGTGCAAGAAAAGCTATCTTTGTGGGATTTCAAATGAAGAGTTAAAGGTTTCAAGCTATGGGATCTTGAAGATAAAAAGTTTGTGTATAGTAAATATGCTTAATGAAGCTTCTATGTGGAAGACTTCTAATTCTCAGTAAGTAGAAAATAAAACCAATGAGACATTGCAGCATATGAAGTTTGATGCAACTCTATATGTACCGGCTAGTTCTATTAATATCCCATAAGAGAAAGAAACTATTGAAGATGTAGATGATAAAAATGAGATTATAACAACAAGTAAGCTAAAAAGAGTGATAAAGAAACCCAGATGACTTACAAAAGATATGATGGTAGCTTATGCACTTCTAGTTATTGATGATAACATTCCCAACACTTTCGGTGAAGCATTACGCAGTAGTGAAAGTAATTAGTGGAAGTTAACCATGGAGGAAGATATGAAATCTTTCCATCAAAACTAGACTTGGGAACTTGTGGAATTACTTAAGGAGAAAAGGGCTATTGGTAATAAATGGGTCTACACCAAGAAGTAAGAATCTCTAAATCAATCAACTCTTCGATACAAGATTCGGCTTGTAGTAAAAGGTTTTGTTTAAGAAGAAAATATTGACTATAATGAAGTTTTCTCTCTAATTGTAAAACATACTTCTATTTGTATTTTACTTGCCTTAGTAGCAAAATATAAGTTAGAGTTGACTCAATTGGATGTTAAGACAACGTTCTTACATGGAGATTTAGAGGAGGAAATCTATATGACTCAGCCTTGTGGTTTCGAAGTTACTGGAAAGGAGAATCATGTATGTAGATTGATTAAATATTTGTACGGACTGAAACAGTTACCAAAGCAGTGGTATAAGAGATTTGATCAATCCATACAATGATAGAAATTCACTATAAGTAAACACGATCACGGTATTTACTTTAGGAGACTACAATATGAAGCTTTCATATATTTGTTACTCTATGTCGACGATATACTTATAACTTCGAAGAATAGAGGTTAGATTGAGAGATTAAAGATGTAGCTGGCTTCTAAGTTAGAGATGAAAGATTTGGGCGATGCACAGAGAATATTTATGATAGAAATTCACAGAGACATAAAGAATGGAAGCGTGTGGTTTACTCAAAAGTCTTATTTAAAGAAGGTGCTAGAAAAGTGCGGTATAGATGAAAAAATTAAACCGGTATATACTCCTCTAACTCATCATTTCAGATTAAGTTTTTCTTCATGTCCTTCCTCTAAAGAGGAGCGCGACTATATGGCTCGTAATCTATATGCTAATGCTGTCGGTAATCTTATATATGCTATGGTATGCACAAGGTTCGATATATCTCAAGCTGTGAGTATGGTTAGTTGATACATGTACAATTCAGGTAAAGACCATTGGCTTGCGGTTAAGTGGATTCTCCGATACCTGTATGGGACAATTGATGTTGGGTTATTGTTTAAGAAGAATTGTGGTCAACAATGTATTGGGTATTGTGATTCTAATTTCGCCGGAGACCTAGACAAACAAAGATCAATAACAGACAACATATTCATATTGGGTAGAGATCCGATTAGCTGGAGGTCGATTCTACAACCGACAATTGCTCTGTCCACTATAGAAGCATAGTACATGGCAGCAACTGAAGTAAAAGAAGCTATCTAGTTAAAGGTTTATTAAATGATTTGGGGGTAATTTAAGAGAACACTAAGGTTTTCTATAATAACTAGAGTGCAATATTCCTTGAAAAAAATCAAACATATCACGCTCGGACGAAACACATAGATGTGAAATATCATTATGTGAGATAGATTATCGAGGACGGTGATGTGTTATTGAAAAATATCAATACTAAGGATAAACCATCAGATATGTTAACGAATGTGATTTCTGAAATTAAGTTTCAGCATTGTTTGAAGCTAATTCAAATTCTTCGGATATGTTGAGTTTGAAGAATTTTGACCTACGGTTTACTTGATCCCAAATTTTAGGTAGGTAGGCAGTCACAAAGATGCAACCACTCTAGGGATTATGATTCGTTACTAGTCGGCTCAAATTTTGAGAAATTTTCATTGAGATGGAGAATTGTTGGAAAATTTAGCCTTAGCACATGCATGATGTGTTGAAAAGTCAAAAAGAAAAAATAGGAGTTGGCACCGAACTATTGATTATTTGAAGGATTTTTTGCTTACATGAATGCACGGAGAAAATAGCCACCAAACAACTTTGACAATTGTACAATTTGGTGGAATAGTGCAACTATACATTCCTGTAAATTGAACTTATATTTTCATTAATTAGTATCCTAAAACTTGAGAGAGTTTTAAATTTAGAGAGAAATTCATTAGAGAATTATTGTGAGAGTGAGTAATTAGAAAGTGTAGGTAATTGAAAGTTTTTTTTTTCAAGTGTGTATGAGAGTACTGGATGTATATAAGTTATGGGAAATGAGTTTCTTTACTCAAATATTGTACTATAAATAATTGTTAATAATACAATGATTTTATATTGCTCCCGTGGATGTAGGCATAATCCCTTAACTACATTAAATTCTTATATCATTTATTTTTATAATTATTTGGTGGGCTCTATTCCGTATTTAATGCACAACAAACTTAAAGTTCGGATCATAATTATGTCAGTATTTACATCTAAAGGGTATATTTATATTAGAGTTGATGAATGACTTTAATAGTGTTGTATCTATATTTCGATGACTTAGTGTGAGTTATTGATGGAATGGGTTGAGGGCTCATCAAATTGCTTGTTGAAAATACTCTAGATGAGGCGGTTATTTGTTATAGAGTTTTTATGATTTTTTTTTTTTTGTTGTGCTTGTAGTTAGTATTTTGTTATGATGTGTTGAATTATTTTTTGTATTTTTATTTTCTTTCTTCTATTGGAAATGGGTTTCACATGTGTTAGTTGAGATTAACAACCGTTCGTAAAATTCCTTCTGATTTTAAACAGTTAAAATAGATGAATTTCTTTTTCATTTTTAGGTTTGTAATTCTATTTATTATTAGAAGTCATTCTAAGTAAGACTTGAGTCATAAATTTTATACTTTTGTGATGTTTGTCATAAATTGTTGGCCATTAAGTGGTAGTTGACTAGTTCAAGGCTATGTTTGGAAGAAATGATTAAATTTTATTGGATTAAGTTATATTATATTAGACTGAATTAAATATAATGTCGTTTTTTATTTAATACAATATTATATAAAACTATAATAGTATTGTCATATATTTGGCATTTTTACAAGATTGAATAATAAAAATAATAATAATTACTATAAAAACTAAATGAAACGAATTATGCTTAAATTTTGACAATAATTTTTGAACAAAATTAACCTTCTATAAATGATATCAGTTTTAAAAAATAAAAATAAAAACAACACATGGTTCAATAATTTTTCACATCTCGTTTATAACCACGAACCACCTACATAAACATTATTTATACTATATAACATTACCGAAAAATATAAATTTCATCAAACTATAAAGCAACAATTCAATTTTAAATAAGATTCAGTTTCTCATGTAATATATTTAATTATATAAGACAACAAAAAACACAACTATTTATAAAGTATTTGATACATTATACATATTCATCATTAAGCCACTCTAACATGTGGTTAAATACTTACAAAAAGATGGTGGGTACCATTTGTTACAAGGAGTTTACAATCAAGATTTGTTGCGGAATGAAGATTTACATGTTCTCCATTTCTTGTAGACTCACATTTTTTTACCTTAAATCGTGAGAGTAATCCACCAAAAGCCACTGGCTCATAACAAAAACTAGTGAGCCCTAACCATAATCAAGCCACCCCTCAAGATTCCACATTTTCTTGCAAAAACACATTGTGTTAAAAAACTGAACCAAGTGATGTACCAAACAAGAGCAAAATCTAACAACACAATCGATTCAACGGGATTTAATTTTCATAGCTCCGGGGACCAATAAACTCTTATAAACAGCGGAAAACTCTCTATATTCTTCAACCAATTCACCAGAGTAGTCATCTCTGATAAACAATTGAAACGTGATATCAATTTCTCTCGTCAAGCAAATTGATATCTAAGTCCCCACAATTTCAACTTCGAGTTTAAAATTCCAAAAAAAATAAAAAGTAAACTCATTTTTCACCTTCCAACATCAGCAACGCAGAAGATTGATACCACACTGTTGTCTTTTTGAGATTCCCATTTCCAGCCAATAATCATAAACACCAAAAAAAAAAAAAAAACCAGAAAAGATAGCCTAAAAGACAAGAGGGGGTCAGCACTCAGCAGGTCCCTAGCCTGGAGTATAGGTCAAACCTAAAAAGAGTCCGTCAACCACTGTTTATTATACTGTATAATAAAAGCTATATCCACCGTTGGATCATCCATGCCCCACGCAAGTGTTTCATATTTACGGACCAGCCATACCGATTAGACACCACATTTGTACACATAGACACATGTAACGCTAAAGACGAAGATGCGCCGCTGATTAAAAGATTAGGCAGAGGAAAATGAAATTATCATACCATAAGAAGGCGCACATCACGAGACCAATTATGCGAAGCCTAAAAGTTGAAACAAAATTATCGCCAACAAATTAGAATAAACGGATTTTAACTAACGAAATACGGAAATAGCATGTAATTTATAATTTTTTTTTAATTACTGATATATTATAATTAAAGATATATTGATATTATAATAAAAAATATATAAAACTAATTTTTTTTTTAATATTAAAGAGAGATATATAAATTTTACTAAAGAGAGAAGACGAGTTCTAATTATTATGCCTAAAATTATTAAGTACATCAGTCATCAATAATCTATAAATTTATTATGTGTTTTATAATCTTAAATCTACAGTAGTCACCTAATTATTATAACACTAATAAGTTAATACTGTCCATTAATAACTTTCACTTAAAAAACTAAATCGAACAAATCCTTAGATCTCAATGCTTCTTCATTGTAACAAAACAGACTGGACTTACATAAATTAAACTTGTATAATTTATTATTTATAGTCGGATGATCTTTAATCTGTCATTAACAAATAAAAGATATCGGTGGAGTTGCATGATTATTTTAATTTAACGTTAGATGTGAATCTACTTAAATAATTTTGTATAACCCTAAAAATGTATAAATTTTTATATAAATTAATATAATATAATTAAATTAATTAGATTAAATGTGTAATTTATTTTTATTATTTTATATTTTTATTTAATTAATAAATTTATGTTATAAAAATATAAATTTATATATATATAGGTATGAGGTACGGTAGATTTATTCTATCTTAGACAACGAATTATAATTATATATATAAATTAATAAATAATAAAAAAATATGTTATAATTTTAACTATATAATTATCAAAAAGTGTTCAATTGAAGAAGTGTTCCGTTATAGATATATGAAGTCCATATATATATATATATATATATATATATATATATATTGGATATGAGGTTGTTGTCTGTATTTACTAAGTGTAGAGGATGTTTCATTAAATTCAATTCGTTGACCACAACTCTCACCTCCTCCATTACACAACACATACTTTTCCCACACAAACATATCACTTTAACTTGTCTTTGTCTTTTTTAAGTCTTAGCAAATCAATCTCCACCCATTCTCCGCCGTTCCCGGTGGCCACATTACGTTACATAACAGACTACTCAAACGACAATGCCGTTTTATCTGGATGTTGAGGAATAACTATTACCCACCAACGGTGTAGTCTCGGTCACAGCACAGATATGGGTTGCTGTATCAGCAGCAACAATGGAGGCCCAGGCTTAGCCTCAAAGGAACACAAGCACGTGGGATCCGATGAGGCTTCTTCACAGCTCAAGAAGGGTTTCAGCCACGAGAGTAGAGCTCCACCACCACCGCCTTCTATTGATCAAGAAGAAACTGTCAAAGAAGTTCTCTCTGAAACCCCAAAACCAAAACCAAAACCAAACCCAGACCCAGAGCCAATTTTCACTTCTCTTATGAAACAAGATTTGCAGCAGCAACAACAAGAAGAAGAGAAAGAAGCCAAGATTAGTGCTAGTCCCCGCAAAGTTGAAGCCTTTGCCAATAATACTCAAGATAAACGGAACTTGAGCAGCAGCAATGAGGAGGAAATCATGTCTCAAGTGTCCGAGATTTGCAGCGTCAGCGAGAGCCTCTCAACGATGACTAATGTCACTGACACGAGAGACGTCGAGGAGGGAGAGCAAGAACTGAGGCAACGACAGAGAGTGATCACTAGATCTCCAGCAAAGCCGGCACCAAGAAACGGCTTCAAAAGAGAGCGGGTCGTCAACGAATCCCCCACCCGGAGACCCGACCAATCACCCGCTAGACGAATTGGCAGAGGGTCGTCGGTTCAGATTCATGACTCGGATCGGGTCAAGTGCCCTGGAAGAAGGGACCCGGGTGAAGGCTCCGGAGGAAGGTCCAGGTCCCCGGCTTCAACAACAAGATCATCCGCACCCACTTCTTTCATGGGTCGGAGCCCATCGGCCAGGAGGACAAACCGGTCTCCGGGTCGGGCCAGATCCGTCCCGATCGAGAATACTACTACTGGGACCAGCAGCATTAATAATAATAATAATAATAGTAATAGTAGTAGCAGCCGTACAATGGAGGGCAAGTGGGCAAGTCATAACAACAATGACCATTGTAGTAGTGCAAACGAGTCACTTGAAAACCCACTTGTATCCTTGGAATGTTTCATCTTTCTGTGAACATCTAGCACAGGAATCACTTTCGTCTACTGTGATTTTGTCTTGTTAAATAATCACATTTTTATTTTATGTCTGTAATTTTGGATTTTCGTCATTTATGTGAATACTTTAGTCAAAGGTCAACTTGTGGAAAGTGCATTGATGGGATTAGCCACTTTGATACGCAAGCAGAGAAATAAAATTGAATTTCTCTGCTTTTTCCTCTGCATCTGCCAAGGGAAAGTGAGCAGGGCCTGTTGGGGGGTGTGCCTTGTATTACAGGGGAAAAGATTGCATTTTTTCTGAGATGAATAATAATAATTGCATGGCAAAGGCAAACGAAATTGTTGTTTCTGTTGCCTCAATTTTAATTTGTACGATTTGAATCCGCTGGTGATCGGAAAGGGTCATTACTAAACAAAAGGGCTCGTGATTTCTTATGCCGGCAGTTCTCGTGAGATTGTTAATAGACTATAGCTGGCTTCCAACGATCAAAATAGTTTAATAAATAAAAAAGGAACGCAAAATCTTCACTGCCTTTTTCTTTTGGATGGAGAAAGTAATTTCAAAATGTTCGTATAACAAAAAGCATTAATTTTGTACCACACCGTTTCTAGGAACCAGCTTCCAATCCTTTTTTTTTTTTTTTGCTAATCCAAATTCCTTAAACAGTAAAAGGACTCTCAATTGCTTTTCAATTTCTAAAAGATGATTCCATATCATTTTAATTATAGTTTGGATGCAAAGAAAATAAACTTTTGGAATGAGCCATTGAAATTTGGATGGAGGGAAACTCAATTTGTAGCCGTTGGCAATTAAGGAGAAGACAATATAGCAGTGGTCCTAATTTTTATAGTAATTAGCCGTTACTGGTTATTAACAAAATAAAAAAAAAAATATTATAGGCAAAATAGTATCGTTCATTTTGGACAGTTTCTCTTGGTCGTCTCTTTCAGCATAAACAAAAAACAACAGTGGATTTTAACTTGATCAAATTAAATTCCGGGGACAAAATAAGGAACGTCTTGAGTTTCAAAGTTCAAAAATTGAGGCCTGCTGCTGATCATAATAAAGGTCGTGGAACTCTGGCATTTCCAGATTTCAACTACTTTTAACATCGAGGTTTCATTCTCTGGCATATTTGCACTTGATAAGAAATTTGACAATGTAAAATTCTGGACAATAAGTCTCCCTTAATTTTTATTCCTCATAGCCCTCTTTATTTTTTAATAAATAATTAATTTTTATTCCTCTTAACCCTTTTTATTTTTTAATAAATAATTAAGCGTGTGATAATTAAATCAATTTTTTTAATAACTATATACACCTAACTAATTATTAAATTATAAAATAAGAAATACTAAGAAAAAAAATAAATTAAGAGGAGACCTTAGTCTAAAATTCAGACATTTAAATATGTTACTGATGTTCATCACGAGAGCTTCCAAATGTGTTCTTGCTTTTGACAACTTTCATTCTCTTTGCAACAAGCGTGCTTTAACACAACAACAATTACATTTGAAAGGCTGCAGTGCAGCCGCCTTTTAAGGATCAGCAACACAATTGGAAACATTTTTTAACATGTGGATGCTCGAAATCAGAAATATATTGCTAGCTAGGTGAATCGGCCATCGGGGTTGAAAAGCTGCTTTGTTTCAGCTATATCAAAGCCAGCTGCCTACCCATTTAACTGATGGGATATATATACATAACATAAATAGAACAAAGGCTCAAAAAAAAAAAAAAAGGAAATGGCTTGTGTGTCATTGCAAGTAATATTCCTGAATTGTAATCTGGAAATAGTTTTTTATGTTGAGTCTTCTTGTATTGAGCTTGGGCTTGAATTGGAGTAAGACAGAGGATTGGGCAACGAGATATGTTGATTCTCTGGAAGTGAGATTCGTTTAGGTGGACAAGGCACCGGGGTAGGGTGAGCAATGAAAGTAGGGATATTGTCTCCAGGCATCAATACAGAAACATCATTCGCATATACAGTCATCTGCAGAAATTAACAAAATTTAGACTGATTGAAATGACAACTTTCAATAATTCCATACTTGAAACACTAGTGTCTAATGCTAGAATGTTGCTGTTTAAACAGCATCGGAAATTTACTTTTCTTCAAATCATAAACCACATTCCAAATGCACAACAAAAAGTCATGACTGATCACGATGACAAACCCAAAGCAAATATTGATACTTTTAAGGGCATAACATGTATCAGCCAATAAATAGAAATTAGGAAAACCATAAAAAGAGATAAGATGAAAAAAGAACCTTGCTGAATGATTCACAAAAAATTACTGCAGCAAACAACAGATGAATGAAAGGAGCAAGAAAACTTGCATAACATCATACCTGCAGAAAAAAGGAAATGATTTGCGAAAATAGGGCTGGGAGAAAAGAAAAGAGAATTTTCTTTTTTGCCTATTTAGTATTCGTGGCTTCATAGATTGTAAATCTTATTTCTTGTTACCGTAGAATAATGGTCAGCAGAATTTGGTGGTGCATACTTGGAAAAGAAGTAAGAGGAACCTGTGTAATGGTGCACCGATGCTTATTGGGCCTTAATATAAAAAACCAACTATCTACACACACCATAAATAGCAACAGAACAGAATAAGTCCCGGAGAGGCTAAAACTGAGGCAATCTAAACCAAGTTTAAGTAAGAACAGAATACAGATGACTAGTACTTGAATAAACGTGCAGTTTGGTCAATCAGATAACTGCAAAATGATCCAGCTGTGTATGACTAAAGATGAAAACAAGCATAAGTGAACAACACAGTCAATAGGTCATGAACACTTTCAAGAATAGCAATTACAGATTGTCAATGTTACCAGAAAGCATTAGATCCTGAGGAAGGGTGAGATTGCAGCAAGAAACTTCAATAACAGTCAAAGAATCTAAGTTTGGTTGTCGGCTATGGCATGGTAGTCTAAGCAATTGTTTGATACTCCCACCTTTTACACTTTCGTGCACTGAGGTGTGTTACATAATATGGTAACAATAAGGTAAATAGACACACCGATTGTGCTCACTTTGCACTAATTTTTTGCTATTTGTTAAATTTTTAAATTGTCACTGCACCTATAAGCTTTTGCATTAATAGCAAATCTCATCAACTGATTTGTTCATTTCCATGGGGAGCCAATCTCTTTGATGAATAATGGTCAGCAGATGAGGTTAACTATTAAACTTCTAGCACCACAACAACAACTGGGTGTCCCCCAATTGATAATCCCAAAAGACCTAGAGGGACCATCATGTCAGAGTTGAGAGAGCATTTAACATGGGTCCTTAAGTACAATATTGCATTTAGTGTAGTGTGTGAAGGTGATTAAGACATATTAACAGATGGCTTGTTGGCTCACATGGAAACCCTTAAAAGCTGACAGTCTGTGAGATCACATCTTATAGAATTATCTAAACATGAGATTTTCCCTAAAGTCTCCTCAGCTACAGGTAATGTTATACTAAACAGATGACTAGTTACCAATTAGCAATATATTAAATTTCATGAAGATAATGAAGCTTCCATGTCGGCTTAAGACCGCACAGTGAATTTAGGCCTTATATTAAAACAATAAGCTTGGTTTAGTTGGTGGGTCCTGTTGTTTCTTAACAGGTATGGCACATGGTAGACTGCTGGTGTGTTGCATCTTGCAGGACCCATCATAGGATACCCAAAATCAAAATTACCCAGAATTTATATAGTTTATTTCCCACCATAACGGCATATAAGAAAAGCATATAATCACATAACCAGTTATCTACAATCCATGGGCTTGCTTTGCAAATGAAGCTAGTTAGTTGCATAGCTAATCTAGAAAATAAGACGACAGACTTCCCCACAAAGAGAACTTGTCCCGGACCCCAGGCACTTGGCATGAAATAACAACATAGTCATTGATGATGAGACTGATGGCCACCGCCTAAAAGTGGTGGGTCTAAACAACAAGAAGTACAACTAGTCCTAAAACTTATCGGTTTGACACCAACCATTCAACAGACAGCTTCACAGGTAGGCCATTGCCCAATAATCATAACTCTAAACTGCATAGTTTAAATGATGGAATTCTAAAATGTAAATGCTGATGAGAAAAGAAAACATTTTAAGTTACCACAATAGTCTACCTATGGAAAAATCAGCTGTTGACACTGGAGTATACTTTCGTCCCCAAAAAGAACACCTTATTTATTATTTTTTTTTTCTATGAAAAAGATAGAATCAAACAAAATAAGTTAATTCTCGAGTGCAATGAGAAGAAAAGCTTGTATTGTGCTGCATTGAAAATTTTAACGTGGAAGAGACAAAGCAGATGGTTAGGAGGGATCTTCTATCTCTGTTTACAAACGGCAATTTGGGTTTACAAATGGCAATTTGGGTGAAAAAAAAGGAGCAGACATGACGAAACAAGGAAAGCTAAAAAATATTCAGAGAAAAGGGGGAAATGTCAATGGCACAGAAAGAAAATTTCAGAGGACGACTGAAAGAATTGAACACTGATGAATAGAAAATAATATAATATGCTTGATGAATGCCTAAGACCAATCCTTACCATTAACAAAAGTACTCAGCTTTAAGGTTAAGTGAAAAGAATGAAAAATTAACAGAGAGAAGAAAAACCTGATAATCGTAAGAGAACATTGAGCTACAAAACTTTGTCAGAGAACAATAATGATCAATATTTGCAAGAATCAAAATAACCAACCAAACTGTCAAAAGGAACATAGAAAGGAACTACATTTCCCTCAAAACTGGCATCCGAGTAAAATAGAAGATTCAATTTAAGCATCTTCTTCAAGAAAATGAAAGCACCCCATCAACATTTCACATCCACTCACAAAATATCCAAATCTAAACACAACAAAAATAGACTACTATGAAATAAATAAACGCAAAAAAAAAAAAAAAGCAGGCACTTGTACACTAAAAAATAAATTCTGAACACAACCCATAAATCAATCGCAAACTTAATGAGTTGTGACTTACTTTAGGAGATGGATACCCAAGCTTGGGAATGAAACCCAACTGAGATTCAAGATCACCGCGAGTGCGGGTGCCATTTGGCGAAGCGGGTCGAAGAAATCTCTCAAAAATGGCCATAACCAAGAACATGGAAATGAGAATGGCAGTGGCAACAAAACCAAACGATACCGCACTGACAGAGTTGTCGAAGTGTTTCCAGTTATCTTCTCTTTGCACGTTGTTCAATGGAGCTCCTATTGGTGGCCATGCAGAAAAATAATAGCTACCTTCTAATCCTCCTCTCATTTTGAGTACTTCACTTTCACTCTCATTACATTACATTGTGCTTTTTCTCTTGTTCATGGCAGTTCAAAGTAAACAGAAAAACAAAAAAAAAGGAAAGAGGGAAAACAGAGGCCTGTTTCTGTAAATGATGATGTTGTTAAAGTTGCAGCGGTACCTAAGGCTTTGCTTACACTAGTATCAAGGCTTTGTTTGAGAGTATACTTAAAAACTCTTGATTTATATATTCAGGCTTGTAAAAATAGAAACACAAAGAGAGAGAGAGAGATAAAGCGAGATGTGGGCTTACAGGAAGATGTGGCTTGGCGGTGAGAAGATTAATGAGAGAGCTTTGGAATTTGGAGGGATTTTTTTTTTTTTGGTGCGATTTTAACTTTTCTTGGTTTTGTCTTCTCTGTTTCAGAAATTAGAAAATAGTTTATGGGTGTTTTGGCAATTGAAAAACTTGAAATTGACTTGTCACTGTTGTTGTGTTAGTGAAGATACTAACATATGGTTAATTGATTAAATGACATGGCAGCATCGACATGTTACATTCAAGGGGCAAATGCTATGAGCAAAATATTGTTCAATTATTCAAAGCTTTTTCTGTCCAAATAATTTGAACAACTTTATACCACTTTACGAGGACAAATTCACAATCATGGATATCATTTATATCAATTTTAATATCCTTTTGCAACCTCCTTTAATGGATTAAAAAAAAAAAAAGGGAGAACACATAATGTTTGAGTGATACTCAACAGGTCCCTAGATGTCAATCCAGCCAGAGCAGAAGATATAGCCGGTAGCACGAAGATGCCCTCGTTAGGTATCAAAGTTGGTCGAGGTTAAGTGCTCCAAGGTTGATTGAGTCCTGACCTTCTCTTCCTGATCGAGGTCCTCGATCCTCCGAGCAGGATCCAGTCACATCATCGAAAACACCGAGGGAATCAAGGCTCGAGCAGAGCCGACTTAAACGAGATGACCCCTCTTCCCGACAACTTAACACGACGATCGATGCCTAACAGACACCCCACGTAGTAGAGCTTCGTCATTGTTACCGATAGTCGTCGCACGCCCGTACAGTGTCATCATTTCATACATGCGTGTACGACACCATCATTGAACCACGGGAACTCATACCCGCCTAACATCCCACGTCCCCAGAGTGTGCCGCGGCAACCCCAGCTGTCAGAATGGCGCAGGCACAATTAATGCGGAGGGCAGCTGTCCGAGCAAATAATGACAGAAAAACAGGAGGATAAATGGGGCCCGAAGGACAAGGTTTGAGGATTATTATTCTTCTTCTTTTTTTTTCTCTCTTAGAAACTTTGGAGATTTACTTTTATTGACAATACTTTCTTTCTTAAAAATCTAAAGCATTTTAACTCCAACAAATCCATCCTTAAAAAAAAACCGGAGACTTTCTCTATCACTTTTACCCTTGTAACGCTCTATTTTTTTTCGGTCTCTCGTACCAAGAGGGATATCAAAAGAATCAACCCGATTACTGACTTGAGCGTCAGAGGGTTTTAGCCGAAAAAATACCCGGCGACTCCTGACGCTGTTCTTTGCGAGCGTAGGCCGAAGGAAATCACCTTTCCAGCAAATGGAGAAAGGCAGGAGTCAGTGAGAAATCCTGCTCGAACATCCGACGAATAAAAATTCACAATATCACTTGAGAGCGAGCAGAAAACAGCATCAACACATAATATACAAATTAAAGAGGTGAGCTCCCTACCTAGTAGTGCAACCATTGAACAATCAAAGCCTAAAAAAATGACAAAAAAAGAAATATTCTTTTTTTTTTGTCGAACTAAGTTACATCTTCACGTAACTTACTTCCTACACAAAAACATGTAGGGCTCATAATTTTATTATAAATTTTAATATACTTTTTTATATAATGTAAATTACGTGAACGTAACTTAACAAAACCCTTCTTTTTTTTTTTTCCCTCATGAAATTTCACATTCACTAATCACTGCCGCAGCAACAATGAATAATGTTTCTACACGAGAAATATGTAAATAATAAAATTGTGGTCACTGATCAGGGTCATGCCAGCTACATAATTGATCTTCTGTACATGTCACGGTGTGAGTAGTAGGCCAGTAGTAGTAGCAGGCTAGCAGCTTTACCCAAGGGCCCATTTGTAGTAAGATTTATTTTTGTAGGGCATTTTGGTAACATTGGGCGAAAAATTTCTAAGCGCTTCGCTGTAGTCCGAAGTCAGAGTTTCAGACTTTCAGTTATAGGGATTGGGGACACAGGCAGGCTTAGATTCCATTGGGGGAGAAATTTGAAAAAAATGGTGAAAAAATTGCAAAATAAATAAATAATCCATAAAATTCTTTCTTCAGCAATTCAGCAAATATCTTGAAATTAAAGGGCAACACAAATGAGTGGGTCCCAGCGAACCCTACAGGGTAAAGCAATTGCCATGATTACGTGTCGTCCAGCAAAGCAATTTAGTGGTCCTACGTGGCTTACACATCATTAGTACGCGGATGCTTCTCAATCAATCCTCTTTAAGCGATCTCAGTGCACACGGCGAATGAAGATAATTGTTTTAATGATTTTATTTTATTTTAATGATAGATAATGTCAAAAGAGTATTAAGATTTTGGCGTGGTTAAGTTACATGCAATCCAAAAATTAAATCTAAAAATTTAAGATATACGATTTAATAAAATAACAAATAAGCTGTTAGGTGGAATTCATAAACTATTATGCAACCAACCAAATATTTTCATCAAAAGACATTTATTTATTTTTATTTTAAAGGAATATAATTGGTAAAATATATAAAAACTCGTTCCATCAAGCACCAACCCCCACATGTACCTTGTCGGGATACGTGCCCCTGTTTCCCCAACCACTCGAATCCCACGGTCCCACCTAGACCTGTTCCACGTGTCATTTCCATCTCATTCCTCAGCAACTTGACACGTGGCTGCTCGGAACGGTCGGCCTTTGGAAAAAGAACCCGAAATTTTATTATTATTATTTTTTTAAAAAAAAAAGAAGAATTAAAAATAGGAAAAACAAAGCACTAAAGCAAAATTAGCAAAAGCTTCAGTCTTTTCCCCAATAACAAAAGAAACCCAACATATCAGCTTCTTTTGTCGGCTTTTTCAGCTTCATACGAAACACATGGACATGTAACCCTCGAGACTGTCCCCATATCGACGCCCAAGATCATCTCTTGAAACCCAGTAAATCACAGCCGTGGATGCCCTCTGGGTTGTCCCTTAGTCAAAGTCAAAAATGGATGGAGTAAAAAAGAACAGTTAGCTCACGCGTGCGTCAACGATAACACACGTGCGATTGCTTGTTCAGGTGAAGAAAGTCAGGAATTGACTGACTGACTAGACCCCCTTGTGTTTGTGTAAGCAAGTTAAGTGGTCAGGGCCGCTGGGGGACCAGGGGTTGGGTTTGCATGGTGGCTCGTGCTAATGGTAATGGATCAGATCACGTGAAAGCATCTTTTTCACTCATGAGTTAAAAATTTGCTTAGAGCTTTTCGGCTTGAATTTTTGGTTCAATCACTTTCTCTTCTTTTTAGTAGTTTTGATGGTGGTAGAAAAGCTTGACATGTTTGACCACTAACCTGTAACTACCACTTGATTGAAAGATTTTGAATTGGGCTCTTGCAGGCCTATGCCTATTTTATTCAGGTGACCCAATTATGCTCATCTCTAGGGATTAATGTGGACCATATTTGGGCTCTTGTGGCTTTTTAATTCACGGTGGAGATTTGGAGATCTTCAACACATGGGATCCTTTCTCACTTTTCAAGTAAAATAGTAATCGTCAATTCTAACCAAATTTCAAACTTTAGTATATATGTTCGCTCTCCCATGAATCACATATTTGTATATGTATAATCAAACGTCATTATACATATACAATGAAACTTTAGTATTTGTATAATGAAGTTTGATTATTTGTATCTTTTGATACTTAAGATCATATTACAGATGTTAATAATTCACAACTTATCGACAGTTCATAGTTTATTATTGTGTTATTTGATTGAGGGTCTCATAAACTTTTGCTTCGACTTAACTTTAGTTTAAGTTAGAGAATGTGATTATTGATTAACATTTGCTTTATATTGTAGTTAAGTGTATGGGGCCGTTTGATATGGCCCAAAAAGGAAGCAACATCTTTTCTTGAACAAGACTAATGTTTGGTTTTGAATAACTAAATAAGATTTTGCTATGATTTTGGTCACTATTCCTGTCAAATATGGAAGCTCCTGAAAGTAATGGGGACTCAATTTATAGAGCTCGTTCTCTGTAATTGATGTATATGCTCATTAGACATAATATATTAATTATTAATTAGTAATGTAATTGAAACTAGCCAAACAAGACATAATCATGGATGGGTCAATTGCTTCTTTCTAATTTTGGGCAAACATCATGGCATTAGCAACGCCTCTGAAAAATGAGAAATTATGTAAGGGCCTTTGCCTTCTGCTTCAGCAGCGAGGAATTTTTATTCCATTTCAATTTACGTTTAATCATTTAATCAATATATCTTTAGTAACAGATATGGAAGTTGAAGGTTACTACAATATTTTTATTTATTTTTGGTCTGAAGGTACACGAAATCATAATTTCCAAAAAAAAAAAAAAAAAGAAAAAAGAAAGAAAGAGAGGTGCACAAAATCACTGGGATTGCCAGTAGTCTAGTGGCTCACTAATTGAGCACACACGGATATACAACCAAGCCAGCGCTATGGTATTGGTTTTTGCAAATTAAGTTTAAATGGCAAACCCTTACATACTAATTAACATATTTTGAACTATAGATTAGATTATGCTAGCCAAAAAAGCTTATGACGAGAGTTGAACAACACAACAATGGCTACAAAGCTCTTTCTCTCCTTCCTCTAGCATTGGCTCAAAGCTCCTCCATGCATCAGTTGTAGCTGCAGTGTCAAAGATATGCACCATTGACATTGTTCTTGCCAGCTCCCCAGCCATCCGATAGCCTGCCAAGAAGTACAAATGGGTCCCAATTGGAGCCATAGTTAAGTAGAGCCGTTGGATTGGAGGCCAATCTTCAGTACTGGTGCTTGATGTAGAAACTGGTGAACTGAGAGTCTGAAGGCAGGATCCATTAACTTCATCCCACATATTGAGCTTCCCATCATATGACTCAATGTGACCTTTCCATGCCTTTAGGCAATCCCCGGAGCTAAAGAGCCTATCGTCCACCTCAACGATTTGATTAGGTGGGATATCTAATTGCCACATCCGCGCCACGAGGTCCCACTTTCCTGCCTGCGTGTCGTACACCTCAGCCGAGCTACGCTCCGTAAAGTGAACCGAACCTTCTGAGTCGGCTCTCTGGGCAAATCCGCTGACCACGTGTATCTTTCCTCGCCACGTCACCCCAACACACTTGTACCTCAACGTGCTCATGTTAGGCAAAGGCGTCCACTGATCAAGTTCAGGATGGTACATTTCAGCGGATGCAGTTCCCTTCGCACTATACAAGTCGGACTTCCCTCCGGCTACATAAATCTTATTGTCACACACGGTACATGCAAAATCATACCTTGGCACACTTAATGGTGCACATCTGGTCCATTCGTTGGACTTAACATTGTAACGTAGCACCCACGCTAGGACCTCGTCGTAGGCGTGGACAAAATCGTCCGATTCGTCGGAGTTGTGGGCTCTCTCCTTGTGGCGGAGGAGTCCACCAATTATGTAAACTGAATCACCTAGGGACACAATTGAAAAGCCCTTCAAAACTTGGTTCTCAAGAAGGTCTGGAATGTGACCAACATGACTCCATGTATTGTTAGATGGATTGTAGCTCGCTATCCAGTTGGAAATGTTCGATCTCGGCCCCGGCTCTCTCGGGCAAAACGAGGCCAAGATGAGATGATGGCCGGAAGGGTTACGCCCCGGTGGAGCTGATGGCGAAGAAGTGAGAGAACCCATTGACGTATTGGGGAAGGTTTAATTAATTAATTAATTAGACTATGGTTTGTGTTACAACGTCAAATGGGGAGATTTGATGTGGGGAGTGAGGGAAAAATATAAAGATGGGTCAGCGGAGAGCACAACAAAAAGTCGAATTGTGAGCATCGACTAAGAATTGGGCGGGGAGGTCTTGTGCTTTCTGTAGAATCTAAGCATTGTGGATGATACCTAGAGGTTTCTTGTCTCTGATTGCTGAAAGAATGGATTAAATAATTTGGGGGGCTACTGTCTCATGCATTGTCCAAATTTGATGTACTAGAAGTAGCAAGATTTGCGATTTAATCAAGAAGAAATTAAGAGAACCGGATGGGGAACTTGGGGACACCCTTATAAGAGTTAAAAATGGGTCATCCATTTCTATTTTTATAAGGGACAGCATTGTCGTCAATCCCATTTTTATATAGAAGTGTGAGATACATAGACCATCTAGAGTTTACAAGGCTTTGTAATTTCCAGGTTTAATAAGAAACAAGAGAAGATTCTTATACAATTTGTCATTGAAATAATCATTATATAGTTATATAAGTTTTTTTTTTTTTACAATTGATAAATTGATTTACAGGTTAAAAAAAATATACAATCAAGGCACAAGAGAAGACGTGCAAATATGCATGAAACATAGAAGAAAATATTCTTAAAACGTATCTGCATCCAAAAAGGACAATGAGAGTAAATCTATATAACATACTAGCACAATACACAAACATCTCGAATCTCACACTTTTGCACTTATTAATCATATGCCAATACAAATGTGGTTCTAGATTAAGTTAGTTTATCGATAAAAGTTTGTTTCCTTAAAATACTTAATTTTTAAATCCTAATGTGTTAATGGTATCTATTGACTGAAAGAGTAAGATGCCGTACCCTATAATTTTCTTTCCACATATTTTTTTGTCAAAACCTATTTTAATATTATATATATATATATATATATTAAATAAAATTAAAAGTTGACTCAAAATAAGTATTACATAAGTTGACTCAAAATAAGTATTACATAATTTTTTAAATAAAGAAAAAGTTTAGAATGCAAAATATCTGTGAGAAAATAAAAAATATAAAAGATGCATAGTTGTATCGATGTAAAGATTTAAAAGAGAGAAATTAAGATTTTAATAAGAGGGGTGCCAATAGGTCTGACTCTTGTTGTAAGCCCAAAAAAAGCCACTTAATTTTTTTTTTTTTTTTTTTTTTTTAGAAAATCCAAAGAAGTCTCTTAATTTTCCAACATAAGCCCATACTCGGATCCTCAAAACATAACACAATAACAATAAAAATATCTTAGTGACATTACCAAAACAAAACATCCTAAATCCATAAAATCTATAATTAAACAAAAACTTTAAAAACAACCTCTTATCAAAATTAGTCAACGCTCTGCATAATATCCTCAGGGGTGAACTTGGTACCCTTCTCCTTGTCAGCGGCGGCACGACCCTTGGCCTTGCGGTCGAGCAACGACTTCCTGTCCTTGTCCAGGCGGAGCTTGGTGATCACGACCTTGATGGGTTGATTCCCACATTCACCGTGGATCCATTAACCTTCTCGCGAGTGATGCGCCTCGATGTGAATGACCCACTTCCGGCGATACACTTGAACGACTTTGCCCTCGCGCCCCTTGTAGGTTCCACGCACAACCTGGACCTCGTCGTCCTTGCGGACAGGCATCGACCTTACGTTGTACTATTGACGGAGGTCTGTCGACAGCGGCGCGCTCATCAAGATGCGGCGCACTCTGGAAGGCGCGGTGAAGTGCGCCTTCCGGTTCTTACGGCGAGAGGATGACACCCTTGGGTTGTACTTCATGGTGGAAGTGAAGGACTGGGGCTAGGGTTTTACAACAGCGGCAGCAAAGGTGAAATGGGAGAGAAAAAAAAAAAAAAAAAAGCCACTTAATATTTGCATTTGAGTATAGTTTGAATTAGGATTAGTAAAATTTTGGACTGAATCTGGATGTTGTCATGAGTTCGGACTTTTGAAAATTAAGGTATTTTAATATTTAGTTTAAATTTATTTTGGACCAAAATTTTTTTTGAATTTTTTAAGTCCAAATTTTATATATATAAAATTTAAATTTTTATATTTATGAATTACTTTTATTTATTTTAATAAAATTAAATATAAAATATAAAATTTAAATAATTTTAAATTTTAAATATATTAAATAATATAATTATTTAAAATAAATTTTTTTTATATAAAATTTAAATTTTAAGATTTCTTAAGTGATGCCTGAACCCATTCAAAAGATTAATATTCCATCTACATCATTTGGGTCCGAACTGAATCCAGACCGAATGAATATTTTTACCACCCAGTTTGAATCTAGTAATGAGTTATAAAAGGACTATCAAAGCATATATAGAGAAGAAAATACCAAGAAAATACCAGCGAACTTCGTGAAGAAAGTGTGAGAGGTCCGTGAGCGAGCAAAATCAAGAAAAGTGAAAACGGACTCAAATGTAACTATTATTTTTTTAAAAAAAATCCCATCTTATTGTGAGAGAGAGATGGGAATGATTGAGCTGACAGAAGAGAATAATGTAATGTTTTTTTAGGGATGATAATTTAGGCCTTCACATTGCTTTCAATGAGTGTAACAAAATAGTTCAAAGTCTAAAATTTCATCAGTAACCAAAACAAGTTCCGAGCTAACAGTTCAGTTATCAAGAAAATCTGGTCTACCAAATAGCGTCATCAGCTCTACAATCAACAAGGGCCATTGAAATTTGAAACGTGAATGAGAAAAGAGACCCACTAGAAGAATTATCAAATGCTTAATAAAAGAGACCCACTTGCTTTGAGGATGAATTCTCACAGAAATAGTACTGCAGCTGCAGGTGCAGGTGCAGGGAGATGCCAAAATTTGAGACAAATATAGCTATGTTGGCTTAGAATGACAGCTCATCGGACATGATACCACAAGTAGAAAACAGCATAACATGGGTATATAAGCGAAAATTGGCGCAAAGCAAATTTGGAGGAGGGAGCAGCAGAACCAGACAATGGGGGAATTAGATGAGAATATGTAAAGGCAAAATGGCTTTGGAGATAAAAGACAAAAAGTGGGAAGTAGGAGTCAGAGAGCAATCAAAACACCCCCATAGGTCTCTCATTGCTTTCTGCTGGAGCCAAAGCAGCTTGGAGCAGAAAAGCAGGTTTGATTTGATTTATCACTGTAGCCCATTTGATCACGCATTTTCATTTTGTGAACTTATTATTTTATTATTTGAGTGTTGGAGTCTAAGATACACTCTAATTGTGTTTGATGAGATGACTTCAATCTAAGGACAATTAACCCTTAAATTAATATATAATAACATTTCTCTTGAGCCTTGAGAAAATCAAAAGGACAGATACACTATGATTACAGTTAATGAAAGGCTAAACGCCTCTATCTCTAACGCTAAGAGCCGAGGAACGCAAGTTCATTAGATACTTCTATTAACAGTTACAAACCACAATGTATGATAGTGATATGACAGAATAGAGAAGACTCTCTGCCCAGTGCCCACAACATCCATTTATTTTTTCTCTCACTCTCTTATTACTTTGTCTTTCTCTTGAAAGGATGATGGAATTTTAGCATCCCGAAGTGATTGCCAGAAAAGCAAGAGACTACTGCCAACTGAAGCTACCACAGCTTCTTTGAAACACCAAAAAGATTTGCACTATCTTTTTTTATTATTATTTGCTTTCTGCTTATGCTTGTTATATTTTTTTCTTCCCTGTAAAGTTGAAGCCTTTCTTTCTTGTTTGTTTTTAACTTTTTATATTCCGACCCCATTGCACCCATAACAAATTGCAAGTCTCTGATCCTGTTTAAAATCCTCTTGCTAACCAACTTCTTTTAGTGTTTTATTTCTTCTCAAGTTCTGTTCTTAATTTTTCCCCAAGGATTTTAATTCAACTGCAACCAAGATTACATGGGTTTGGTGAGAAGCCTGGAATGGGTGAATAGTTTTGGTAAGAGGAAATGCAAGAGCCTGTTCTGGAGAGTGAGGGCAGCATTGACGAAGGCTGTAAAAACTGGGGGCAAACAGCAGTTCAAGTTCCAGTATGATCCTTCCAGTTATGCTCTGAATTTTGATGATGGTTGTTGTAATTATGGTTTAGGTGCAAATGGAGTTATGCACGCTAAGCATCAAGATTGTTCAGAAAGCAAAAATGTCATGTGGGTTTATGTTCTTTGTGTGGAATCTCAGTAATGTTTGTTCTGTAGGGAGAGTCACAATATTCTTTGTTTTGTAGACTGGACTAGTTAGCTCCCTATTTTTGTGCATTGCTTCTGGGTATAATTTTTAATTCAACGAGGATTTTAAGTACATGGAGATGATTTCCTCTTACTTTTCCATCAATTATGTCCATATTTCTTTAGGATTATTGTCTTCAGAACATTTTCTGTTTCTCTCAGTTCTACCACAACAACAATTTCGCTCATCTACCGGTCAAGTTTGTCGGTTTAAACAGCAGTCGCATGCTAACATAGCCCACATAATGGAATTAGGAGAAATGAAGGTCCCACCGTACCTTAATAAATAAAGTTTGCCGCATCACCAAAACTTAGAATACTAAATCTTGACTTGCCTCGACTGCTAAAGATAACTTCAACAATACGAATGAACTAATAAAGATAAAAGGGCAACAGTTCCACTAATGGTCGTGCAACATCATGAGGGCATAAGTTACCGTACAGGTAATGCCAACAGGACCCAGGGCCAAATGAGCTAATCCTGTTTTCCATGAAATTGTCTATGAAATCCCCACAGATCTTTAACCGAACATATTGAAAATCAATTTTACAAGGGCTTAATGCCACTAAATATCATCTAAGAAGAGGAGGATTAACATCAAGCATCCAACAAATTCCTAACTAAAGTCATTTTGCGATAACAGTACATGCATGATCAATCATTCCATTAGGCTCTATTTGTTCAATCCTGACTGCTTAAATTCCCCAGATTTAGATTTACACGCCTTTCAAACGGCAGGATCTTCTAGTGCTGCAGTAGCTAAATCGTTTATGCGAGGATATGCAGCTTTCTCATCAAGTTGGTTCTGGGCCCATAACAACATCTTCAGCAAGCTTGGAAGTTTTGGATCTATAAGAAAGCCAATTCATACAAAACTGATTGAGCCCCAAGAAATGCAACTTAGATAAATCAGAAAAAGAAAAATAAATACATATAATGCAGGCTAAAGAAACACTTTCTAATAACTTCAGTTGTCCACACTTCTTCTCCAAACTCCACTACTGAAGACCAAAGCAGTTTTAACAATTTTTTTTGCTCACATTTCTTTGATTATATATCCCTTTTGGAATTTAAACACAAAAAATCATTACCATTGTTTTTAACTAATGGCAGAGACAAACTAGTAGAGACAATGGTCAATTTCGTAAATATTCCTTAAGAAACTTCCTTTTCTTCCTCATTTAACATTCATCCCTAACCGTTTTCATACAATTATGTTGGATGCAACTTATGTTGCTTGAAAGGATAAGCCAGAGTTTACTAATTTATCATAAAACTCGTTCCTCCATATTACAGAAGATTCAAGACCAATCACATCTGACCATAACGCCGCAATTGGAAGCACTCAACAAGCATTTTCATAGAGAACAATTTGTAACAGTTTCCTAGCATCACTGAATACTAAGCCACAAATAAAATAAAGCTTCTCCAAAGCTGGTCACACAATTCATATAAATAAAACTTGTCCAGAGCTTTGACAAAAATCTGTGAAATAAGTCAGACTGCTGCACTCCTATCTAAAGCTATAGAAATTATCTTAATGATAAGTAATTTGTAACAAGCATTTGTTACATCACAAGAATTTCAAGCAGAAAAAGTTTTTTTTTCCTGCAAATTGTTAGATATCACAGATTGAGAACATGCTAACCTTTTTCATGACTCTGGCTTGTAAGGATGGCCGCATTTACCTCACTGGCTGTTTTCAGGCGCTGCGATATGTCCAGAAGGTCACCAACAGGACAGTTGGAGACATCTTCAAAAGCCAATAGTGCAACAGTCCTCTCCAACTCTTCTAAAAAGCTTTGCTGCGGAAAGCCCATGAATCTTGAACAATCAAACCAAATGACAATTTCAAGAGCACAAAATACTATGCAAAATAAGTAGGCAAAACAAAGTTATGATGAACAGAAAATTACATTTTCTTCTCCCCTTGGTGCAAGCTCCTCCTGAGCAAACTCCAAAGCCTCTTCCACTTTTCCATTCCGAATTAATTCTATCAACCTCTGCTGTTGCAGATGGAAAAACAGTTGCGGATTTGTATCCAATATCTGTGCACAAAAATATTGGAAAATAAATTAAGATTAAAAAAAAAAGACTAAATTTTTTCAAGTTCTAGTTCAAATATGGAGAAATCAATATGGCAAACTTCTAGCGTTAGATACTATCAACTAGAAGAATGTGTCCCTTGCTTACTAACTTAAATAATTGCATGATATATACTTTGTGTTTTCTATTGTTTCACCTTGCTTAATAACATTCAACAAGTGGAGAAGGAAGATATGGAAACCCTAGTCAACCAACACCACTGTCTGCAGCGGCTATCAGTTTGGCCATCAACAACCAATGAAACATGGTCAATAACAGCCTGCCAGCCATTTTTTGCACTTCTGTCCTCTTATACAGTTACTTGGTAACCATATGATATTTTAATCATGTCATGCACCAAAGAAGTTGTTTGGACATAAGTAAGCTGGCTATTGCCGTATTATATCTAATAATACCATATCATTATACCTTACAGATCCTGGGAGCAGGTTTCAGCCTATATATACACTTAATACATGTTTCTAAGAAAATGCCTAAAGTTATGAAACTGCAGTAATGTATTACCATGTCTGACAATCTAATCATTCACTTGTATACAGTACTACTCATAAAGATTATTTGAACACACTACCTCAGGGTTTAAGTCATTCACTTTCTCGATAGCATCCTCAACATTCCCACACTGTACAGCCTTTTTAACAGCCATGCGATCAGTTATTGTCGCAAGATCTATATCTGCTATTTTTCAATAAGGAAAAGCAAACGGTTCATAAAACCAACCATTTATGATACTAAGGACACAACAATTAAAAGACCAAAGAGCATTAAGGATACGTTCGGTTCCAGATTCCATCCGGAATTTCTCAGCAGCATCAACATAACCTTCAGTGACAAGAAAATTCATCACTAACTTATTCATATCTTCTTTCCTAATCTTTACATCATTGAGTTTCTTCTCCCACTCTTCCCGCGTAATCACTTTCTTTGACATAGCCTGTCCACCAACAGATCTACATGTAAGCACCTTACAATTCTATGAAATCACTTATCCCTTGTTTAAAACATAAATGAAGCTCCCTCAACTGAACTAAGATACAAATTACATTAACCTATAAAATTCTGATAATTACACAATAGAGATACAATCCACATGCTTAAAGCTCATTGATTGAACTACTTTAACATACTCAAAACGAGCAAATTAATCATATAATCGCTATTACAGCTCACAGATCAGGAAAAAACAAAAAAATAAAACTAGTGATTGATTAATTAAATTAAAAATATCAAATACCATTGCCTCGATCTCCGCTAGCTGACGAATCACAATCCAGAAAAGTGACATCAGTGTACCGCCACCTTCATTCCCGTTAATTTCTGATTCGCGAAAATATGCAAAATAAATCATCAATTTAAATTGATCGGATAAAACAAAATTTGTAAACCCTGATTACACGAAACCTTTGAATAATTATTAAAAAATAAAATAAAGTACCTGAGATATAAGTTAATTTTTTTCCCTTTTCCTAATAATTTCCAATTATTTCTGTGAGCGAAGAAATGTCAAAGTCTTTAATTTTTCTTTTTTTTTCCTAAATGGGAGTTGTTTGATGAAGTTTTTCGATGTTTCGCCTTTGCTTGTCTGTAAATGTGTGAAGAAGCTTAGCGAAAAATGATAATCAACTATTAGTTTATTGTATTTGGGCGTTACCCGGGTCAGAGTTGACCCGCAAAGCCCCCGGCCCAACCCAAGTGGATGCGCTACTAGATCTCCTTTTTCTTTCTTCTACAAAACTGAATGTTATTGTTTGATTGTTGCACTGCATTTCAGTTCATTTTAAGTATCGGTGATCTCTAGGTTACATTTAGTGTAACTTATAACTATTAAAGTAACTTATAACTATTAAAATAAGGATTTTACTATATTACATTATATATAATTTATAATTCGTATAAAATTATAAAAAAAAATTGTAACAATTTAGTGGAACACACATAATTTTACATGGATTTTAAGTTACATATAATATAACTTAACATGATCTTTAAATTAAATATAAAAATAAATAACAATCAAGTGGATTTCAGGCCAATTACAAGTTACACCAAATATAACTTAAGTAGACACTTAAATAATTAATACTGGGGTTATGCTAAGTTACTTTTGAAGTAACTTACTCTCCTCACAAGAAATAAATAAATCATATATTTTATTACTACTTTTTGCATGATTATGTGAGGAAAGCAAGTTATTTTTGAAGTAATTTAGCAATTGCCTTCATTCTTTCATTCTGACATTATACAGTCACATAGAGTGTAAACATATTATTGTATAAAATAAAATTGATTAGTTTAATAATCAATACTGATATTACAATCACATAATATTAATTGACCGGTTAAAACTATAAAAGCTATTATGAAAATACTTTTTATGGGCTCTTATCCAACCAATCTATTTATACTATGTAAAGTGTAAACTCAGTTTATACAATAATATTTATGCAATCTCTGTGGTTATATCGTTATTGTTGAATAATTTACAAAGATAAAAAAAATAATATTAATAATTTACAAAAATCATCACTTAAAAAGTATTTTCCTTCATTGATTATTAATGCAGTCGACACTTAAAATAGGGTGCACATAATAGATTATTAGGATTTTTTTTATTTTGTTGAATAGTGCTCACGATGATTGATTGTATAGGCCACAAATTATTTACAATTATTTGCTGCTAATTTTTCAAATTTGTTAGCAAATACATTAACAATAATTAAACCATAAATTTTTCTTTCTCTAAGGCATGTAATACATCATGCGATTGTGTATTCACTTCGTCAAAGGGGAGTCGGTTCGAGTCTTTCAAATATGGGAGGGGATGTGTGCGATTTGAATCTCTTCATTTTGGGAGAAGATATTTCCCAAACTAGGAGCAATCTCACATTTTACATAAGGAGTTGCCATACATTCTTATAGAGTGAGTGCGCAACACACACACACACACACATTTTACATAAGGAGTTGTCATACATTCTTATAGAGTGAGTGCACAACACACACACACACACATGTATCTAATTACTCTAAAGAGCATAATCGAGTGACTTTTAATAACTGCGAGTAGTATTAAATAAAATGTTATATAAAGAGTTGTCAAATCTTGTTATAGCATACATATATATAATTACTCTAAATGATATAATTGAATAATTTTTAAGTAGTTTTATATAACTAATCATCTGTATTTAAAATTTAAGAAAGGTAAAAAGTTAAAAAAAATTGAGCTTTGCTGTCTCTCTCTCTCTCCCTCTCTCTCTATATATATATTGTGCAAGAGCCCACAACTCCCCTAATGGGATTTCACATGTGCACAGTCGCACGTGTGATTAGGTCATTGTAATTATCAACGTCAATATTAAAAAAATATTCATTTATTCTGTTAAATAAATAGACACATATCACGAGAAATTGAGAATAGTCTAATATAATAAAATATTATTATATTTTGTTTATATCAATAATATTATTTTTTATTTAGATCAACACTGATGGAATACCATGTAGTTACAACAATCATCATATACAAATATATCAATTTAAGGTCCTATTTAAAATTAATGTTAAAATTTAATAAGTTGTTTATTTTATAATTTGTGACAAAAATAATATTTATTAATTTTGTAAAAACTGTTTATTTCATAATTTTATTCATTTTGACAGTAGCTTTTAAAAATAGATCAATAATTATTTTTCATAAACAGCTTGTTAAATAAGCTACCACACATTTTTTAAATTTATATCATGACTTTAATATTTTTTAAAAATAATTATGTTTTATTTTTTCATACATCATAATATATAAGTTATTATATATCAGGTTACTACTACAATTACACTACCGACACAACTACTATACATTATTTATAATATCAAAGTTTTAATATAGTAGGTTTATATTTTATTTTTATTTTCTACTATAAGATTCAATAAAACTTATACATGATTATGTAATTTTCTTTTTTTAAACTATAAACAAATTCACATGAAAGTTAATCATGATTTTTAAAATTAATTTCATAACTATAACTTTTAGCGTTCAATCTATTTATATTTTTTTTCTAAAGTTATGATACATATTGCAACAAGTTTAATGTGAACATAATGCATAATATTTTATATTATTTTATTTATATTATGTATTAGTTTGAATT